>JACCID010000330.1:0-110465 GCA_018906775.1 Sycophila sp. Sp_5
ACAGATGATGAGAGAGAAAAGAGGAAGGAGAGAGAGAGAGAAGAGAGAGAGAGAGAGAGAGAGAGAGAGAGAGAGAGAGAGAGAGAGAGAGAGAGAGAGAGAGAGAGAGAGAGAGAGAGAGAGAGAGAGAGAGAGAGAGAGAGAGAGAGAGAGAGAGAGAGAGAGAGAGAGAGAGAGAGAGAGAGAGAGAGAGAGAGAGAGAGAGAGAGAGAGAGAGAGAGAGAGAGAGAGAGAGAGAGAGAGATAACGCGTCCTCCAAGTAGCCCGCAGGAGTCGACTACTTAGCGAGAAAATTGAGAGTGCGAGTTGACCAGCTACGCTGCCGTCAGGTAGTCGCGAGTAGAGAGAGAGAAAAAAAGCGAGAAAGAATTCGGGCAGGTCGGTCGGTCGAAAGCCGGCCGCCGCTAGAAATCTAGCGCGGACCGCGAACGCCGCAGCAGGTCGCAAGTTCGCCGAAACGTAAACATTGTAGAGGTGTATGAGTACGTGTCGCTGTGGGGAGCGCGGGGTATTGAGTGTAGTGGCAATTTATTTAAAAATTTTAAAATTATTAGAATCGCGTCGTTTTCTCGACGGCGCGCGTTCCCAAGCTGGATTTCGTTGTCCCGGGGATTCTCTCCTGCAGACGAGTCTAGAGCTAGCCGATCGTGACGTAGTTTCGTGGAAGTTTTTGTAATAGGCTGCGAGAAAGCAAGCCGGGACTTTTATCAGTCCCCCAGATGGTCGTGTTACAAATGGCGCCCAATGTGGGGCACTTGGGAAAATGAATTTCTTTAAACAAAATGTTAAATACATAAAATTCGCGTTATTTAATTAAATAAATAATAAAATTTAATTTTTTTTTTAATTAAAAGGGGAAAACATTTAACCACTTTTCTGTAAAAATAATTTTTTTTTTATTTACAAAAATAATTGTTTGAGAGATCGGCCCGAAACAGTGCGTGCTCGAATTCTGAGAATCGGGAAGGCGTGGGTCGGTGCCGGCACAACATGGCGCGCAGCCATCGGCGAGAGCGGAGTAGAGGGAGCGGAGAGCAGAGGTCAGCCGAGAGCAAGTAAGCCGTCAAAACACGGCGCTCAGCGGACCGGCGGAATAGTGCAGTCGAAGGGAGGAATAACATCTCCCAGTCGCGCGCTCGGGGTTTTAAATTCGCCGAACGGTCGTTTTCCTTTTAGCAAAGATTTTTAAGGAAAATCGGTGCTTTTAAATTCTTTCGCGGAGTTAATATCAAATCGTATTATTTTTCCAAGAGCTCTAAAATTAAATTCATGTTATTTTGAGGAATTGTGAGGAGTAAATGTAGAAGAAGAGTGAGAGTAGTGGAGTAGATGAGGAGGAGTGGGCGGAAATTTAATTTAAAATTTTTATTATAATTAAATTAAAATAACAGACGCGTTTAAAAATATTTTGTTTGATTAAATTTAAAGAAAAAAAGTAACTTAAATTAAATATAAAATTGAAACGTTTAAATTAAACAAGCGTTGAAATGTCAGAGCACGACGAGGCTATGGCGCGATTGCTGAGTTCGCGTGAACGATTTTTGTCAGTGAGATCTTGCGGCAGAGAGGAGAGGAGTGGAGACAGTAGAAGTTGAAGAGTAGAAGATTGAGAGACCAAAAGCAGAAGGAATTAGACAGAGAGGAGGATAATCTGAGAAGAAAAATAGTGGCGATGTAGGAGGAAGCGAAGCGGGTCAGCACGGAGACAGCAAAGATGAGTCTCCGAATGCAAGAATTGGAGTTCCAAGCTGATCGGCTGATGGACAAGCTTCCTAGCAACAAGGAGGTGGTAAACGAAAGGCCTCTTGATCGTCTGAGAGAATTAGAGCGAAATGCTAAGAATAATTCCAGAGGAGATATAGGAAGAAGTCCAATACAACAGCGAAGGAGAATGGGAAATTTAGATGAGAAGAGTGTTAGCGGCGACGAGAGTGGAAATAGCCGTTTGTGGTAGTGGTGACATGGTGGCCTCCTTTGTAAGCCAATAGGCGTGACAATTTAAAGGCGCAGATCGTTAAATTGATCAAAGTATGGGGATTGAAGTTTAGTGGTGAGGAGAAGGGAAAGGATCCGAAAGAATTAATTGAACAACTAAATGATTGCCGTGATGTATCCGGAGTACCGGACATCCATATTGTAAAGGCACTCCCCTGCCTGGAAGAAACCAGTGATGACGGTGATAAAAGCGAAAGCGGCTAGTGTAAAGGAAACAAGTAAACAGAAAAAAGTTGATGGTAGTAGCGACGAGAAGGAGTAGACAAGTTCGTCGAGTGGAAGTAAAAAGAAAAGAGGAAAGAGGAACAGAAAGGCGAAGGGGGCGTCAACGGATGAGGTGACGAAGGAAGCAGTAGCTTTGAGGTCGAAGGGACAACAAAAGTCCCACAAGCGCAAAACCAATTCGCTAAGACGCCACAGCAGCAGCAATCTGGATGGACGCAAGCTCAAGGAATTAACCAAGTCGCTAAGAAAAATAAAACCGCGTTTCAACCAGTAAATGGAGGTCAAGAGACGAGAAGAAATGCTAGTGCCGAGCAGAGCAGGGGAGAAGCGGTGAATGGATCTGAGTCGACAAATCCGAGATAATCGACTTGGAATGCTGCAAGGATTCAAAATCAAGGAGGAGCAGTACCGGCGCAAATTTTGGTGCTTCCTCAGAATGCTTCAGCCCCAGCTTTGGTATTTTTGGAACCCTGCTACACCTGCCATGCAGTGGGGCTTGGAGCCTCGGAGTGCCCAGAGGTCATATGCTATGCCTGTAATAGGAAAGGACGCCGAATTAGGGACTGCCGCGACAGAACATGGCAGATCTGGGTGTCTAGTGGCGTACAATGCCAAGGGTGCGGATCGAGAGGCGTGACGGTGTTGAAATGTTTGAATTGTGTCCTTTTATTAAGGGCGGGAAACTGCCAGTTCGGGGAGCAGAACGCTTACAGAGTGCTCCCCGGATTGTTGAAAATAGAGAGGTAGAAGATGAAAAAGGCGAAGCCCTGTCCAACTCGTTCAGAGACATTCAAGGACGGAAGAGCCCCTTTGAAATGAATTTGAGATCGATAGTGGCAGACTAGCCAGAAGTGGAGGAAGAGAAGTAGAAGAAAGTGCGGTGGAACCAGTAAGGGAATCGAGTCGAAGTGTAAGTCCTTGCGCAAACGGCGATCGAAAAGGAGAGCTTTGCGACGCAAGCTTCGGAAATTATGAAAGTGCAAACAGGCTAAGTTCAAGTTAAGAGGAAGAAGAACTTGTAAAGGGACTGTTCAGCAAGAAGCAAGTGGTAGTGACGATAAGGAGGAAGAAGAGAAGAGAGCGGAAGAGTGTGTGGAAGGAGCTTTCGCCGGAACCGTTATTTTCTAAAAATACGGATTGACGGTGAGTGTTATAAGGCATTATTTGATCCTGGAGCAATGCTGTCTTTAGCAGGTCCAAGAATAACTGAAAAATTCCAAGACCGTCCGAAAAAGACCAACTTCGCTATTAAGAGTGTTGTAGATGGAGTGGGAAAAGCTATTGGAATTTCAAACTTAGCTATAGATGTTGATGGCGGGGCCGGAATCTTGCCCTATAAAGTCGATGAAGGTTTAGCTCACGATTTCTTGTTAGGCATTGATTTCTGTTGCCAATTCGAAATAGATGTGCAGATGGCGGAAGGTCTGTGGCGTGCGAAGAAGGGAAGATGGAGAGAGTTTGTAAGAAGTGAGGATGAGGGAGAAGGCGCAGAGATCGACGCCAAATGTGCGGGTTGTCTCGGCGCTGGACGACAAACAAGAGAAGAGACTGAAGCGATTAGTGGCACGAACAGGCGAAGTGCCCTGGCGTGACGACCTAGATTGACCATCATATCGATGTTCAGGGAGCGCCGCCGGTACACTAAAGGTATCGAAGGATGTTGCCGAAGATGTTAGAGACAGCTAAAGAGGAAGTATTGTTAAAAAGCCAGATAAGCCAAGGCATTTCTGCATTGATTATAGAGATCTAAATAAGGTCTCGGCATGATGCCTACCCGCCTAAGAATTAGGATGATTAGATGAATTAGGAATTAGATGAATTGAATGAATTAGGATTAGATTCCCATGGAAAAGGGAAGTCGAAAGTATATGGCTTTTGCCATTCCTGGTTCTGGTTTATGGCAGTTTGTCAGAATCCCATTTGTCCTGATGAATGCGGGAAAAACGCTTCAACGGCTGATGGATGCATTGTTCGGTCCAGAGCTTGAACCGTACGTGTACGATTACTTAGCTGACGTGATCATTGCGACTGATGATTTTGAGGATCATTTAAGATTGGTAAAGTTGGTGTTATCAAGGCTCGCAGAAGTGGGGTTGACGATGAATATCGACAAGTGCAACTTTTACGTCCCTCAACTCCGATATCTGGGTTATCTGGTGACAGTTTAAGACCGGACCCAGAGAGAGTGGTGCCAGTGATAAAGTATTCACCCCCGCGCACTGTAAAGGAGTTGCGTCGATTCCTGGGAATGGTTGGCTGGTATGCTCGATTTATCAGGAGTGGTGCAGACTATAAGATTCCGTTGGTGTGCTTGTTACAGAAGAATTGGACTTGGGAATGTGGAGACGAGCAACAGGAAGCGTTTGAGGAGCGTTTGAAAAAGGCGTTAACTCGCGCACCTGTACCTATAGGAGCGGTGTTCTCTACTAATTAAGGCAACATGGTGTGATCATCCAACTAGTCAAGGGTGAATGATGAAACTTTCCTGTCAGTTGTAGCAGACTGGGCTACGTATTGAAATACATACGCACGTTCTAAAATACTCGGTCTAAGTAAATTTTCGAATGTGCCTTCATTTTGATCAATACATATCCGTACTCGTCTTTCGAATGCATTTACAGTTTTTCTGAGTACGTTCTCTGATGTGCTTCGAAACGCCTGTCTGATCCTTTCTTTGAGGTCTTCTGGTGTCGTAGGAACAGCCGAATAAACAATATTTTTCAAATATCCCCATAGAAAAAAATCTGGCAACGTCAGATCCGGTGATCTTGGTGGCCAAGCTACAGGCCCACCTCAGCCAATCCAGCGATTTGGGTAATTTAAATTTAAGAATTCTCTCACAATACGGGCGAAATCTGCCGGTGCACAGTCTGTTGTAACCACATCCTTTCATCTACTCTTCATCTACTTCTTGTAACATAGCAGGTAACTCATTTTGCAGTAAGAGTAAATATGCTTGTTGTGTAACATTTCCGTCAAAGAAGTAAGGGCCTATAATATGGCCATTTAGAATACGACACCAAACTGTTACCTTCCATCGATGTTGATGATCTACATGACGAACCCAATGAGGATTATTTTCAGAATAATAATGACTATTATGACGGTTCAGTTCTCCATCACTTTGAAATATAGCCTCATCACTAAACATGGTATGGAAGAAGAACATGTGATCAGCCTGTTGACCCAAAGCTCATCTGCAGAATCTCACCCGCAAAACTTTATCTTCATCAGAAAGGGCCTGATTAAGTGAGATATGGTAAGGATGATAGTGATTCGCTCGCAAAATTCTACAAACTGTTGCCTGTGATATATCCAACTCTCTACTAATTTGTCGTTGACTTATGTGCGGATTCATGACTACCATCCCAAGGACTGTTACAATAATAGCTTCATCATTGTTTAAAGGTATCTTCCTGCGTTTACGTTTTAGCTCTCCAGCCCTACCTCTTTTTATCAGTCGCAAAATAGTTTTGTGGTCAGGATGACGTCTATTCGGATATCGTTCTGCATTCTGTGGAGCTGCTTCTCTTGCATTGTTCCCACAAAAACCATAAACAATAATTATATCGATGATTTCTGTCGGAGGATAGTCTGCCATTTTGATAATAATCACAATTTTTTTCGAGCTTTCTGACTAAATATGAGACAAAAAAAAGAGGAAAGCGATATTGCAGAATAAATGCTCTGGGGATATTATGATTGCCTATTAGATTTGCTAGAGAAAATTATTGATACAGGTCAATACCAAGCATCTCTGTCAGTACGTCATAGCATTATTCATACTATCGCGTTAAAAACCAGTACCGCGCTCGCCACATAAACTAAGATAATTGCCTGATAATTGATGCGACTGCAGAGGTCAACTGGACCCCATGACATAACATCATGTTTGAATGTAAAATTTTCCGCTCTTTTAATTTCCGAGGTCAAAAGTTGGTGTTCCTATTTAAAAAAACTACTTTGACTTTGAAATGACCTTGAAACTTGACTCCAAGGTCATGGTCAAGGTCACCATTGGATTTCCCCCTCTGAACGCTACAACTTTTACGTTTCACGTTTTTTTCCATCTCCCGTATTTTTTGAGATATTTGCCTGCGGCAATTAAAATGAATCACCCTGTATATTATCCTATCGTATAGAGGGCTTAATTATCTTTAAAATAGCTATGTAAAGAATTTTTTAACAATTAAATTAAAGCCGTGACAAAACTTCAATATTTAGATAATGTTTGCTCGCACATGGCAAAAACACTTGAACGGTAGTGTATCTTCACAAGCTTACTCCACGGATTCACAGCACTCTCTCTCCCAACAAATTCACGCTAATCACGCTCTTTCTCTTCCTTTAACATTTTTTTGTACTCATTCACACCTGTTTTCCATTCATTCCATCTCATTCGATCCACATCACCCGTCCTTCTCCTTTCTTCCTGATATCGCTTCCGCAGTTTCCTCACTTCATTCTTCTTTTGCTCTAGCCTTTCATTCTACTATGTAACACCACGTATTACGCAACCTTTCTTAACTTTCCTCATGCATACATCATTCGCACTGTTAATCCATTCATACAATACACTCACTCTTTCGTCCGCCCCTAGATTCTGGAAATTTCCATAACCATATCCAGCGGTGGAGGATCGAAGCAGTTCGACATACTTTTTCCAATCACAGTTCCTGGCATTCCACTTTCTCACATTATTCTCATTTACACACACGGATTCATTCTTAGCATACATTCTAAGGAGGACTGGGTTGTGATCACTCACTCCCCGTCACTCTTAACCTCCATTCAAATTTATATTCATTCATTCGGCCCTTAAAGAGAGTGACATCAATATCACTCTCTCCGGACGCCCCACTGAATGTGTAGGCATCCGAGGGCTCATTCAAAACACATACACTCTTGCACTCAATCCATTCCTCAAAACATTCACCACTATGCATGTCCTGTCACGTCCTACCTCTGGCTTTGCTATGCCAGAAGTCAGACGTGGCATTCGCATCCATTCCTATCAATACATTCTTACCATTTGCAATTCCAATCACACCATTTAAATATTTCAGACATTTATTCACATTTCTATCACGCCTGCAGTACAGGGAGACAACAAAAATCTCCCCGACTGCCCCTTTCATCCACACACACACTCCATCATCAATTTTACATTCTTCCACTACCATACATTCATACTCATTGTCAAGCACACACACACACGCCATACCAGATTCACTACCATACACTCTGGTCGCAGCAGGCACACCTCTCACTACATTCCCATACAACACATTCATACATTTACCCGTACTCAAACATCCTTTTGAAATATCACTTATTCTCGCCCTCATATCTGCATTCATCTTTCCATACACCTCCATTCGTCCCTTCAGTCTCTCATTTTCATGCATTAACCTAAGAATCACATCCACATACATTTGTAACAATCGGGTTTCGTATGGGGTAGGAGGAGGTGTTCCGGTTGCCCCTGAACTCAGTACGTTCAGGCGCACTATTCGCGAACGGACAACACTAAAACGTAACGAGCTTAGTACGCTTGTTTGAGAAAATGCTGATGTAAAGGATTGGGTAGTTACAGCGGGCGGGGACATTAAATAAATACACGTAGTTTATGAGCACTTTGATTTATTGCGCCTCTAGTATAGGCGAGCATACCTTAACCTCTGTGTTTGTGTATATGTGAGATGTGTAAATGAGCTGAATAATCTTGAAAGCTGAGCTGGTGCTATGTGGCGATGAGCTGGAATATGCTGAGCAGGTTGTAAGATGCAATAGTTGAGCTGGATGATGAAAGAAGCGGGGTTGAGCGGGTCGAAAAAGCCTTAAAGGTAGAGAGCACGTCCGTTTCCTTTCAGAGCTGGTTGTAGAGAGAGAGAGCTAAGATGGCGTCGAGGGACGCTATCTTGCCGCGAAGACTCGCTTGAGTGCGTGCGCAAGTTCTCAGCGCCATCTGGCCCTGCCGAGTTTCTAGCGCGCGCAATTCAAATGGAGAAATCGCGAACATTCCGCCCGCATCATCAACGCCTTTGATGATTGAGTCCAAGAGCGATGTCGAGATGAATTGCAAAGGCTGGGTCGTAAATCCAGTCAGTGCAAGCGGAGATGATGAACAGTGCAGCAGGGTCGTAAATCCTTCTGCAAGAGCAGGTGAAGAGATGAGAAGTGCAGCAGGGTCGTAAATCCTTCTGCAAGAACAAGTGAGATGATGAAAAGTGCAGCAGGGTCGTAAATCCTTCTGCTAGAGCTATATGATGTTGAGTTTGAGTGTTGAGCGTGTGACGTCCAATTTGTTGAGCTGAGCACAGAACCAAATGGGGCGTAAATCCACGTGGTTGAACATTATCCGTAACTGGGTCGTAAATCCAGTTAGGCTTGAGCTGAGTCGTCTGAGTTCTCCTTTGGCAGTAGAACCGGCAGCAGAGCGAGTTTTGTAATTGGACGAGTGATCGTTGAGGTAGCGGTTCGGAGCGTCACTACCCTAGTAAGCCCATCCTGTCCTGGATGGAGCTGAGTAATGCGAACGAGAGGCCATTTTGCAGGTGGCAACCGTTCGTCGGTGAGAAGAGCCATAGAGCCGATCTTGAAGTGGTGAGCTGGATGATGCCACTTGGAGATGGCTTGCTGGCGGTGCAGGTAGTGAGTCGACCATTGATTCCAGAAAGTCTGGAGACGTTGCTGGATGAGCTGCCATCTTGAGAGTCGAGCAGAGTTGAGATCGATGAGAGAAGGTTCTGGAACACAATTTAGAGCTGAGCCGATGAGAAAGTGTCCTGGGGTGAGTGCTGTAACGTCCGAAGGATCATCACTGAGCGGTTCGAGCGGTCTGGAGTTGAGAACAGCCTCTATCTGAGTCAGAAGAGTTGTAAGTTCTTCAAACGTCAGAAGCGTCTCTCCAACAGTGCGTCGCAAGTGATACTTGATAGATTTCACGAGCGCTTCCCACTTGCCACCCATGTGTGGAGCAGCAGGAGGGATGAATTTCCAATGAGTTCCTTGAGTAGCGAGAGCAGATGAAATGAGCTGATGATCTTGAGAAGCTTGATTGAAGAGTCTAGTGAGCTGAGTTATGGCTCCTTGAAAGGTGGTGCCGCAGTCTGAATACATGACTTCAACCATTCCGCGTCGAGAAGTGAAGCGACGGAAGGCGGCCAAGAAGCAGTCTGCTGAGTAGTCAGTCACGACTTCCAGATGAGCTGCTGAGGTGTTGAGACATATGAAGACGCAAATCCAGCCTTTATCTGTCTTGCATCCTCGTCCTTTCCACGTCTTCATCGTGACTGGTCCCGCGTAGTCTACTCCGGTATGGAGGAAGGCTCGTGTGGGAGTGAGCCGTGAAATTGGGAGTTGCCCCATGAGCTGCTGAGCCTTTATGCCTCGTTGCCGGGCGCACGAGACACATCTGAGAATGTGAGCCTTGACTGACGCTCTCCCTCCTATAATCCAACACGTCTGCCGGAGTTTAGCAAGCGTCAATTGAGTACCTCCGTGAAGAGTTGAGCGATGAGCTGAGTCTATGAGGAGTGTGGTGAGCTGTGAGTGGCGAGGCAAAATTGCAGGGTGTTTCTCGTGGAAGCTGAGTGATGATAATTCTAGCCTTCCACCAACACGAATCACTCCCTCAGAATCGATGAAGGCAGTCAGACGAGTAAACGGATGACCAGATGAGAGCACTGCACCCTTGTCGAGCTGTCTAATTTCTTGAGAGAAGTAGGCTGCTTGAGTTGCGCGTATCCAGAAAAGCTGAGCCTGTTGGATGCGTTGAGCGTCGTAGAGCGGTGAAAATTTGAGCTGTCTCCGGAATGCATCTCTTGCTCTAAAAATGAGTGATGTTACAATTAATAATTTGTGTAATGAGGAGTACTTGAAAATGAGGTCCCAGTGATATGTGGGTTGTTGAGCTGTAGCAGCAAGAGTGATTCCAGGTCTAGCTTCAATAGCAGCCTCGTCTGAGTGATAAGATGGCTGATGAGGCCATTGAGCTGAGTCGAGTATGATCCATGGAGGACCGCTCCACCAGAGTGGGTGAGTTCTAAGTTGAGCTGTGGTGATGCCTCGAGAGCCGCAATCTGCTGGGTTTTCTATGCCAGGTACATGTCGCCAGGTGATGTTAGTTGTGCACAATTCTTGAATTTGGGCAACTCTGTTCCTGATAAAGTCCTTCCAACGACTTGCTGGTGAGTTGATCCACATGAGCGTGACTTGAGAGTCCGTCCACAGATGAGTGGCGTCGATCTTCACTTGAAGAGACGATTGAGCAGCCTTGATGAGCCTTGCAAGCAATAGAGCAGCTGTGAGTTCTAACCGAGGGATGGTTAGTCTCTTGAGTGGCGCGACTTTTGTTTTTGAGCAAATTAGTGACGTCCTTGAGCCTGTGGAGGGTGAGTGGACGACTAAGTAGACTACTGCTGCCATAGCGTCCTGAGAAGCATCCGAGAAGCCGTGGAGTTCGATAGTTGAAAAACTCCAAGTCCCAAACCAACGTGGAACTGAGATGCTGGCCAGCTTAATGAGATCCTCTCGAATGGTGAGCCATTTTGAGCATACTTGAGCTGGAAGTGGATCATCCCAGCCAAGTTTGAGTAGCCAAAGTTCCTGTAGAAGAATTTTTGCATTAATGATAACTGGTGAGACAAACCCCAATGGGTCGAAAATCTGAGCAACTTCTGACAAGATGAGCCGTTTGGTGAGCCGTCCAAAATGAGATGAGAACTTTGATGTGAAAGTAAATGTGTCTTCCTTGGGAAGCCATTTCAATCCGAGTAGAGAGGTTTCGCAATCGTCGAGAGTGAGTGGTGAACCATCAGTTGGTGAAGCAACCAACAGTTTCTCGTGAGTTGCATGCCATTTTGATAAAGGAAATCCGCCCGCATTGCAGAGCTGGGTTACTTGCTGGGCGATTTCCTTGAGCTGATCTGGATTATCTGCTCCCCCAAAGATATCATCAACATATCTTCCTTGCTTGAGCGAGGGAACAGCGAGCGGATACTTATAGCCTTCATCGTCGACGAGCTGCAACAAGGCTCGTGTAGCGAGAAAGGGAGCAGCCTTGGTCCCGTATGTGACCGTGGTGAGCTGAAAATCCACCTCTTGACGATCATGGTTTCTCCAGATGATCCTTTGAAGATCCCAGTCGTCTGGATGCACTTTGACTTGTCTGTACATCTTGACAATGTCAGTGGCAAACAAATGATGAAAATGGCGGATCCAGATGAGCACCTCAGTGATGTTGAGCAGCAGATTTGCACCATTGTGCATGATGTCATTGAGCGACTTTCCAGAGGAGGTTGAGCATGAGCCATTGAACACAACTCTAAGCTTGGTGGATGCGCTGTTTGGTTTGAGCACACCATGATGTGGCAGATAGAACGGTGAGAAATCCGACGTTGACGTCGTGTCCACCTTCTTCATGTGTCCCAGAGCTGAATATTCTTCCATAAAAGCAGTGTAGAGCGTGTCCAATGTTTCATCTTGAGTGAGTTTTCTTGACATCCGAGCGAGGCATTTTGATGCCGTTGAGCCTGAGTGTCCAAGAGCTGCAGGATCCTCTTTGAGCGGAATTCGAACGATGTACCTGCCAGTTGCATCTCTGGAGTGCGTGGAGAGAAAATGTTGTTCACACTCTTCCTCTTCAGGACTCAGGCTGTGGTTTGAGTCACCGCTGAGCTCTTCCTGCATCCAGAATTTGCTGAGCAGTTCGTGGAGATCGTCATCTTGTTTGACGATGCCATGATGAGCCGAGACAGATTTGGCAAGTTGAGTTTGAGAGGGTCCAATAATGAGCCATCCAAATATTGATGACTGAGCGACTGGAGCTCCTGGGTGAGCTTTGATAATGCTGGAGTTGACAACGATTCCGTAATAATCAGCTCCGATGATTATATCCACTGGTCGTGGCTGGAAATACTGTTCATCTGCAAGATCTAAATTTGTTAAATGCGGCCAATGATGGTGGGTGATCTTGGCGGATGGTGTCATTGAGGTGACCGCTCGCAGAATTTGAGCCTCAATGATGACAGCCTCTCTGGTGAATCTTGATTGTAGAGTGAGCTGAGCTGAGCCGAGTGTTTGAGCTGATTTACCCCCTCCAATTCCGTGTATCGTCAACGATGAAGCACGACGGGGGAGCTTGAGCTGGTGAACTAAACGTTCGGTTACAAACGTTAATTCTGAGCCGGAATCGATGAGCAGATGAACAGGATGGTTGAGCAGTTGAGTTTTTACATGAGCGATGGCTGTGCCTAACAATGTTGCTTCTGAGCCGTTGACATGCGATGAGCTGAGTGGTGGGTTGAGCAGAACAAATTGAGATGAGCAGTCTTGATTCTTGAGTGGTGAGCCGACGATTGCACCAACACTTCACTGTTGTTGAGCTGATGTTGAAGGTTGAGCCGTTTGTGAAGAGCTGGACTGCTGAGGAGGCACTGGAGCTGTTTGCTGAGCTGACGATGGTAGTTGAGTACGAGCGGGGGCGTGAAGCATGGTGTGATGTTTTTGATTGCACACCTTGCAAGTAGTGGTGCTCTTGCATGCACTGATGTTGTGCCTTCCCAGGCAATTGTAACACAGCCGCTTGTTACGTATTACCTCCTTGCGAGCTGGAACATTCATGGACCGGAATTGCGGACACATGACTATAAAATGCGGCTGCTGGCACTGATCACATGGGTGAGCTGTGTGACCTAAACTGTAAGCCACAGTCTTTGATTGAGCAGATGGCATAGCTGCGTTGGCTACGTTGGATGAGCGTCGTTGAGCTGGCTTGGATTTAGCAGTGTCCTCTTCCACCCTCTCGAGAGCTCGTGCTCGAGATTTGAGGAAATTCTCCACTTGATCGGAGGATGGAAGCTCGTTAGATGAGCCGAGAGAATGCTCCCAAGTCTCCTTCGTTGCTCGATCCATGTTTCTGACCGTCAAGTGAGTCAGAAGAATATCACCCAGCTGGTCGGTAATGTTGAGCGCTGCTAAACCCTTCTTGACTTGGCCAAGGGTGATCTCCAGGTCGTGTAGTCCTTGAGCTGATTTATTGGTGAGCGGCTTCATATCAAGCAGTTGATTAAGCAGGGACCCCACTGCGAGCCGTTTGTTCTCGTAGCGCTCAGTCAGCTGAGCCCAAGCTGGTTCTAATGAGCGGTCGTTGATGGGAAATCCGGAGATCACCTGAGCTGGCTCTCCCGACAAACAGCTGCTGAGGTAGTGGAGCTTCTCAACTGGCGCGAGGTCGACTTTATCCATGATGAGGCTTTTAAACAAATCTCTGAAGTGGGGCTAATCCGCATACTCTCCTGAGAATGTTGGCAAGCTGATGTCGGGGAGCTTTGAGTGTCGCTGAGTTGAGCTGGGCATGAGTTCTGGCGGACCTGGAAGAGCTGACATGAATAAAGATATTTTTCTCAATATTCTGTGTGAGAGCTTGACTATTTGAGCAAAATAATTGAGTTTAAAATACGGCATGGACGCTGCCCCTGACGTCCACATCGTCTCGATGATTTCTTGCTCTTGTGTAGATTTTTCCAGCAGAGCGTTGGTTTGAGTCTTGCATTCGATGAGCAGACTGGCAGGAGGAGACTCGGTTGCCGTGAGTTGTTCGTAAATTTCCACCAGGACCGAGTGCCTCATGTCTCGAGCATTGCAGAGTCTCTGGAGTTCCCTTGGAGGCTGGAAGCGTGACACACGGGGTGGTACCTGGTCACTCTCCTCAGGAACGCTTGAGCGAGAAGATGAGCGGCTCCTATGCATTGGAGCTTCAGTGTTGGCTGCTGGGACGAGCAATTGCAGTGGTGGAAGCTGCGATGGACCAGGCCTTTCCATGTCGCCGACGGAGGAGGCTGGACTGATGGGCTTGAAGTCCTCTGCCTTCTTGTCGTCTGCCATCGCAAAAGTGAGCAGGAGTTAGCAGCTAATGAGCGGAAGAGGTGAGCGGTCTGTAGCTGCTTATTCTCTTGAGCAGTTTAACCTTAAAATGAGCCACGTGTCACTTATTTGCGCACACACACGCACTCGCTGTACACTACCCATATCCGGCTCGAAGGACCAAATGTTTGAGAAAATGCTGATGTAAAGGATTGGGTAGTTACAGCGGGCGGGGACATTAAATAAATACACGTAGTTTATGAGCACTTTGATTTATTGCGCCTCTAGTATAGGCGAGCATACCTTAACCTCTGTGTTTGTGTATATGTGAGATGTGTAAATGAGCTGAATAATCTTGAAAGCTGAGCTGGTGCTATGTGGCGATGAGCTGGAAGATGCTGAGCAGGTTGTAAGATGCAATAGTTGAGCTGGATGATGAAAGAAGCGGGGTTGAGCGGGTCGAAAAAGCCTTAAAGGTAGAGAGCACGTCCGTTTCCTTTCAGAGCTGGTTGTAGAGAGAGAGAGCTAAGATGGCGTCGAGGGACGCTATCTTGCCGCGAAGACTCGCTTGAGTGCGTGCGCAAGTTCTCAGCGCCATCTGGCCCTGCCGAGTTTCTAGCGCGCGCAATTCAAATGGAGAAATCGCGAACAACGCTCGAAACCCCATACACGGCACTTTGAATAATAATACGAACTGTTACTCTGAACGGATATAAATACACGTTATTATTTCACTTAAAACTATTCTGAATTTTTATTCACATAAAAATATAAAAGAAATACAAAAAAAGAATCAACTTAAATACTATAAAACGCCTCGAGCGTGCTCTTTAAATTCAGTACGCGGTAACTACTAAACTAAACGCAAACCTTAACCATATCGTAACGCGGAGAGTCCAACTATCACGCTCATAACGCGTGATAGCCTCCCCATTAGGTTGGAGCTCGGCTCAGTGCGCCGAGTGGACTGAATTCGACAGTCAGCTCCTGCTCGCTCCGAGCCGCTCGATCCGAGGCGCGCCCGGTGGGAAAGACTGTCGCGGTGGGAACGGCGTCCCGTGGTGGGAGAGCGTCGCGGAGTGGGGACGCTCGGGAGCGCACTTGCTCTCCGGCCGTCGCGGTTGCGCTAACGCAAGTATATGTTAAATATACGCGCGTTGCGCACCGAATTATATTCGTAACAAAGCTATTGCTCGCCCTTGCCGAGCAATACCATTGTTACACATTTGCGACTGGTCGAGCACGCGAGAAGCCGCAAACTTTTTGATCTTATTTGTCTCACTCAGTAGTAGCCTATGCATGCCCTTACCAATCGCTTTAAGTTCAACATTCATACTACCATTCATATCTATATCCATACTCTTATTATTCTCCACGTTTACACCATCACTGTCATATGCACTCACATCCTCACGCTCACTTCATTGTCATCCACGAATACAACATCCTCTTTCTCCTTTTTCATTTTCTTCAACATTCCCCGCAGGTCCTCGCACATAACATACACTTCTTTCAATCACGCTTTCACACGATCCTTTCCCACCTTAGCAGCTATTCCAGTCGACTCATTCACACTCTCGCAACATTCACTCTTGCTACCCTCACTTTTCCCACCCATTTTCGATTTCCCTCCTTTCCCGTTTTCCCATCCGCACCAGAAAAACTGGCAAAAGCTTTGCCCAGCTGTCTCTTCTCCGCCGCATGTCTTTCCAAAACAGCTGCAGCCTCCGAGTTCATCCTTGTCTCTCGCTCCTTCCGACTCATCCTTTTCTTCGATTTGGCAAGGGTAAAACCCCCACCTTCCAAATTCTCACTTGAGTCGTCAGTACCACCGCGCTGCCGATAGTCGGAGCGCGTTCTAGAACGGTAGCTCTCGTCTGACGCTCTCTTTCTCTTCGTCAACCCCATCTCCTTCTTCGACTCTTCATCACTCATAATTTTTCTTGTTTTTTTGGAAGTCATCGTGTTCTTACTCCCCCTCAACATCCGCGTTTTAACCATCACGCATCACCAGCGCCCCGATATCAAGGACAGCGAGGTACCAGCAATGACGCAGTGGACACATATAGATATTGGGGGAAACAATTCTGGGACGAACTGCATGTACCACCGGGGAAGTGCGCCCTTACCCCGGTAAGGCAACTACAACCACTGGCCGCCACAACCAGCAGAGGTGGCGTGCTAACGATCCGTCTCTCACGGACCATGCATCCCATCACCGCACGCCAAAGCTTAGGATTGGGGGGGGGGGTGATTTATAGAGGACCCCACCTCGCGGCCGGGCGGTTAAGCCAAGCCGGGGTCCTCATGTGCGCAACTTTCCACGGCTACGCCCTGCCGCGGTCGTTGAAGCGCACACTCGGATTACGGTATTAGGAGGATGGTGGCATGCACCATCCCCCGGCTCGGGACCCCGGGAAGGCCAATTCCCGTCGGAGAACCCCCGAAAGCCATCCGCTAACCACCCGCGGGCCACAGAACAGCAACAGCTGCCCTGCGTCCGCCACCCGGTCAGCAGATGGCCCAGGGATCCCCGCCCTGGGGGGACTATTTCCTAAACGCATCGAAAGCAGTGGTGGAGAGACTTCCCATCTGGCTGTTTGTCTGCCAATAAAACTGGCACGCGAAGTAATGGGCGAAAAAGCACCACGTTACAATTTACATAAAATGATAAGCTCATCTAAAAATATATTTGAAATAACCAACAAATTTTCAAGAATCCATAAAAAAAATTACCTCGTTTTACCTTGAAACTTTGACGGGCTGCAGGCCCGTAGTTTATTGAAGTGATTTACTTATATGCGTCTCAAAAATTTATTCTTACCACTTTTAACATCTTCCAGATAACGATCTTCAATCCTGGCGATTACCCAGACAACACGTCAGGTGGCGTTTCGGATGCCCTTATCTCCCCCGGCACGGAGAACTTTCTCGAACTGAACGCTGTTTCGTTCTTCAGCGAGGAGTCGTTGAAGCGGTACGATGTGGACGAGCGTAAATGCATATTTAATAACGAGATTTCGGCCCTTTACGATGGTTACACGTACAGTGACTGCATTGTCGACTGCAAAGTGGACGACGTATGGCAGACCTGCGAATGTCGACCCTTCTTCTACCCCCAACGAGGTCAGTTCGTACAAGTGCCTCCTTTAAAATCGTCGAGCCTTAATTTTTTTTACTTTACACTTTATTAACCTCTTCAGAGGGATTAAACTTGTGTTTTATTTTCATGACTTTGTAACGCATACGTCCTTTTCAAGTCTAACGTCGTATCTAGTCTAACGTCTACCCTGAATACAAGCGATGGTAGGGTGGAGTTGTCGACAAGCCTCTGACGGCACGCACATCGGGTTTTTTGGAGTCAAAGTGGTCCGTGAGCGGAGGTAGAAAAGGTTACACTGTGCACCGACAAGCCTGATACACTAGAGTCTTCTTTAGGACTCTGGTAGTCCACTGAAGAAGCCTAATATTCGAGTTATATGCCCCCATACCGCCTCGGTCTGTTGTCGGCTCACCCATCACCGAGCTGGTTTTTCCCGCTCTTGTTTCCTTTCTTTGAAGAAGACGCGTTATCGCTTGCGTTCTACTTCAGGAACCTTTGTAACATTTAGCCAACAAGTCTGTCTCTCGACTTGTCTGTTCAGCCGAGATAGATACTGCTGTTGCTGCGGCCTGAGTTGAATCATCTTTTGGAGACGGCTTCTTTCTCTTGTAAGCCATCTCTGGAGCTGAAGGAGGCCTTACGTTCGTTCTCCTTTTACGGTCTGCTCCGCCTCTACTGTCAAATCGAGCAGTATTTTGATCGACTAACAATCAGATCTTTTGACCCGTTTCTGCGGGAATGGCAGCATATTCCGGTGCTCTAGATCAATTTGCGCCGAAATGGAGGGGAGCGAAGTCGTCGCTCCACGTAAACATTGCCGATTGCGAGTTGTGCGATTGGACGGCGAATTCTCAACGCCGCCAAGAACTCATAGGAGCGCGCGCGTTTGTGGTCGCTCCGCTCGATCGGTTCCGCTCGATAACGTTCGGGCACGTTCAGAGCACTCGGCCCACGCGCTCGAGCTCGTCTAACATCCCCAGGACGCGGAGTTTTGTAATTTATTTCACGGCGGCAATAAAGGCCTACTTTACTCGATCGTGTTATTTCTTCGAGTAGTCCGCGGGACTACGCGACACCTTGTTCCTTAACGCCTAACCTCTCGGATACCGCCACTCTCCAGTAGAGCTGAGTGGCCGGCACCAGCTGTCCAAGTGACGGACAGCTACGCGAGCGCAAGGGACGCGTTCGCCTTCAGCACGCGAGTACGAGAAGCGAGAGCACAGGTGTACTCTCTCGTTGTAAACGGGCCGCGGCGACGTGAGTTCCGAGTCAGGTGCTCGTGCGCACGCCAAGGGAAAACCTCGCGAGGCACTCGTGTGTGCCACATTGAACCTGTGTTGTGGGGAAAACGGTCTTCTCCACGAGACAACCGGAAAGCAACAGCCCCGTTACACGTTATGGTTTCTATTGTTTTTGTTACAAGTATTGCTATTAATATCATTAACATATTTCTGTTATATTAGGTAGATGAACATATATAATTTCTTAGCAGTATCTTACAAATGACTCAATTCTCATCATTATTTTTTTTTTACTATTATTGTATTATTCATTTTTAAATAAAATAATTAATTATTTAATATTCGCCCATCTCTTTAGCTTTTTTTTTAACATTTTATTATTTGTATTAACAGCGTCCCATAATGCTGTCGTCCAGCGAGACGCGCGAAAAAAAACATTAACATTTGTTTACAATCGCATCTGCCGCCAGTTTTCGTTGACAGCCGATGCGTTCGCACGTGCTGCTTGATTTTTATACGTTTTTTTTTTTCAAAAAATATTATATTTTAATGTACTATTTATTTTAATTTAATTAATGAATAGCTTACGCACCAATATAAATTACGTTCAGAAAAAAAAATTGGATGATTTGAACCTGATTTAAAAATTTTAGAGCCTACCGCCTTATCCACTCCACTAATATTTCAATTCGAAATATAAAGCAGGATGTAGCATATGATTATCTACCTACCCACTAATAATCATTGTTTACTTACATGCAATACCTATTTATAATGTTTTAAAAATTGTCCATCTCGATAATAACAATTAAGGGGATGCCGAACATACACTCCCCTTCACATGCTTTTGCGCACCCCGCACAAAAATTGGAAGAGCTAAAAAGTTTTATTGCTCAGCAGCAAAACGTCGTAGCTCAAAAATCCAACGATATTCAAAAGAGCAGATAAAAACCTTCGAAAATTGCTACTACGGAATTAAAAAAGTGTTAAATTGAGTTTTTTATAAGTATTAAAAAGAGTTAAAAAAACACAAAAAAATCTTGCCTTTTTGACCCGCTGCTAATTTAGTTCCCGTAATGGTAGCTTAAAAAATCCAACGGAGTCGAAAAGGTAATTGATTCAACTTCAAAATTACGGGTTGAACGTTTTTTAGGACGTTTTATAATAAAGTTACACCATTTTTTATCAAAAATACACGTTTTTTTTAAATGCGAATAATTAAAAAAATAAATGAGATAGAAAAAAACTTCAGAAAGAAAAAAAAATTGTTTTCACCCATTGAACATATTTCTGCAGCTATGTATGCGATTTCAAAAAAAAATATTTTTTCCATATTTTGGCATGTCAAAAAATTAAAGTGTTTAGTTTACCTAAATATTTGTAAATCATTTATTATTCATTATTATTATGAAAAATATAATTAATTTATTATAATTAATTTATTTAATCAAACACTTTAATTTTTAAAAATTAAAATATTATTTATAATTCGTAGAATGTGCCTAAACTTCTTTTTTGGCTGATTTCAATTCCAATTGAAAAATAAGTTAGTATTTTCAGCAATAGGAAACGATCAGCCAAAAAAGAAGTTTACACACATTCTACGAATTATAAATAATATTTTGATGCAAACAGAACTGCCATTAAACAAGCCGTTTCAAAATTATTTGAAAAATCAAATTTGCCTTAGAGGTCAGCAAAGAACATAGAGAATCGTCGGTATAGTAGATCGCGAAAATTAAGTTAGGCATCCCCTTAACTAGCATGTAAATACAAATATGACATATCTACAAACATATATAAAAAAACAAAATTAGTAAAATCTAAATTTCCAACTATATGCCTTATCTACAATATTTATTTTAAATGTATGCAACAATGTATACTTTACATTTACAAATAGCATTTTGTTTCACTTTCAATTACAAATTAATTCAATATTAATTGAAACATTATATAATTGTTTATATTGTTCAAAAGCTTAATATACGTTTATTTTATTAAAACGTATAGTAAAAAGACTCGCGCCGCGAAGGTGCGAGGATAGGAGCAACATATAAGGCAGGCGGGTGGAGAACTTAGAGGCGCTCATTGCAAAATATAAGACATAGATCGGATTAATCCGGGTGATCGACCGCGTCGGTCTATCTCCGAACGAGAAGTGCCGTTTCGGTTCGCTTACGAGGTATCGAGCCGACATCCGACGTGGGTGGCGAGAAGAGGTCCAGGAAAAGAGCAGTTCTGGTGCCATCAAGCCGCGAAAGTTCCTGGGAACGAGACCATGGAAGAGCGAGTGTGGGTCGGCCGACCAAGGTAGGAGGAGTGCGCGTGTCCTGGACAGTAGCGTCCAGGAGCATTCCTTGCGTATATTTGTATATTAGCGTGGCGCAACGTGCGCAAGCGTGTGTGGCCCAAACAGCGCACGTGTACGCGATCGATTTCGACCTGCGCGGCATTGACACGTGATTTGAATTGTCCTGTTTATTCGATTTGAAGAAAGAGAAATAAATCTCTCTAATATTTTGTAACAAAGGTATTGCTCGACAGCGCGAGCAATAGCTTTATTACAAAATATAAGTCGGTACGCAACGCGCGTATATTTTGTATATACTTGTGTTAGCGCGACAGCGACGACCGGAGAGCAAGTGTGCTCCCGAGCGTCCCCACTCGGCGCACTGAGTCGAGCTCTAACCCTAAGAGCGAGGTCGCCCGCACGTAATGAGTGTTGGCGATTGGGCTGAGCCGGTTTAATTTGTTTAAAGATTTGCGATTTGTAGTATAAGCGTAGCAATTTATTAATTAGTATTTTATTAACGTTTTGTTCTAGACTTACCGAGGCGGAGGGCAGAGCGAAGCCCTACTAGTGTATAAAAATGAGCGCGCTCAGGCGAAACTAAGATTTAAGCAATGTTTAATTTTTTTGTATTTATTTTTCTATTACATTTGATTATGAATAAAATATAATATAATTTAAATATAAATAAAAGTGATTAATTATTTCCGTTTAGTGCAAAAAGTACGTATTGTGATTAAAAGGTACCGCGCAAAAGGGGGTTGCGAGTGTTTTGACTCGTATAGCAATAGGCGTTGCGCACGAATTGAGTGTAGCGACTTGGGTTGTAACGGTCGTAATGAGATCGTTCGCGAACATGCTCGACCGATCCTCCCTTACCAACCCCGGGAAGTGTGCAGCTAGTTGGAGGTTCTTAGTTTATCCGAGTGGTTGGCTATAGGCTAGCAAGGACTCGATTTAATCATGCCATCTTGAGTACACCATCCAGTTTCTGACAGAAGCATTTCTAACTTTTTCTATTGACTAGTTCCAGCGCCAATTTCGTAACGTCTTTGGGCTGCCTTAAAGAATTCCCTTTTCGCTATTCTTTTGCGCTGGCGCCTCTTTCTTAACAATTTTCTTATTTCTCTCCTCCGTGCATCCAGTGCAGGATTCGACCAAGATTATCTTTATTACTCCTTTTCTCGCTCAACATAAAACTCTCCTCAAAGGCCCCCACAATGGCGCCGTGGATCAGGCATTGGCAGAAAAAATTCTTCAGTATTATGCGATAAAAAAACAAATCTATTATTCGAAGGAAGCTCGGGAGTTTTCATGATTCATAATGTTTTAATAATTAAAGATCTTACTCTTCCAACTCAAAAAATAAGTTCAAACTTAGAATAAAAAACAGAAATTTTAATAGGCCAAGACCAATGCCGTTTGATTTTGACGCGCGATTTCCGAGAGATTATTCAAGATTATTTAATGTTGTCTAAAAGTTTGCTAGGATGGTTGATTCATGAATGTACGAGTGCGATAAAATCAACAAAAATTATTAATGTCGCAATTGAGCAAAAAGAATGCAATTCAGAATGCCACCGAGCAATAAACGAAATGTTCAAATCGTACTTTAATATAGATTCAATCAATGTTAAATCCAGTCTGTCGATTGATCCGAAAGACGAGCGGGCCCTTAAGATTCTTGAAAATACGAACAATTATTTAAAAAATCGTTGGAAAGTCGGTTTAATGTGGAAAAATGAAAATGACGTTCTTCCAAATAGCCGCGCGACAGCTCTCCGAAGGTTGTTACTTCTAGAGAAGAGACTCGATCGTGATTCACAATTTGCAGAATCTTACTACAAAGATATGGAGCGCTTATTCAAAAATAACATTGCTGAATTAGCCCGGGAAAAATCTTTTGGAAAGCGTGTGTCGTATTTACCCCATTTTAGTGTAGTTAATATTAACAAACCGGGCAAAATTTGTTTAGAATTTGACGCTGCCGCGAAAACCTCAGGCCTAAGTTTTAATGATTTGCTATCGGAGTAGTTATGAGATTTTGACAGAAAATCTTTACAATTAAAGTAGACATGCGGGATTTTTTCCTAAAAATAAAGCTAATCCGCGAAGATCAGGACGCGCAACGTATTCATTGGCGGGAAAGAGATCGGAAAAACAATCCGTTGGAATTCGTAATGACTTCAGTTCTATTTGGCGCAGGCTCGTCTCCTTGTACGACGTTGTTTATTAAAAACAAAAAACGTCGACACCTTATCCTCTCGTTAACCGCAAGCGCCAAAGAAATGAACACATCCATGGATGATTACCTCGATAGTTGTGACTCACCCGTTGAAGCAAAGGAACGCGTCTCTTAAAATGCAATTCGAAGTTATAATTCTCGCAAAATGCAATGTAGCAAATATCGAACAGAAAACTCTGCTAAAACTTGGGCATGAGCGATTGGGCCATGTGAATGCGCGTGCAGTTTTAAACACTGAAAATGTATTTTCAGACGATTTAAAAATAGGAGAGAAAGGTGATTTTTTTGTGAACCGTGTATAATGGACAAGCAAAGCCTCAAGCAACATACATCGGTAAAACAGAGCAACTGTTTCAAACCTGGTGAGAAAATTTATACAGATGTATGTGATCCTGTAAACATAGAGTCTCCAGGAGGCTCAAGGTGTTTTCTACTGTTTAAAGATGAATTTTCAAGTTTCCGATAAGTTACTTCCTGAAGCGAAGGTCAGAAGTTTTCACAAATTTAAAGAATTTGAAAATCTTGTGCGAACGCAGGCAGAAAATAACACAGCCACACAAAAAAAAAAATATCAAAACCCACGGACCAGACCATATATACCTTATGTTTTTGAGGTCGCTGATTCTGAATCCGTGGTCCATTTGACCCCATCACCTCAGGGTCAAGGTCAGGTCAAGGTCAAATTTACAAAATTAACGGGAACCAAGGTTTAACAGTATACATATATTTTTGGGGTCGCCGAATCCGAATCCGTGGTCCGTTTGACTCCATCACCTCATAGCGAAGGTTATTTGAAGGTAAAATCGACAAAATTCTTGTAAAACAAACCAAACTTCATGCCATTTATTTTTTCTTACTATACCTTACACGTTTCTCATCAAATGATCGGTGCAAATGTTTCCTTTCACGTTTTTTCCCAGTAGTTTCACAATCTCTTTTCAACATCCAGCAGTAGTCGGCCAGCATACTAGCATACCATCTACCTTGATAACGCTTCTCCATTACTTTAACATCTTGGTGAAAACGCTCTCCCTGTTCTTCGCTATAATCGCCACCGTTTTCAGGAAAACTATCCAAGTGATTGTGCAGAAAATGAATAAGAAAATTTCACCATGCAGAAAATGTCAGAATAGCGGAATCACAGGGGCGGCAGCTACTTGGCAGAATGCAGTTGAAACCAATAGAGCGTTTTATCGCAGATAACGTTCCTCTGATGTATAGTGAAGCTATGTTAAGCGAGGACAATTCATTTGCCCTTGAATTCCCAACAACATACGTGCATCGACTAATAGTATGTCCATACGTCCGAGACCGCGGATTCTTGCGGATGTAGATCCGGCGTTGCAATTAGCGCATTTTAAATTCTGTTACAATCGTCCAACGACGGCGAAAGCTTTGTCTAGTTTTTCAGGAGACCCATGGGAGTGGCTCCATTTTAAAGAGGCGTACGCGCTTTCGTCCGAATTAGGCGATTATAGCAACCGGGAAAATATTTTGCGTCTTTTTGAGGCTTTGAAAGGACCGTCTCAAGAAGCCGTAAGTACGGTCCTTTCGAGCAGTCGCGACGCGGGCGCAATTATGCGCACCTTAGAATTGAATTTCGGGAAAAAGCAATTTATCGCGGAAAATATTGTAAAAGGTATAAAAGACCTTCCGGCCAACCAAAAGATAAATATGATACAATTTTCTACAATATTAAGAAATGCCGTGATTGATTTAAAAATGTTTAATTTATGAGGGTACCTTGAATGTCCCGAATTAATTAAGAGCGTCGGTAATAAACTCCCATCCATTCTTAAGTACGCTTAAAATAGGTACGCGGCGACGGAAGCGGCGGGCGTGACTCCACTCAAAAAACTTTTCAAAAAACGGAAACCGAACTTGCCAATGATGCCGGTTTGTTCGACTTGGGCGTCTAGCAAATAGGTCAGAGGTTCTCGAGGAAAACGTAGACGTGACTACTCCGTCAACAATAAATTGCGCAGTTTGTAACCGCAATAATCACTCGTCAGATAAATGCTTCTTTTTAAAAAAAAAACAGTCGTTTAATCGTCTATGGGACTTAGCGAAAAAGCACAAGCTTTGCTTTGGCTGCTTAAAATCGGGACATCATCGAAGCAAGTGTAAGGATGCGCTGTGCAAATTATGCAGAAAGTCCGGAAGCTTCCGGAAGTCGGATAAATGCCGTCTTTGCGCCAAAAATTACAAGGGAATGACACTGTACGACAAGTGCCCTTTTAAAAATTATACCGATCCGAGTACATGGTCCGCGCAAGTTTCTAGATACCTTTGCTTTGTTGGACGAAGGTTCAACAATAACTCTAATAAATAAAAATATAGCAAATGAAATAGGTGCATGGGCCCAAAAAATCTTTGAAAGGGATTAAACGACGCAGAAGCGGTCGCAAGCAAATCCAAGAAAATTGATATACTCGTATCGGGAAATTTTCAGAGGCACAAAATAACCGGTGCAGTGACGATAAACAACTTGAAATTTCCGTCGCAATCAATTTCGAACGAACTTATAAATAATGTAAAAAACGCTGCAATTGCTTCGTTCAATTTAAATATTTGTCTTTTCGAACACGCTCAGGTTCAAATTTTAATCGGCCAAGATAACTGACAGCTAATAGTTTCGCGAAAAATAATCAAAATTGCTCATTCTAATGTTGCTCTTTCGAGCACTCTTTTAGGATGGGTCTTGCACAGCAATTCTCTATAAAAAAAACTTTATCAGAAATTTATTGTATTGAAAATACTCGTCGCGAAGTCGAAATAGCGTCATGCTCTGTGAACTCTTGTCCAGCCACGCGTAGGCAAGGGGTAGCTTTAGACGCGTTAATAAATTATTTTCAATTAGATTCTCTTGGAGTAATGCCTAATTTTATTCGGAAAAATGAGCATGAGCGGGCCATTAAATTTTAAAATCGAAGAGTAAACGCTTTAGCAACCTGATCTTGCACCGAATAATGATGAGTTTTCTACTGCCTTTATAAGGTTTAAATCGCTCGAAAGCAGATTAGAATGGGATCACTTGTACGCAAATCTTTATTATAAAGAGATACAGCGAATTATCGAAAATGGTTATCAAAAATGGTTGCAGTTAAGGTCGATAAGAGCGCTGAGCGCTAGCAATCGCTGCATCACTAGCGAGGCCGCCCGTAAATATGCATGGCTTAGAAAAATTATAAAAAATTTCGGAGTTCTCTTTAGCAATACACCCGGTTGCTACAATAAAAGTCAAAGTAGATTACACATAAAGGTAAATGCGCAGCCAGCAGCCATGAAATTCAGACACGTAGCATACGCAGTCAAGCAGTTAGTTAGCGACGAAATTGACCGAATACTTAAGTTGGGGCATTTAAAACCAGTTGAGCTTAGCGATTGGGCAACCCCTGTAGTTCCCGCATTTAAGAGTAATGGACAAATCAGAATCTGCGGAGATTTTAAAACAACCCTAAACCTGAATATAGTGCGAAATAAATACCCCTTATACAGGGTGTTCGAAATGTTCCGGACCCCCCACTTATAACATAAAGTAAGCATTTTGGAAAAAAATGTTAAATACAAAAGTTGTTAAGTTTTGAAGGTTGAACTAAATGATGACCTTGGATTTGTTATTGGTTATCATTTTCAAGGTCATTTAAAGGTCATCTTCAGTTTTTTAAATAGGGACCCCTATTTTTTATTTCAGATTCTGAAAGAGCACAAAATTTTACATCTGGATATGTACCCACGTTATGGCTCAAAATGACCTACAGAGGTCATTTAGTGGTTAAATGATTATTTAGTAGCAGAAAGCCAAGAAATCCCGATTATTAAGAACTTTGAGCGTATCTGACCAATACTAAAGTAATTTGACTTTGCAAGACAAACTTTATGGTGGCGTTAAATTGACATTGCCCTTGATTTTCAAGGTCATTTGAAGGTTAACTTTAGTTTTCCAAATTAAGCCTCCTAGTTGTAATTCTCCATTTTGCACCAGCGCTAAATTCTGCATTAGGATTGTAGAAGGTGTAATTGACACTGGCGTAAAATAAGCCTTAGGCCAGACAACCACATAACTCGGGCGAGAAAATGATAAATAAAAAAATGTCTAATCAAAATAAGCCTTAGGCCCAACAACTACATACCTCGGGGGGGAAAATGATAAATAAAAAAATGTCTAATCAAAATAAGCCTTAGGCCCAACAACTACATACCTCGGGGGAGAAAATGATAAATAAAAAAATGTCTAATCAAAATAAGCCTTAGGCCCAACAACTACATACCTCGGGGGGGAAAATGATAAATAAAAAAATGTCTAATCAAAATAAGCCTTAGGCCCAACAACTACATACCTCGGGGGAGAAAAATGATAAATAAAAAAATGTCTAATCAAAATGAGCCTTATTGCTCAGGCACGGGAGGTACAACTAATTAAGGTAACATCATGGGTGATCCAGCCAACTAAGGCAAGACCATCGGCGGCCCAGCCTACTAAGACAAGAACACTAGCGGCCCAGTCAGCTAAGGCAGGACTATCGGCGGCCCAGCTATCTAAATCAAGACAGTGGACTATTCGCCCAAACTGAAATTTTTTAAAATGTCGTTGACAGGAACTTTTTACAACAACTGTTCAAATTGTTGCTCATTAACAGTTTGGCAATGTGCTAACCGATTGTAAAAGGCTGCAACAACATTTCGCAAGATTTGCTGAGGTATCAAGTCTATTTCATCAGTGATTCTTTGGCGTAATTCATCCAAGTCACGTGGTTTTATAACATAAACTTTATCCTTCAAGTATCCCCAAAGGAAGTAATCAGGAGGCGTTAGGTCTGGGGACCGAGGTGGCCATTCAATTGTACCTCTCCGCCCAATCCATCTATCATGAAATGTTGCATCTAAATATCGGCGAACATGAATACCGTAGTGTGCAGGAGCACCATCCTGTTGGAAGTAAATTTCGTCCAGATTTCCATCCGTTAAATTCCGTATAGCAGGTATAATTTGGTCTCGAAGCATGTTTTCATACATTGCAGCATTTAAATTACCTTCAATAAAGAAAGGGCCAAGTACTCTTCCATTAAATATGCCAGCCCAAACATTTACTTTTTCAGGATGTTGCGTGTGGTCCGCTCTCATCCAATGTGGATTGATGTTACTCCAGTATCGACAATTATGTCTGTTCACTGTTCCGCTTAACTCAAACGTGGCTTCATCAGAGAAAACAATGTTATTGAGGAGCAAAGGATCATCAGATATCATTTGCATCATTACATCACAAAACTCTACCCTTCTATCAAAATCATCTTCAGATAATTCCTGTACCAACTTTAATTTGAAAGGAGCCATTTGTTGAATTTCAAAATTTTGTGCACAGATGCAGCTCCCATTTCATGCTGTTGTGCACAACGTCTGATGCTGCAATGGGGGTCCTCAATAATGATTGTAATACGTCTAAGCTCTTTTCATCATTAGACGATGATTTGGATCTACCTGATTTAGGACGATCTTTAATACCACCTGTCTCTTCAAAACGTCTAATTGTACGAATTACGGTACTTTTTGAAATAGGGTTGTTTTCTTCAACTCTGAATGTTTCATTGAATAAACGCTGTACCTGTTTGTAACCTCTCTCTTGATCACCCCACCCTCGCATCATCAACAAAGATATTCTTTCTCGTTCAGTAAGATGTGCCATTTTTCACTACGATTAAAAGTACAATTATTGAAAATTAATACAATTATCTGAATTTCGAAGTAAGAGAACTTCACTTAACTCTTGAAAACAGAAAAGTAAATAGGAGTAAACAATTGTTAATTAACAATTATAAATGAACTGATTCCTAAAAAGAATAGTGAGCAAAATCTTCTAAGGTACAAGTAACGATCCTGAAAATGCTATGAATCATGCGTAGAAACTCGTAACCCTTGCAAAAAATTATTGCAATAAAAACTGTTCATGTAAAACGGTTAGATTATTTTGCTTTTGAAATTAATAACCCCCAAGTGTCCTATGTAGATCATTTCGAGCCATGACGTGGATATTGTACATATCTCCAGACCTAAAATTTAATGCTCCTCCAAAATCCGGAATACAAAATGAGTCCCTTTTTAATAAGCTGAAGATAACTTTCAAATGACCTTAAAAATGAAGGCCAATTTTAAAGTAACCATAAAGTTTGTCCTAGAAAATCAAATTATGTACTTTAGTATTAAAGTACGAAATTTTTTTTTTCTTTTCGTCAAATACACCCAAAGTTCTTAATAATCGGGATTTCTTGGCTTTCTGCTACTAAATAATCATTTAACCACTAAATGACCTCTGTAGGTCATTTTGAGCCATAACGTGGATACATATCCAGATGTAAAATTTTGTGCTCTTTCAGAATCTGAAATAAAAAATAGGGGTCCCTATTTAACAAACTGAAGATGACCTTTAAATGACCTTGAAAATGATAACCAATAACAAATCCAAGGTCATCATTTAGTTCAACCTTCAAAACTTAACAACTTTTGTATTTAACATTTTTTTCCAAAATGCTTACTTTATGTTATAAGTGGGGGGTCCGGAACATTTCGAACACCCTGTATATGATTGATGAGATTTTTGCCTGATTACAAGGCGGAACCTTATTTTCCGAACTAGATTTGAAGCATGCTTACATGCAATTTCCAGTAGACGAGAATGACTCTCAATATCTCACAATCGTAACGCATAAAGGGTTATTCCGCTACACGAAAATACCCAAGGGTGTATCAGAGGTGCCGTCAGATATTCAACAAAAAATGGACGAATGTCTGAGGGGGATAGAAGGCGCGATCGCTTACCACGACAACATTTATATCACGGGTCGCACGGAAGCGGACCATCGCAAATTTGGAGAAAGTGTGCGAGCGCCTGCAAGAATGTAATTTACGACTAAATAAAGAAAAATATAAAAAATGAAAGATACAATAGAAGTATTAGGCTATGTAATAAGCCAGTACGGATTACATAAAGCAAGATCTAAAGTCTCCGCGATGATAAGGGCTCCGCAACCAAGAAGTCATAAAGATCTTGCGTCTTTTTTAGGCCTAATTACCTTTTACTCGACGTTTTTCGAAAATAGAGCAACAAAACTCAAACCGTTATATAATCTCTTAAACAATAAAGAGTACAATTGGGATGTTAACTGTACGAGGGATTTTGAATCGATAAAAGAAGTATTAATATCTTCGCGAGTACTTGCACATTATGATCCGAATTTACCGATAATCTTAGCGTACGACGCGTCAGACTATGGCATATCTGCAATTATTTCTCATAAATATGCAGACGGGTCCGAAAGACCAATCGCATATGCCTCGAAAAAAATTGCGAAAAACGAGCTAATTCGCGCAATAATTGACAAGGAGGCGATGGCCATAGTATTCGGTTGTAAGAGATTTTACCAATTCATCTTCGGTAAAGAATTTGTACTCCGCACCGATAATAAAGCGTTGCAATTTATTTTAGGCCCGCGTAAAGGAATCCCAATCACAGCCGATATTCGCTTACAAAGATGGGCCTACTATCTGTCTGGATTTCAATATAAAATTAAACACGTAAAATCGGAACATAATGCAAATTGCGATGCGCTATCTAGGCTTCCATCTGACTGCGACATAGAAATTCCCGATCTAAACTTTTCAAATATTAAGTTTTTCGAAGAGGGCATAGAAACCTTCGATTACAAGATTTTAGCCGCCGAAAGTAAAGCTGATATTACATTAAATAATATTATAAGATACGTTTTGAGCGAATGGCCGCATGATTCAGAATTGACCGACGATATCAAATGTTACAGCAGTAAAAAAACAGAATTTACGGTAGAAAAAGGATGTTTATTTTGGGGTTTACGCGCGGTCATTCCGAAGAAAATGCAGGCATTGGTTCTAAGCGAATTACATGCAACACACATGGGTATTGTTGAAGTAAAATGTTTGCTTGCTCTTACGTTTAGTGGCCCAAAATAGACAATTGCATCGCAAAGCTAGTTAATGACTGTAAAATTTGCTTGATTAATCAAAGAAAACGCCGCATACATCACTAACAACGTGGCCTTGGCCAACAAAAACATGGAGCCGCATACATTGTGATTTCGCGGGGCCATTTTATGGCAATATGTATTTGATTAATCTATTTGATTATAATAGACCTATTTGCACGTTTGGTTTACCCGCGCACTGCGTAACCGATGGAGGACCGCAATTTCGAAGTTCGGAATTTCATAATTTCTTGACGCAAAACGGGGTAAAACACACTAACACCTGCGTATCACCCCGAAACAAACGGCGTGGCAGAAAACTTCGTGCAAACGTTTAAAGACAAGGTCACAAAAATAATTCAAGGGTGAGAGTCAGTAGATACGGTAATAGACATGTTTTTGTTCGACTACCGGAGTATAGAGCACTGTATGACGAAACATACTCCAGCGTACCTTATGTATAATCGGGAGTTGCGAACGCGCTTCGATCTTCTTAGACCCAGATTTCGGTTTAAAAACTGATAAAAGAACTGCAGGTAAAATCGTCAAAGAGACCTCTGCCGCCACGTATTTGGTACAGACTGCCGAGGGTGGCTTGCAAAAGCGCCACATCGATCCGTTCATTAAAGGTCAACCGTCCGACCCAGCGCTGCGCCGCTCCGAACGTATTAAATTAAAAAAAGCGGAAAGTTGTGATGTATGAGTATGTCTAAGTATGAACTAACTCATAGCAGATACGTCAACAATATACACTGCTCGCATTCCAGGCACCCGAAATATCTACGAGTGACCGCAGAGCTACTTCGACGCGCTACGAAGAAGGTCGTACCTTGTAAACTGGTTCATTATACATTTGTACTTTATTAAATAAACTTATTTAACCATTCCACGCGTTGTCTTATTTTACCCAAGACATAACAATGATGTGTTCTGAAGAATTTTTAGGCTTCCTTTTTTTCTTGGGAATACGTACTGATGATAGCTTCTGAATGTAACATTCACAAACTTCTTAAACAATATCTTTGAAACCTTTCTTTTCATCTGAATGGAGTTCATTGTAAATCGCCGTAGTGTTCTCTAAAGATGCTCGAATAAGTCGCATAAAAAGACACCATGACCATTTTTTTCCTCCTATCGAAGAAATCAGAGCATTACTGTGTTGATCGTGGAGATCGATACCACCCATGTGTTCTTACTTCCAAACTTTCTCGGTTGGATTTTTTTATCTTGATGTTTGTAGAATCGAATATTCTTCTTGATGGTAACAAATTTATTTCTCGTCATACATTCAGTAATGATTGGACACTCTAGGATTCGTTTTGTTGACCAATAATTATAAAGACGTTTTCTAGAATTGAAAATAATAATCATTATGATTTGTAACGGGGTTGCGTTTTGACCTATTATCTCGCGGAGGAGACCTTCCTCCGCAAGATGGGTGCAATGGGGGACGTGCGAGTGCCCCTCGAGGTCCTTACCTGTGGGTGCGCGCGAGCACCCGACGGCGAACACACGTCGTCGTGGCCCGTCTACAACGCGAGAGTACGCCTGTACTCTCGCTTTTCGTACTCGCGTGCTAGATGCGAGTGCGTCCCTCGCGCTCGCGTACTGACCGTCCCTTGGACAGCTTGACTTGATGCCGGCCGCCCAGCTCTACGATAGAGTGGCGGTATCCGGGAGGTTAGGAATGAAGAAGGTTTGTCGAGTAGTCCCGCGGACTACTCGAGAGAATGACGCGAACAAGTAAAAGCAAGTCGGAGGCCTTTATTGCCTCCGTAAAAGAAATTACAAATGTGCGCGTCCCGGAGAAGTTAGTAGATGTCGGGCGCGCGAGCCGAATGCTCCGAACGCGCCCGAGTGTAGCCGAGCGGGGCCGCGCGTGAACGCTAACGCGCGCGCTCCTACGAATTCTCGGCCGCACCGAGAATTCGCCGGCCGATTGCGTGGTCTGCGATCGGTGGTGTTTACGCGGAGCAACGACTTTGCTCCACGTAAACAAACGTTTGCGTCTGAGAGCAGGCCGCTTGCCTACTCTACGCGTACACACACGTACGCACGCACACGAGAGAACGGGCCGCTCGCCCGTTCCACGCGATGTACAACAAATTCGGCCTCGAGCCCGTGCTCGAGGTCACAATGTCGAATTACGCGGCGGCTCGTCTACGAGAGCTGCGACTCCCGCCGCACGAGAGTCCGCGATCACGAGCTACGGAGAGAGGAAAGAACGGGGGAAACGTTCCTCGCGTTCGACGAACTAAGGTTTCCGCTCGAGAGTCGAGGCGCTCCTCGACTCTTCGCCGGTACGCGCCCGCACTCGCTACAAAAGTCGGGCGGTACTTACAATTGTAGCAGCTTCGGCTCGTCCTTGGCTGCTACCTCGAACGCTCGCCTCTCGACGCTCGCCTCCTCGGGATTTCTAGTCGCTCTCCGGGTCGCACCCTGATCACGCGCGTACACGCGTCCGTCGTCCTCGACGGCTCGAGAGAATCCCCTGAGATTCCACACCTGGCAATCTGTCCCCCGTTTGTACGTGCAGAGCACGAAGCCATTGGCCCTCACGTACAATGGGTGACGGGACTCGGCACGGCGCGTCTCTTGGCCAGTTTCCCCGACCCGTCGGGCTTGCGCCTCTGCCACTATCGCAGACACATACTCCAGGACTTGCGCCTCATTGCTCGCGTTGTCCTTTTGTGTGGGCTCCTCCCACAACGGCTGTGAAAAACCTTTTGCGGCGGAGTACGTACTCCTCGACGCACTCCTCCTCTTCGAAATGGAGACGAAACACCATTTTGTCTCTTTGGGCACTCCCGCCGATTTCCAGTGACCCTGGGATACCCTGTGTATCCGGCTCCGAGACTCGGGGCCGGCGTACACAACAATCGGTATTCTCTCCGATCGTTTCTTTGCGGGTGGTCTCCTGGCCACTCGCTAGACGGTAGGTAGCCGTGCTGCTTGTCGCGTCGTAGTAAACGACCTCCTGGTCGCTCAGTAGGCTGCCAGCATGCTTGCTGGGTGGTGATTGGGCCTCGCCCCAACCTCCTTAACATCGTCGGGGATCCCCTCCAGGGTGCCCCCTTCTGGCTGTTCCGGCGGCGGTTGCACGCCGAACACTTTGGAAAACGCCTTGTCCTCGGCGTTCTCCGGGAAAGAGTCCTACGACTCGTTCCTCCAACTCCAACTGCTCCATTTGGGAAAAGGATGGAAGGAAGAAAGGAATTGTAAGGAATGGCTCTCTAAGTCAATCCTGTCAGTAGTACCTGGTAGACGTCCCGGTCCTCACTTTCCCGTCGCGCTTTTCGTCTACATGACGGTTTACGACGCCTTTCGCGGTTTTCCGCGTTGTCGCTTTACATTTCCTTCTCCAGACTGGGCGCACCCAGTCTGAGACGCTTGCCCGCTAGCAACGCTCTTCTCTTCATCAGCGCCTGCTGATGGAGTCGTGGGCGCATCCACACGACTCCCGCCTTCCCCCCGAGGTCGGGCGTTGGTCTGGATGTCCTCGTCTTCTTCAGGATCATCTCGTAGTTGGAGTAGAACCGTCTACCCCGGACCCATTCCATCTTCGGATCTTTGAGTCCTTTGTCCATGATACACCAGCCACTGGTGTCTCCCCACCCCATCCCTTGCCTAAGAACCGTGTTAGCTGCTTCACGTTCTTCATCGGCGGGTACCCCAGTACCGGCCTTATTTTCTCTGGATCGGGGCGGAACCTTTCTTGGTTCAGCACCTCCTCCAGGTACTTTACTCCGCATTGGCAGAAGTGGCTTTTCTGCCGATTGATAGTTAGGCCCGCCTTTCTTAGACGGCCTAATATCTTTCGAAGGTGTTTGAGATGCTCCTCGAACGTTTTTGATCTCGTGTCGATGTATATCCGATATCCTCCACCGGATTGCTTTACCATCGCGACCGAGCTTGGCCATGGGCTCGTGAATGGTGTGATGACGCCAGCGTCCGGAACCTTTCGGACCTGCGCGTGCATCTCAGCCTCTATTACCGGCGACTCCGGGTAATAGCGCTTCTTGATGGGGCGAGCATCTCCCACATCAATCATATGGGTCACCCTCGTGGTGCACCCAAATGTGGTCGGCTCCTCACCGACCGGCTCCTGCACAAGTGCCTCCACTTGAACAGTGTCAGCCTCCCTGACCGATGTCAGCTGGAGGTCGACTCTGACGTTGTCGTCTATCAACGTCAGTTCGTTGGACCGCGGATTGTGTCTCGAGCCGAATTCAGTCGTGAACTTCGTACCCGAGTTACAACTGGCGCCCAACCACGTGTGCATTGGAGGTCAGGACTGCAACGCATCATCCTTTGAATTTTGTTTACCTCTCGTTCACGAGAGAAGATTTTGAATCTAGAAGCAAGAGAAGCTTCGCGAATCGGCCGCTAGGTGGCGACGGACTTTTTCACAGGGAGTGAAAAAGCCGCGAAATTCAAATTCGAATTAAATTCTAGGGTTCGCGTGTGTTCGTGAATAGGGAGAAAAATTGAATTTTCTTTTGAGAAATCGGAGAGGGAAAAATCAGGGGATTGGACGACGCAAGGGTACCCCGCAGTACCCCGCGTCACAGATTACAATAAAACTTTCTAGATCATTTTTAGACAAATTGAAATGATTCTCAGTAGTAGCTTCCACAACATGATTCTTCATCTATTCCAAGAAGAATAAATCAAATAATTCTAAGGAATTTTTAAAAAAACAATGGAGAAATAGCTGACAGATTGGAATTGTCCTCGATATCAGGAGATATATTATTCAGAGTATTATCTTCCCAATCGTAAATATGGTTCGGTTCCAATAATTTTTGAGTACTTGTGTAAGTACTTTTCGCATGTCAGAACCTGTAGGAAGATCATAGGATCTTATATCTTCTTCTAGATCAACATCCGAATCTTTATCTGAACTTTCATGATCAGCAGAAACAAATGCTATATCGACATACTGATCTTCGTCAATGTCAGAATCCTCAACTAAATCCGGCAGATCCCTAACTCTCCGTCTCGACATTATCAATTGCATTATCGATACAGGATATTTTTATGAAAAGTTCTATTCCTAAAGCCTCGTTTCGAAAGATAATTTTTTTTTTCAATTGATGCAACACCATTAGCTTGCCACTGAAACGTAATCTCTAATACGAGAGGTTTTGAAAAAAAAACTCATCCAATTTTAGCATGCAACACTACGGTATTTCGCAGGTCTACATGTAAAACGGATGAGAAGGATGATTTATATATGAAAAGTTGGTTCTTATTTTACACTAACAAATTGAACTCTGACAAAAAAACATTACATAGGTTTTTGTCGTGTTTTTGCCCGTAGAATCGATATCCGCCTTCAGTTAAGCAAAATTACGACATTTTGGGTTACTTGTTTAAATAATTTGTTACAAACAATGGCAATCGAAAGAAGAACACGTGTACTTTTATTTTGTTAAGCTAAGGATATTGCAGTTCGTTTCTCAATATCTCTGCCAGATTTTTCATAGTATTTGGCATGATCAATCCCCTCTTCCAGAGTACGATTGTTTATCCTTATTTTACACTAACAAATTGAACACTGACAAAAGATGTTACATAGGTTTTTGTTTTAAATAATTTGTTATAAACAATTGTAATCGACAACACAAAAAACACGGATATTCTTATTTTAATTTTGCAAAGGATGGCACAGTTCGTTTCTCGATATCTCTGCCAGGTTTTGCCTGGTTTTCAATGGATTAATTGCATTACAGTCCATAAACAGGACATTCCTTTAGCCATTGGATGAATGGGATGGCGCGGTTTACTTTTGATTGCTCGTCGGTATAAAAATCGTTTTTTAAATGGAAAGGTCAAGATTCTCCTAATATTTCTGTAAAAAGTATTAAACATGACAAGCAATTGGTATCGCGCTCCAACAACGAATAGAATGGAATTTTAATCCGCCGGATACACCTCACATGGGAGGCACGTGGGAGCGCTTAGTTAGATCAATCAAAATTGCTTTGAACGCGATTTTGCATGAGCAAGCACATAGCAAAGAAGTTTTATATACGCTCTTGACAGAAATTGAACATACAATCAATTTTTGACCCCTGACTCACGTTTCGTTAGATCCGCGAGTCAACGAAGTGTTAACTCCTACTAAGTTTCTCATAGGCGTGGCCTCCGAAGAAATTGCTCAGCATTTTGCCGACTCTTGACGAGTTACGTTGCTTAATTCCTCTAAAAAAATGAACAGAAAGAGAAGAACCGTTAGAAATGAGTGATGTTGTCTTGACAATAGATTTACAGGCTTCGCGAAATCTTTGGAACAAAGGCGAAATAATCCAAGTCTTTAGGGCTCAGGACGGCCAAATAAGAGTTGCGGAAGTTCGTACGTCTACTGGAACGTGAAACGGGATCTTGGCGGTAAGCTTGAACTGTGCATGGGTTCGCCCATGTCCGGGAAGCCAAGCGTGCTCGGGTTTTTCCCAAGGCCGCGATTCGTCTAAACAGGTGTATATGATTTGGATACTGGCTCTCGGTCATGAACGGTCTGCTAGTTTTTGCAACGAGTTTCATCGTAACTGCCAATTTATATTTTAAACATTTTACTTTTAATTGAATAAATTCTTAGAGTTTATTTCTAATTAAAATTTTGTGTTTTTGAGTAAAATTAAAAATATATTTCCTTTTTAAAGGAAATCCTCAGGTTTTAGTTCGGTTCAAGCCCGTCCCTTCGTGCTGTCCATCAGAGGACCGCTTCCTGGTTACCATAAGATCCTTATTCTCTCATTCCTTGTAAGTGGAGGGGGGAGAGCAAGTCTCCTCCCTCTCCCAAGAACCTACCCCGTGGAAACTATCTTATAAAATACTATAAAAATGTACAAATTTTATAAAATCCGATAAATTATTTATTAGGTTTTTTGTGGATTTGCACCATTTTATGGAGTTTTATAAGACCCTTTCAATAGGGTAATCTCACATTGTAGAGATAGGAGACTCCATGACCGTCGGAGATAGAAATGATGCGGGATAAACCTGTTTATAGGGCACCTGCATTATGATGCGATCCCACAATGGATTCCGCAGTTAAGTCCCTGCAACAACGCCAAGGTCCTGCGATCCCTAGCAAGGATGATTAGTTGAAAACAAAAATATTGTTTTTACTGACTAAAAAGAGAAGGGCTCTCGCTCACACCAAGTAATGCTCAACAAACCCTCGTCGCTGACGTTTTTCCGATTTCACTCGCTCGCGACTGCCATCCGCAGTTATAGGCCGGCTGGAAAACCTTAAGCCCGCGGATCGTGCTCACCTTTGCCAATTAATAACGACAATAATTTACCCAAGAGAAATCTTCTCTTTCACACAAACTGCTACTTCGGTGCTAACCTATACTAACTCCTCAATCGAACACCCTACTCAACTACTCTCTAAAAACCGAAAAGAACAAACGAGAAACTTCGAGAACAAAATGTGGCTTCAGCTACGAGCATCAACCCAGTCACTATCCTTTTGTTTTTATCACAATAAATAAAGCTATCACCGATCTCTATTACCTATAAAGAACCTGACGCTTAAGGCCACCAGAGTGAGGAGAAAGCACATGAGTAAGGTCCCACGATCTAGCTCACAGATCGCGAGCCTCACTCTCTCTTCCACTCCGCGCTATCTCTATCTTCCTCTCCCGCACCGGACCACGCTCTCCCTTGCGCCGCGGCTGATAAATACATGTTGTGCGAGCTCGAACAAATGTTGTAGTTTAAGGGAAAAGGAAGTACACAATGGTAGATCTTTGGTGATCGTAGCTAAATTTATTCTCGACTCTGCAATATATTACACTGGAGGGGAGAGGTTAGCAGGTAATAGCTATGTCTCGCCTCGCGCCTCCTTATATGCTGTAAAGAGCGTTATTGTTCTCAGTAGGTAAGTAGATTCAGCGCGGCAAATTCAAATGCGTGCATATCGAACGAGTTAGAAGTGATATGAATACGTGAACCAAAGTATCTTTTGCATCTTGCAAAATTTGTAAGATAAACAAAATATTTTAAGTAAAAAAAATATTGTTAGAAATGTCATAGAAATGTTTTTTGAGGAAATATACAGTTAGCGTTGTCAGTTTATAAATATTAATATTTTTGTTCTCATCTTTTTGGTTTCTTCTTTTTAGATTCTCGTCGAGTATGCAATACTTCTGATGTTCATTGTCTGCATAAATTCAAATGTAAGAATATCTATTACTATTATTGTTATTAAATGTATATGAAAGATGCTAACACAAAAATAACTATTAAAGCTAAATGGTGGTCAGTGTTACCTCATGATATAACTCAAGGAGCCCAAGAATCAAAAACATTCAATTTTATTAGCAACGAATCCTGGTCATTACGCTGTAAAAGATGTTACCCTTCTTGCAATGATGTTCGTTATTATCTACAAGCGTCGAGTGTGAAACTGGAAAAAGACGACAAATCATTGTTTCTGTAAGACTGCAATAACGTGCTTTTTTAGAATTATCGTATTATGTATTATGCAATCTTAAAAAATTTCTGATAAAATTATCTCAAATTATTTTTAGAAAGAATATTAACATCCAAAATAAAAGTTTGGTACACATCTTCTTCAACAAGTATGGAACGGTACGCCTGAAGCAAGACATCGCTTACTTTTGGTACGAATTATTGAGTAAGTGATCGTTCTTTACATACACGTTACAATGTTTATTAATATATTTTTCTTTTTTTTATGCGAGAAAAAAGTCCAAGCAAAATAATTTATTATTACTTTTTAGCGTATTAGCTACATACATTTTTTTCTAAATTATATATTTTTATACTTTTTGCTAAAGATGATAAAAATATAACGCCGTATTCTGATGTTACGTCCCAAGCGGTTAGGGCTTTAAGAATCGTGCGGGGCCTTTGATTCAAGTCTCTCGCCTGAATCGACGCCAGATTTGCTTAATAGACTTCGTTATGCGGTGTGCCGAGGGTACCGTTCTCTCGCAGTGACGTTGCCCTTATCTTAGATGAGCCAACTGCAGGGTTGCGAGTCATTAAATTTGCTGATCATGCTTTGATTTATTTAGTGGTAGCCAAAAGTAAAATTACAAGAGCATAAACGCAGTTAATTATGTAATTACGAGTAATTGTGTCGAGCAAGGCACGTAAAGAAATTGAGTCAAAAATTACACGCGCTTAACCCACCATGGCCTCGCGGAAGTGCTCGATCTGCTAGTCAGTTGATATAACTCTTTTGAAAAATTTGCGTACTGAGGAGGTCGATGTTCGGCAAAGATCTTTTAGCCCGACCATTTCGCGACGAACTTGCTCGTAGGTCCTCTATTTGGCGACTGAACGAAAATGTCATTTTTTCTCGCCGGACCGAGGAAAAAGAAAACAACAGCTAAATCAGCATTACTCCTGACGCGTAACCCCTTTCTTCCATTATAGGGATGTGACGTCCCGCACTTTCACTCGTTAAAAATGTAAGTACAAAAAAAAATCAATAAAACCATTCAATAGCGTGATCTTGCACCGGGTCGATCCACCATAGTGTACATGTGTGAAAGAGACAACCAACTCTAGACTTAAAGCTGCATTCTCATTTATTTAAAAAAAAGCTATACGCTTAAATAAAATGTCCCTCTCTCTCTCTTACATTAACTAAAAGGCTTCGGCCATTTTATATTAAAACAATGTTTTTTCCTTTTTTGTCTTTCTTAAATAAATATTATCTATTTAAAAAACATTCCTTTTCTTTCTTATTTATAAAAAATTAAAATTAGTATTGACGGACCAGGCTTGCCTGTGTACGCCATACTTATCTTAAAAAGAAATAATTAATAAATAAATTAATTAATAATAATAAATAAAAATAAAATTTTGCAGTAAACGAGAGAAAATCCATCCCCATTACGTGGATTGTTACATAAGTATCCAGGGCCAATATTTCCCTAATGGATCTTATGTTATATGATATTACATTAACACGCACACTGCAAATAACCTATTTTGTCATCCTTTTTACATTAATCGATAGTCGATGTCATAGCGGAAATGCACCCACGGCCCCTCACGGGGACATGCAGGTGATGCACCCAGGCCAATTAGCCCATTGCGCTCGTTCTCCTTATTCTCATTCATCCCATATCAACCTCCCTATATAATTTATCATTCTGAGGAGCCTGCTAAGCCCCAAAGGGCAGACATCTTCAGGTTCAAGGATCCACTCTTCGCACACTCCTCGCCTTCCGCCCATCAGCCTAGGACAGTAACACAGGAGATGCATGGGAGTTTCCTACTTTCTCCCACAGATTCTACAGATGTTCTCAGTGCCTAATCCTATCCTATTCCTAAAGTGTGACAGGTCGCAATGATCCGTCAACCACTCCGCTGCGCCTGCTCATGGAGGAGTTGGGAGTTGAGGCTTAGAGCACTGGGCTTCCGACCCTTCTGTGGTGCCAGCAGGGCGCACACTGTGCTCCACAGGAACAAGGAGCCAGAAGAGGAGGAGAGGGCGGGGCAAAGAAAGAAAAGGAAGGAAGGAATCATGACCACTGCAATCAATGCTGGAGCCACAATTCCTTTCGTGCAAATTAATTTGCATCCCTGCAAAAGCGCTTCAGCGATTCAAGCTAAATGCATGGCGGGAATGCAGACAGGCATCGCCTTGATCCAAGAACCTTGGATCAACGCAAGTGGCAGAGGCATAGGAGAAAAAAATACTTGGAAAGCAAGAAAAGGTGCTTTACGGCTGCTTTCTGGGCTTGCAGAAGAGCTTTCGGAGCTACCTAGGCATTGAAATGCAGAATGATCTTATGGCTCTACACGGCGATCATCAGACCGAGGCTGTTGCATGGGGCCATTGCTTGGTGGCCTCATTGCAAATTAAAAACAGGAAGCTTGCTTCTAGATAGAATGCAAGGGATGGTGACAAGAGGCATAACTGAAACAAGAAGGTCTACACCACTGAAAGCCTTGGAGTTGGTATTAGGCCTCCCACCTCTTGAGACTATAGTAAGGGAAGCAGTGCTTTAGGCGAATATCAGGGCGTCTAAAGACTGGCTTTTACACAAGGATGCGGAGATTGTCAAATTAATTGGCATGAATCAGAAGCAGAGTGTTAAGCTAGATAAGGTTACCCGTAACTACAGATTCGAAAAGAATTTTGAGGTTGTGGATACACAACAGTTGATAGAAAGTAAACACACTAACAAATGGTTGACGGACGGCTCGAAGAGCGAGCTAGGAGTAGGTGCGGCGGCGTAGCTAGAGGTAAGCAGCAAAGCGATCGTGCTCTCACTTGAGCCACACGCTACGGTCTTTCAAGCGGAAGTTAAGGCAATTAGAAGCTGCGTAGAGGTCATGCTTGAAGAGGAGTGGACAAATCGGAAGGTTATCATACACTTTGACAGCAGGGCTGCTATTGCGGCGCTTAGTAAGGTGACAATTACTTCATATGAGGTACTTCAGTGCAGAACATCACTCGACAATTTAGCGAGGAGATGCGAGGCTAAGTTAAAATGGGTAGCTGGTCATGCAGGCATTCGAGGATTAGAAGGGAGCAGACTAGCAAATAGAAGAGGTACGGGAATTGCAGACACACAAAAGCGTTTATCGCGGAGTCTGCCTCGGCAAGGAGGGTGAGCAAGATGATCAATCTCCCCAAAGAGGATATCAGAAAGGCAGTGGAGTGGTTGACGGGACATTGTGACCTGTCACACTTCAAGAAGAGGATAGGTTTAAGTACTGAGAACAACTGCAGACTCTGTGGTGAGAGCGAAGAAACTCCCCTGCACCTCTTATGTCACTGCCCTAGACTGGTGGGAAAAAGACGGGAGGTGTATGAGGAGTGGTTTCTCGAACCTGAGGATGTCTGCCCGATGGGAACTAGCAGATTTTTCAGATTGGCTAATTATATAGGCGGGTTGATGAGAGATGTATGATGAGGAGACCGAGCGCAATGGGCCAATAAGCCTAGGTGCATCACCGGTATGTCCCCGGGAGGGGCCGCGGGTGCGTTTCCGCTCTGACATCGACTATCGACTATCGACTGTCGACTATACTGTCCATTTTAGAGACGTGTGCGTAACAGGGATCGAGAGTCGGTCGGTACTGAGTTTAGCCTCGACCACTTATGCCGGATGTTTCTTTATCATATAATTTCAACAAAAATTAACGTCGAGTTGTTCTTGACTTGCATAGCGCTCGCATTGTTTCTTAGCTCTCTCGGGATACCCGAAAACTGTTGGGTAGCAGGCTTTGTCCGGGAAAGTGCTGGGAACCGGCGAAGGTCGACTCACTAACCGAACTCGCTATACACACTGGACTCTAATATCTTTCTCACTATTACGAGAAGGAAAAGAATCGCCTCTACACGGAGTTTAATGAAATAAAATAATCATAAGAAAGAAAAACTAAAATGAGTTTCTTTATAAATTTCAACTTAAGCATACTGATCGCCACTGCAATCAAGTATCACGTACGGTGCCTTATCGAAATTTCCTCGCTGACGATGCGAGGCTCATTATTGGCCAAGACATCTTGCCGCTCCAAACTCTGAATTTACAAAAGAAAAAGATTTCTAAATTAAATTGGCAGAAACCACTCGGGACATCACAGCTGAATGTTCATTGAATTACCTTCAATAATATCTCTTTTTTTAACTACTGCATCCTTTTTATGTTCTTTTAAAGTAAAAGCTTATTGTAGCTATTAAAATAATCCTACATAAGAAGTCTCTAAACTCAATTCATACTGGAGTAATAAATTCATTTTTAAAATTTACCTCTTAATTCACCATTAATTTTCATGTGAATTGTAGAATCCTTTTTATACTGTATTCTCTCCTTCGTACAAAAAAAGGCCTCAAAGAAACTGATTTATTTAGAGCTACAGTGCAGCTTTACATATTTAGTTCGCATTGTTTGCAATCGTCCATATGCGTATATCGAAATAAGTTGCGATGTGAACTTTAGAATTTTAGATTTCGTATTATTCATATTTTTTACTTAAATCTAATTCGTGTAACTAGCGTTTCTCTTTTTCGATTGTACATTTTTAAACGTTACTACAACTTTTTTTTTATCTTCGTCTTATTTATTTTCAAGAACTAATAATAATCAAGCTCGTTGTTAACTTAACAAATAAATGAGTAATCATCGTCGATTTTTACAGATATATTAGTAATCATCGTCAGCGCCACTGCAGCATAGCGTTATCCAAGACACACCTGGAATTACATTTTTCAATTATTCTATTTAATTGCTACTAATGAAATATCAAAAACATTATTTACAAAAAATTTCAAAAATATCGTTGTAGAATTTAGACAAATTATTAGTAATTATGTCAAAAAAAAAAAATGAATTCATTTTGAATCTCGCGTCTTAAGATTTTAATAACCTTTTTTTGTATATTTGAAATGATGTATGCAATCAAAAATTTTGTTCTTTTGATAAATTTTAGGATTAAACCTTTCAGTGTATGTACTGCAAATCTAAGAACTCAATATTGGATTTTGGAAGACAGTTCTTTGTGTATATAAATAAAAGCTATTAGTTAAATAAAATACAATTTTTTGTAATGTTTCAAAGCAGTTTTCGTGAAATGTATATAATTTGGAGCATAATCTAACTTTTTAATGTTACTTTGCCGAAAAAAACAGGGATCTAAATTTTTTGAGGCAAAATACCACTATATCCGAAATTCACCAGTCAATCATATTTACCAGTTCGGATTAAACACTATTTAATTTAACTGTGTTTTTGTAACATAAAAATAGAATCTATTAAATAATTAAGTAGCCATAATAAAAAGTTCTATATCTTATTCTAAAATTATTTTTTGGACCTTTTTCATGCAATAGTTATCGCCATATAATTCTACATTATAATTTTACATTCTTATTAATAAAAAGATATAAATAAATAAATCTACTCACAATATAATAGATGTTATGAGAAAAAAGTGTTACTTATTCTGATAAACAATTATACTATTTTGTAGAGAAAACAGTAAAAAATATTAAAATATTTTTATTCCTTTATTTTCCATAAGTTCTTGGAAATTTTCATTCAGAATAAATTAATCCGAAAAATCATACTCCATTATTTATATCATATGTGTAATAATATAATGACTGTCTAAAGGTAACATCGGCGGCCTCTGTGGAGTTTTCATCGGATTTAGTCTCATCAGCGCCTTAGAGTTGATTTACTTCTGCGTCACGTCTGCAAGTAGACTGTGGAAGAGAAGCGGTCAATCGAAGTCAACTGTCAATAGCAATAACACCATGCTATCATCCAATAATAATAACGTACGCCTCTTATACTGGTCCGAGCTAGCTCCACGTGGAAAAATTCAAACTGAAAATTCAATTCAACTCGGCAAGACCATCAAATATTAATTACTTTCAACAGAACTTTAAAAATATAATTTAACATCGTTTTCTTATTTTGTGATTACTTTGATTATATTTGATATCTATGTATATGATTATATCCATGGAATTTTTTATGTATACTTATAAAATATACGGTAGTTGTTATATGCATATATTAAAGTATGAATTAATTTATCACCTGTCAACACTAATTTCTGCACGGACCCAAAGGTTCAGGCAACCTTCAAAGTAACATAAATTATTACCTGGAAGCAAAAAATATATGCGTACAAGGGATCCAGTTCAATATGAGTTACTATTTCGTTGGTCAAAGCCCTACTAATAATAGGCAAACATTGTAACAAAAAGGATCAATTCCAGCAGGTAGGAGAAATTAAGAGGGTACCTTGTCTTAGTTTTATTACGCGAGGCACCTCCCCGAAGGGTTATCCCCGCGGTCCCCCATGGGACACGGGGCTGGGATACGCCCAGCCAGCGCGTCGCAGCTGTGTCAACTCTAGACCTTCCCATTGCAAAGGAGCCGACAGTTTCCCGCCTTCTCCATTACAGTAGGAGGGGTAGCAGCATCCCCTCCTATGTTGGTAAGACCCAAGGAGACTCTCGGTTGGGGCCGGGACCCTTCCCATCCCTATCGGCTGAGCAGACCGCTACCCGAGTTGAGACCACAACTCACACGTCGAAGTCGGAAAGGATTTCCAGAGTCTGCTGATGCGAGCACCCCGAGACTCTTTTAATGCTCTCCATCCTCTAGCCCTAAGCGATGTGAACTGAACTGACCCCGCAAGTACAACCCAGTTAACCGGGTCCGGGAAGGACAAATCCCTCCTGAGGGCTACTCGGTCGCCCGTGGTAAAGTTTATACTCTGGTAGGAGTACCGATTGGAGGCCCTAGCACCTCCGGCACCGGCCGCCAGCTTGGATACGGGGGATCGTCGATCCCAAAGTCCTGAAAGACCCCCTGCTTCCCCCCCCCCCCACCCCCCTATCTCCAAACATACCACTTATTCCCTGTCCGCACAACACCCATTTACACACATACATATCGCAGTCACAGCACATGCACCCAATCCTCACGATCTTACTCACATACACAGGTCGGGATCTCCTACACGTTCATTCTTCGAATCATTCTTCGATCTCCGAAACAGACATTCTTTATTCGTTCAAATAACACTCTACCATTCGCACTCCATATTCTCGCTTACTTATACATACACGCGTCGATTTAACATATTTGCTTACAACACATTCACACCCACACCCCACACTCACTCACATTCATCCTATCTCATTCATCCCGAGATTCAGCCATTGTTGAGACGACATCTCAATAGCTGTAATCTCTATTCATACTCTGGACACTTTAACGATGTCGCCGATTGCCCGGAGGGGCGTTTCCTCATACGACAGTTAATGCAATCGACCGGAGCCCAGCAGACTCCCACCGTATGCCCAGATTTCCCACATCTAAAACATAGTCGCTCATACTTACTTTCACTCAACTTATGCCCATAACTCAAGCATCCAAAACACCGCCGTACTCTATCTACACATTTACTCTAAAACATTTATCAGTCTCTCTCGACACATACCAGGCATTTCAAGAACTACATTATCCACATTCATTCCAGTTCTATTTACTCTTCTAACTACTTTCGCTCTATCCATGTAAACTTCCAAATCAATCACGCCATTTAGACCTTTTTCATACATACCGTGGAGGAGCGCATCATTATTTATCCGATACGGGAGGTTGAAGATTATTACCCTAGGGTCAAGTATCCCGGGCTCCTCGACCCTCAGTCCCGCGCCGGAGAGGCCCACGCATTGAGCGAGACCTTTACGCTCCCTGAATGACGGCTCCCCCACCTTTTAAGGGTTTCATCGCTTTTACACGCCATTCGATTCCTCATTGGCACTCTGAATCACTCTCTTAGTTACCTCAGCACAGGTCAGGGCATTACATCAACAATCAGGGAGTAACTCCACCCCGGCTGCCGCACACTAGCACCACCATTTGCAGGTGGGCCAATCAGAGCAACCAGTGCTCTGCACACTGTAACGTGGAAATTACAACGTTACCGCCTCTAGCACATTAGAGCGCCAGAGACGCTGCGCACGTCTCAAAGCCGCGTCAGATCAGGTTAGGCGCGAGAGAGGAGCGTGGCGCGACACCGCGGCTAGCGAGCCGACAACGCGGTCCCCCCCGCGAACACGAAAGTGAGGGAATACTAGCGGCTCATTAAAACGAGCACGCGCGAGAGAAGCGGTCTCTTCCTCGCCCGAAAATCACCGTGGCCTAAACACGTGCCACTTGACTCGACCAAAACCCGAACCGGCGACGACGACGACCACGCGGCGACGCGACTCATCGTCGGCCAGCACCTTCGAGGCGACCAACTCGCCCCGCAGATGAGCAGCAGGACGACGTCCGCCGCACGCCAGCGGCTTGGATTGGAGCTGGGAACAGGCGCCCGTAACCAGCCCGACCAAAGCAACGCGCCAACCTTCGCCAGGACGACGAGGTCTACAACACCAGAGCAACGACTTCCCCCGCTATCGCGATAAGTATCGTTTGCGTTTCCTCTCTCGACAGCGATAGGTTCGGCGAGCGCGCCGAAGAGCTTAGGCGCGAGAAAGGCTTTAAGCCGCGACAACAAGTCGATGTATGTTTAAGTTGTTTTAATAAATTTACTTTAATCTAACATCTCAGCTTGTTATTCGAGTCTGCCCCGATAACTTCACGCCCCGTTCCCCAGAGCTAGCTCGGACCGCGGATAACCGAGAATTTGTACATTGTTAATTCGGCGCAGGGAGACTCAGGGGCAGTGAGGAGTGCATCTCCTAAACAATTAGAGTCGCGAATCCCGAGTCGTGTTAACCATGTCACAACACTATTCATCTCACTCATACCTTTCGCCATATCATCCATCCTCTTATTCAAGATACTCAGACATTCATGCATTCCCTTGAGTCCAGACGACATCTCACTCATTCTCTCATTCATATGAACATTCACTTTTTCATAAATTTCCAATCGTCCTTTTAATCGTTCATTATCACGCAATAACTCATTTATAATTTCCACATACTTTCCAGACTGATGGTGATGACGAGGACGCACCAGGCTACCTTCTTCGTGACCATATTTGCCTCACTAAGTAGCAGCCTGCGCATACCCTGATCGATCTCATTCACCTTATCATTCATACTTATACTATTCTCATGCATTTGTTCACTCATACCTTCAGTCACAACCACAATGTTTTCCTTTCTTTCTTAATCACTTTCATTTTCTTTCTTATATCTTTACATACCACATATAACTCTTTCTTTCCACCCTTAACCCTATCCACTCCCACACGCTCATTTATTCCCGAATCCTGAACATTTGTACTCTTTTCATTCTCACCACTTTCATCTACAACATTCTTTTTTTTTACATTCACACCACTATTCTTTCCTACATTCTCCTTAGAGTTCGCATAGTCTTGGGAGGCGAACATTCCTTCCACTTCCGCTCTTTCATTTTCTCGTCTAGCGAGAATTCTTTACTTATATGCGAGCAAGCGTATGTGCGTGCCTGAAGGGTCCCTGCCGTGAGCCAGCCACTCCTGGCAAAAAACAAGTAGGTTTTGGAGAAGTTGCGGCGGTACCCTGGATAGTACCCAGGAATTGTTTTCTTACAATTTTGTTCGTTCGGAGATCTCACGACTCTACCAGACGGCTCAGCCGTACTGAATCAACGACCAGGTTTAAAAATTTATGAAGTATGAGTGAATTTATCAGACCGCTAAAGTTAACGTCGGTACTAACGCATTAATAATATTTTTTATTAAATGGTTATCTGGCTTAACTGGCTTGCGACTCAAGGACTGTAATGTAGTGCTTATGCACGGCCGTTATTAGTTAATTATACAGGGTGTTCGAAATGTTCCGGACCCCCCACTTATAACATAAAGTAAGCATTTTGGAAAAAAATGTTAAATACAAAAGTTGTTAAGTTTTGAAGGTTGAACTAAATGATGACCTTGGATTTGTTATTGGTTATCATTTTCAAGGTAATTTAAAGGTCATCTTCAGTTTTTTAAATAGGGACCCCTATTTTTTATTTCAGATTCTGAAAGAGCACAAAATTTTACATCTGGATATGTATCCACGTTATGGCTCAAAATGACCTACAGAGGTCATTTAGTGGTTAAATGATTATTTAGTAGCAGAAAGCCAAGAAATCCCGATTATTAAGAACTTTGGGTGTATTTGACGAAAAGAAAAAAAAAATTTCGTACTTTAATACTAAAGTACATAATTTGATTTTCTAGGACGAACTTTATGGTCACTTTAAAATTGGCCTTCATTTTTAAGGTCATTTGAAAGTTATCTTCAGCTTATTAAAAAGGGACTCATTTTGTATTCCGGATTCTGGAGAAGCATTAAATTTTAGGTCTGGAGATATGTACAATATCCACGTCATGGCTCGAAATGATCTACATAGGACACTTGGGGGATATTAATTTCAAAAGCAAAATAATCTAACCGTTTTACATGAACAGTTTTTATTGCAATAATTTTTTGCAAGGGTTACGAGTTTCTACGCATGATTCATAGCATTTTCAGGTTCGTTACTTGTACCTTAGAAGATTTTGCTCACTATTCTTTTTAGGAATCAGTTCATTTATAATTGATAATTAACAATTGTTTACTCCTATTTACTTTTCTGTTTTCAAGAGTTAAGTGAAGTTCTCTTACTTCGAAATTCAGATAATTGTATTAATTTTCAATAATTGTACTTTTAATCGTAGTGAAAAATGGCACATCTTACTGAACGAGAAAGAATATCTTTGTTGATGATGCGAGGGTGGGGTGATCAAGAGAGAGGTTACAAACAGGTACAGCGTTTATTCAATGAAACATTCAGAGTTGAAGAAAACAACCCTATTTCAAAAAGTACCGTAATTCGTACAATTAGACGTTTTGAAGAGACAGGTGGTATTAAAGATCGTCCTAAATCAGGTAGATCCAAATCATCGTCTAATGATGAAAAGAGCTTAGACGTATTACAATCATTTATTGAGGACCCCCATTGCAGCATCAGACGTTGTGCACAACAGCATGAAATGGGAGCTGCATCTGTGCACAAAATTTTGAAACTCAACAAATGGCATCCTATCAAATTAAAGTTGGTACAGGAATTATCTGAAGATGATTTTTTATAGAAGGGTAGAGTTTTGTGATGTAATGATGCAAATGATATCTGATGATCCTTTGCTCCTCAATAACATTGTTTTCTCTGATGAAGCCACGTTTGAGTTAAGCGGAACAGTGAACAGACATAATTGTCGATACTGGAGTAACATCAATCCACATTGGATGAGAGCGGACCACACGCAACATCCTGAAAAAGTAAATGTTTGGGCTGGCATATTTAATGGAAGAGTACTTGGCCCTTTCTTTATTGAAGGTAATTTAAATGCTGCAATGTATGAAAACATGCTTCGAGACCAAATTATACCTGCTATACGGAATTTAACGGGTGGAAATCTGGACGAAATTTACTTCCAACAGGATGGTGCTCCTGCACACTACGGTATTCATGTTCGCCGATATTTAGATGCAACATTTCATGATAGATGGATTGGGCGGAGAGGTACAATTGAATGGCCACCTCGGTCCCCAGACCTAACGCCTCTTGATTACTTCCTTTGGGGATACTTGAAGGATAAAGTTTATGTTATAAAACCACGTGACTTGGATGAATTACGCCAAAGAATCACTGATGAAATAGACTTGATACCTCAGCAAATCTTGCGAAATGTTGTTGCAGCCTTTTACAATCGGTTAGCACATTGCCAAACTGTTAATGGGCAACAATTTGAACAGTTGTTGTAAAAAGTTCCTGTCAACGACATTTTAAAAAAATTCAGTTTGGGCGAATAGACCACTGTCTTGATTTAGTTAACTGGGCCGCCGATAGTCCTGCCTTAGCTGACTGGGCCGCTAGTGTTCTTGTCTTAGTAGGCTGGGCCGCCGATGGTCTTGCCTTAGTTGGCTGGATCACCCATGATGTTACCTTAATTAGTTGTACCTCCCGTGCCTGAGCAATAAGGCTCATTTTGATTAGACATTTTTTTATTTATCATTTTCTCCCCCGAGGGATGTAGTTGTTGGGCCTAAGGCTTATTTTGATTAGACATTTTTTTATTTATCATTTTCCCCCCGAGGTATGTAGTTGTTGGGCCTAAGGCTTATTTTGATTAGACATTTTTTTATTTATCATTTTCTCCCCCGAGGTATGTAGTTGTTGGGCCTAAGGCTTATTTTACGCCAGTGTCAATTATACCTTCTACAATCCTAATCCAGAATTTAGCGCTGGTGCAAAATGGAGAATTACAACTAGGAGGCTTAATTTGGAAAACTAAAGTTAACCTTCAAATGACCTTGAAAATCAGGGGCAATGTCAATTTAACGCCACCATAAAGTTTGTCTTGCAAAATCAAATTACTTTAGTATTGGTCAGATACGCTCAAAGTTCTTAATAATCGGGATTTCTTGGCTTTCTGCTACTAAATAATCATTTAACCACTAAATGACCTCTGTAGGTCATTTTGAGCCATAACGTGGGTACATATCCAGATGTAAAATTTTGTGCTCTTTCAGAATCTGAAATAAAAAATAGGGGTCCCTATTTAAAAAACTGAAGATGACCTTTAAATGACCTTGAAAATGATAACCAATAACAAATCCAAGGTCATCATTTAGTTCAACCTTCAAAACTTAACAACTTTTGTATTTAACATTTTTTTCCAAAATGCTTACTTTATGTTATAAGTGGGGGGTCCGAAACATTTCGAACACCCTGTATATCGCGGCTAACTCAACAGCAACACTATACAACATAGTTTTATGTCTGGGCACCAGGAATCGGCATTAATCATTACTTTGTTAATATTTTTGACTAAAATTAATATTACATTTATAATGCATTAATGTTCAGCTCGAAATTACCCATTACTTTTGTAATGTGTAATGGTCGGCTCGAAATTTCCCATTACTTTTGTAATGTGTAATGTTCAGCTCGAAATTACCCATTACTTTTGTAATGTGTAATGGTCGGCTCGAAATTTCCCATTACTTTTGTAATGTGTAATGGTCGGCTCGAAATTTCCCATTACTTTTGTAATGTGTAATGGTCAGCATGAAATTTCCCATTACTTTTGTAATGTATAATGGCCAGCTTGAAATTTTCCATTACTTTTGTAATGTTAATGGTCGAAAAAAAATAAATATTACATTTGTAATGCATTAATAATTAGCTTGAAATTTCCGATATTATAAAATAAATAAATAACTAAATAAATAAACAAATAAATTAAATAGTTAATTAAATAAGTAAATAAATAAATAAACAAATAAATTAAATAGTTAATTAAATAGGTAAACCAATAAATAAACACATAAATAAATAAATTAAATTGATAATTGATGATGTAACTTGGTCCAGAAACATATTTTCCGCTTCGATTTTTTTCTCAATAACCAAGATCGGGGTGGGTTTCCCTGTAGACGACGTTCCGTCGTCCTGAGGGTGTTCCTGGACACCTGGACATCGGCTACAGGAACAGCGCCCGATTTTTTTCTCAATGACTAAGTGCAGGGCGGGCTTCCTAGTAGACGACGTTCCGTCGTCCTGAGGGTGTTCCTGGACACCTGGACATCGTCTACAGGAACAGCGCCCGATTTTTTTCTCAATGACTAAGTGCAGGGCGGGCTTCCTAGTAGACGACGTCCCGTCGTCTTGAGGGTGTTCCTAGACACCTGGACATCGTCTACAGGAACAGCGCCAGATTTTTTTCCACCACGAACTTGATCACTGGTGACCTTGACTATGACCTTGGGGTCAAGTTTCAAGGTCATTTCAAAGTCAAAGTAGTTTTTTTAAATAGGAACACCAACTTTTGACCTCGGAAATTAAAAGAGCGGAAAATTTTACATTCAAACATGATGTTATGTCATGGGGTCCAGTTGACCTCTGCAATCGCATCAAGGTCATATCAAGCTATCTACACAATTCGTAGGCCAATATCTTGAAAAAAGCAAGGTTGAGAAAAACTTTAAATACCAATTTCCCCCTCTGAAACCTATAACTTTTACATTTAACGTTTTTTTCCATCTCCCCTACTTTTCGAGATATTTGCCTGGGGCAATTAAAATGAATCACCCTGTACATATTGAGGGAGCTTTCAACCTCACCACAAGAGCAACCATTCACAATGTCCTGGAAGAACATGGCACACCACACACCATCATAAGTTGGGTGATGGGGATGCTGACCAATAAGGGTGTATACAGTGAATGGAGAGGTAAAAAGGTTAATGGAAAAATCAACGAAGGATGTCCGCAAGGAGGACTACTATTACCTCTTCTGTGGTAACGATTAGTGCGCATGCTGGGAAAAGAAAGGATTTTTGCAAACGGATTTACAACAGTCTCTCCCACCGGGCGCGGCTCGGAGCGAGCGGGAGCTGACTGTCGCAATCAGTCCACTTGGCGCACTGAGCCGAGTTCCAACCTAAAGGGAAGGCTATCGTAATGAGAATCCAACTATCATACGTAATGAGCGTGATAGTTTGATTCTCCGCGATCCGTTAAAATTCAGGCGTTGCGTCTAAATTGCGTTACCGTATACCAGATTTAATGAGCGCGCTCAGAGCGTCTAACGTTTAATATTTAAGCTTTCTTTTTTTGTATTCTTTATGATTATTTTATGAATAAAAGATTAAATAAGTTTTAAGGGAAATGATAGTGTTTAGTTTTTTCCGTTTGTATGTACAGGTGATAGTTAAAGAATCACGGACATCCACACCTGTTGCAAGCGGATCAGGCATGCAAAATTTGACTAACGCATTCGACGGACACCAATAGCAAGAGAGGGAACAGCCGATTTACATCATGCAACAAGAAAACACCTCAACAGCGAAGGTGCTGGACCAGATGCGGAAATGGAATTGCCATTTTGTTGGAAGGGACGTTTACTCTTTTCTTGAAAGAGTAGACGAACTAAGACGAGCATACGAGTTCACAGAACAACAATATATTATTCAAGGATTTCCAGAATTGTTGCGAGAAGCACTCCTGCGGTTCCGGAATATTTCCCAGGATATAACGTCATGGCCGGAATTACAGCAGGCTATGCGTAATTCCTATTTACCACCAGAAGAGACGAGAAATTTGTATGCACAAATAAGAGAGAGAAGACAAGCGGTAAATGAAACAGTGCGTGCATATGTAACAGCATTGTCTACAATGACACGTGTTCATGGAAAGATTGGCACAGAAGAGCAGCTCGACAATCTTTATTACAATATGAAACCGGAGTTACGACTGTACGTTAGTCGAGATAGCGTGAACTCGTCGGTAGATTTAATAAAGAAAGTCGAGCGAATTGAAAAAACGCTCAAATTGGTAAAAAGCGAAGACAGAAAACCAAGGATTGAGTCATCAATTAAGTTAAATATAGTAAATAATGCGCCGTACGGTAGGTCGAAGGCATGCTGGAGATCTAAACAGCAAGGTCATTCGAGACAAAATTGTAAAAACAAATGGCGAAAATTCTGTTCTTTCTGGAGGAAAAATAATGTCTTTACGAGACTGTGCATGTCATGCGGCACAACCATTAAGAAACGGAGCTCAGGCCGAGAAAAATTTAGCGACAGAGCCTCGGCCGAATTAAGCGATTCGCGTTTATATGTAAATGTAAATGTCGGGAAATTTAAGTGTAATGTAGCTAATCGAAAATTGAATCAATTATTGTTGGATAGGAAGAATAAAAGTTATCTTGGTCATTGAGAAAAAAATCGGGCGCTGTTCCTGTAGACGATGTCCAGGTGCCCAGGAACACCCTCAGGACGACGGGACGTCGTCTACAGGGAAGTCCACCGCGATCTTGGTCTTTGAGAAAAAAATCGAAGCGGAAAAAATGTTTCTGGACCAAGTTACATCATCTATAAGTATCGTCGGTCAAAGACGTGAAAAGTGATCGGAAAAAAAAATAATATAATAATATAATATATAATATAATAATATAATAATATATAATAATATAATAATATAATAATATAATAATATAATAATATAATAATATAATAATATATAATATAATAATATAATAATATAATAATATAATAGGGACTTGGCCAATCGACATCGCAGAGTGCGCATGCATTGGTATTGTACTGCGGTAATATTTGAGATATTGAGAGAGTTAAGGCATACGGACTTTATTAGGAGTGATAGAAAGTGAAAGGAGTGCAAGAACTAATAGGTGAAGTGAAGGCAGAGGCTTTTATAAAGTGAAAAGGAAACTAGAGCGAAAAAGATGAGTGGTGACCGAGAGAGGTTAGGTTCGGAAGAGTCGGCAACGTGTTTGAGAAGGAGGAGGGAGAGAGAAGGTACAGGACAAAGGCGGGAATCACTTTTCTTTGCATTGATTCCTTTTGGTGAAGATAACCCGGGATGGCAGAAAAGGTGAAGGAAGATAAAAGAGTTTTGGGGCAGACAACATTAACGAAAATGGTTGAGAAAACAGAGAAAACAATGAAAGGAGAGATGGCGAAAGAAAAGGACAAGGACAAGACAAAGACAGTAAGTTTTGAAGACGAGAGGAGAAAAGAATTTGAGGAGTGGAGGGAGAATCTGAACGACGAACTGAGTATGTTGAGAAGTGAGAGAAAGGAAATTGAAAATTATAAACAGAAGTTGCTGAAGATTGAGGCAAAACTGGGAGAAAAAATAAGCGATTTAGAAAAGAGACTGGAGAAAATTGAACAAAGGACGGCGGAGTTGGAGGAGAAGGAGAATAGTAGAGCAACGTTTTTACCATCAGGCGAGAGAGAAGCGTACTACAAGAGGAAGGCGGAAGAGGGCGACACGGGATCCGAAGATTCATCAGACGTCGACGACCAGACAAGCAGAAGCGAGACAAAGAGCAGAACAAGCAGTAAAAGTAGGAAAAGTAGGTGTAGAGTATGGAGTTTATCGGATGTAGAAATTAATAAGATGAAAAAATTTATAAATGATAATGAGCGCAAGGAGAGAGAAAGGAATATTGTTATAAAAGGGGAAATGAATGTGAGGGATAAAGAGAGAGAAAAGGTGCGTGAATGGGTATGTGAGTTACTCGCAGATAGATTAGGATTAAAGGTGAACGTAGAGGCGGCATGGAGAGGAGGTAGAGGAGGTAGAGGAGGTACAGTAATTATAGCAAAATTAGGAAGCGTCGAGGAAAAGAAAAATGTAATGATAAATAAAAGCAAATTGGCAGGGACAAAATTATTTATAGAAAATGATCTTAGTTATGAGGATAGGAAAAAACAAGAGGGAATATTAAGGTGGGCGAAAAACAGAAGGGAACAAGGTGAAATAGTTAAGATCGGGGTAGGCAAGGTACTCATAGGTAATAGGTGGATTAGGTGGGAGGATAAAGAAGCGTTGAGAGAGGCAGAGGAGAAAAGTAAGGAAATGAGGAGAAAAAAGGAGGGTGGGGAGGAGTATTCGTATAAGAAAGGAGAGGAGAATAACGCGAAGGGGACTAGTATAAGGGTAGGTGTTAGTAACCAATTTTTAGCGTAAACCAGAAATGGTGCGATAGTGTAAGGGGGAGGAAAAGTTAAAGAAATAACAATAATTAGAGATGATTTTATTAGAGTAGAACATATTAATTCGGAAAATAGGATTAAAGGAGGTAAACAGCGGGGAAGGGAGTAGGATCATAAAGAATAAGAAAATAAAGGGGAAACAAGGGAGAGGTAAATTAATTAGAGGGAGGGGTAATAAAAATAGAGAAATTTATGTTAGATAAGAGGAGAGAAGGATAAGTGAAGGCAGAGAACAGGGGGGGGGAGAGAAAATTAGTGTTTTGGATTGTGGCAGGTATTATTAGCAAAGATAAAGAATTTTGGGAGTATATAGATAATTTGATTATGGTAAGTCTTTCTGAAACGTGGGTGGAAGAGAAGGATAAGGATAAACTAATCTATAATTTGTCAAAAGAGTTCAAGTGGGAGATAGTTGGTGCTGTAAAAGAAAATAAAAAAAGTAGAGCAAAAGGGGGAATGCTAATAGGATTAAAAAATGAATGGATACAGAATAGTAGTATTGAAAATAAAATAGTAGAAGGGGGATTAGTCAAGACAGAAATAATAAAAGGTAAAGAAAAAATAAGGATCTGGTCAGTATACAACTGTGGAAATATTAATGGAATTATTGAGGAAATGGGGAATGAGGAGATCACTGAAGAGTGGATGACGATTGTAGGAGGGGATTTTAACATAAGAATCGGAGAGAAAGGTAGGTATATAAGTGATGGTGAGGAATCTAGTTGGAATAGGAAGAGTAAAGACCAAATTATAGTGAAGGGAAGTGAGATTCTAGTAGACTTCGTAGAAAATATGGGGTGGAAAATTTTGAATGGAAACACGGAAGAAGACTGGGAGGGTGAATTCACGTTCATTGGAGGGAGAGGTTCGACAGTAATAGACTACGTGGTGGTAAATGAGAAGGCGATAGAAAAGATTAAAGAATTTAAAGTAGAAGAAAGGATAGAGTTAGATCGCGCGCCGTTAGCTGTTAAATTAAGGAGTATATATGAGAAAAATGAGCAGAATAAACAGATTGAGGAGAAAGAAAGGGAGTATGTAATTTGGAATGAGGAGACGATAGAGAGATTTAGGGAATTGACAAGTGACGGGAAAGAAATAAATAGATTGCAAATGGAGGAGTCGGTCGAGAAAATATGGACAGGCATTAAAGAGTTGGTGGAGGTATCATGGACAAAAAAAAAAGAAAGATAAGGATGAAGAGGCCAGGGGTAAAGAGATGGTGGAACAGGAAGTGTACGAGTAGCAAGAGAGCAGCGAAAAAGAAATTTTATAAATGGAGACAAGGAGAATGCGACAAAAATGAATATTTGAATGAAAGAAGAGAAGTGAAAAGAATATGCAGAGAAAGTGAAGAAAAATGGAGAAAATGAATATAGGAAGAATTAAAGAATTTAAAAAATGAAAATGAGGTTTGGAAATTTATAAGCAAATAAGGAAAAGAAAGAATAAAGTTATGAGCAAGATAAAGGAGAAGGAATGGATTGATTATTTTAAAGGTCTATTGCAAGGAAGTGAAGAAAGAGTACTAGGAGAGAAGAGAGTAAAAGAACAAGAGGAAAAAGGAGGAAGTTAAACTAAATAAGATAGAAATAGAAAAGGCAAGGAGAAGTCTAAAGAAGAAAAAAGCGGCAGGGCACGACGGAATTCCTAATGAAGTATGGTTACACGAGGGAGAAACATTAAAAGAGATGACAGACCGGATGATAGAGAAAATTTGGGGGGGGGGGGAAGATATACCAGAGGAATGGAAAATAGGAACGATTGTACCACTGCACAAGAAAGGGGATATAAATGAAGCAAAAAATTACAAAGACATAACATTATTACCCACGGAGTATAAATTATACTTGGAGATTTTAAGAAACAGATTAGGAAAAGAAGTAGACGAGAAAGGGATCTTACCGGAAGGACAACAAGGATTTAGGAAAGGCAGATCAACAGTAGACAATATTTATATTCTCAATTATCTAGCGCAAAGAGCTAAAGTAAGGAACGATACCATGTGGGCTGTTTTTGTAGATTTAAAGGCGGCGTTTGACACGGTAAACAGGGAGAAGCTTTGGAGAATAATGAAAAGAAAGGGAATAAGTGATTACATAATTGAGAGAATAAAAGGATTATACGAAGAAACAAAAGTGAAGATAAGAATAGGGGATGATTTGTCAAAAGAATTTTGGACGAATAAGGGACTAAGGCAGGGATGTGTTCTGAGCCCAATATTGTTTTGCATATACATCAGCGAATTAGAAGAAGCAATGGAGAAGAGAAATATAGGAGGAGTGAAAATAGGAAGGAAGAGAATTTGGAGCCTAGCCTACGCGGACGACATAGTATTAATGGCATATAATAAGGAGGCGATGGAGGATATGTTAAACACTTTGAAAATTTTCTTTAGAGAAAAAGACTTAATTTTAAGGTATTGAGATTCAACAAAAAGAGGACAAAAAGAAAAAGCGAAATGGAAGTGGGAGGGAAAAGAAAATGAGGAGGTGGACAACTTTAAATATTTAGGCTTTACGTTTAACAAAAACTGTGATTTTAAGAAGCATTTAAAAGAATTGAAGAAGAAAGGAGTCGCAGCCGCTAAAAGTGTTTGGAGCCTAGGAGAAAGATGTTGCAAAAATGAATGGAAAAGAAGAATGAAATTATTTAATTCGTTAGTGAGAAGTATAATAGAGTACGGGGTAGAAATATGGGGGTGGGAAGAAAGAAAAAGCTAGAAAGAATAAAATTAGATTATGTTAGGTGGATCCTAAGACTCGATTTTTGTACGCCTAGGTATATAATTTACAAAGAGCTGGAATTAGAAAAAATGAAAATAAGGTGGAGGCAAAGAGCGTGGAGTTATGAGGAAAAAGTTAGAAAGAGTGGTAAAGAAAGGTTAATTAGACAATGTTGGGAGGAGAGGGAAGAGGGTAAGGATGTAGGTAAGGCGAAAAGAACAAAATTTTTTAATAGTTTAGGGTTTAGTGAGGAGATTGAGTTATGGAGAAGACAGGAGAGAGATATAGAGGAGATTTTAGTAGAAAGAGACACCGACATAGAAAAACAATTACTCTCTTATTATAGAATAGATTTATCCGTGAGAGATAGAACTTGGTGTGCGTCGGGACGCGAAACACTTAACACATGTATCTCGAGAAGCCGCATTAAAGCGCATATACAGGGTGATTCATTTTAATTGCCCCAGGCAAATATCTCGAAAAGTACGGGAGACGGAAAAAAACGTTAAATGTAAAAGTTGTAGGTTTCAGAGGGGGAAATTGGTATTTAAAGTTTTTCTCAACCTTGCTTTTTTCAAGTTATTGGCCTACGAATTGTGTAGACAGCTTGATATGGCCTTGATGCAACTGCAGAGGTCAACTGGACCCCATGACATAACATCATGTTTGAATGTAAAATTTTCCGCTCTTTTAATTTCCAAGGTCAAAAGTTGGTGTTCCTATTTAAAAAAACTACTTTGACTTTGAAATAACCTTGAAACTTGACCCCAAGGTCATGGTCACCATTGGATTTCCCCCTCTGAACTCTACAACTTTTACATTTAACGTTTTTTTCCATCTCCCGTACTTTTCGAGATATTTGCCTGGGGCAATTAAAATGAATCACCCTGTATAATTTAACTATTGCGTCTTTATTTTTCTTAAGTGTATGTGTGTAATTTCTCTCGCTAAGTTGGTTTTCTCCACCACCCTTAGACTAACGGGCACCTTTCGGGCGTGCAACCCATACACCGCAGCTAGCCGTGCGTAGTTTTCGTGAAGTGAGTCAGAGTGTACTCCGGCTGGCACCGTCAGTGCCTGGCGCCCTGGGAGCATGTATTATACGTCTCCCATTAAAAATATAGATCGGAGTACTAGGCCCTTTGTCGACGAGGATTAGGGGACTCGGAAAATCATAGCCGAGCAATTGCAACGTCACAGTGTTATTTGAAACAATATTACGAGTGTCATCAAGTTTGATATTTCGTTATATGTGTGGTGATGCACCACTTGATTTTTCGCGGCTTTTTTTACCTTAATGCTGCCGAAAAATTAAGGAGTTATTGCCCAGAATAGTTCAATTCTATATTTTAATTCAATATATTCTAGACAATAACTTCAAAATATACTAACATGGAAATTTTCATCACCCAAAAGGAACGTGTTCTTGAGCAACCTTACCATGAATCTTATTGCGCCAACACAAAATCGTCAATTAACGCTATGAAAATTGAATCTATGAAAAGTGAAAAATATGTCTGCGGAGCTTGAATGTGTCTTTAAAGAATAGAACAAACCTTTAAAGAACCTTTAAAACCTTTAATATCCTTGATTTTTATATTTAAGTTTTTCGGTGTACTATTAATGTTGTTGCCAAATTCAATCTAAACTGTTTTATCTATATTTAATGAAAGTTTATTAAGTGCCAACCAATTTGATATTTTTAGTAGAAATTTGTTCATTAGTTTTTCAACTTCATGCCAGGTATTTCCTATTGCTATGATTGTTGTATCATCTGCAAATGATAGATTCGCATTTTCAGGTAAAGTCGAGAGTAGATCATTTATGTAGATTATGAATAGAATGGGACCAAGTATTGTTCCTTGTGGCACTCCCATTTCAATATTTTGATAGTTGCTGTAAACATTGTTGATCTTGACACTTTGCTTTCTATGACTTAGATAGTTTTTTATTAGCATTAGAACGTTTCCACATATGCCATAATTAAATAGCTTGTCTAGTAATAATTTATGATTGACTGTATCGAAAGCTTTGGTCAGGTCAAGGAATGTTATCGCTATTGGATTGCTCTTGTCTAGTTGGTTGTAAATTATGTTTGTTATCTGAGCCAGTGCATCTTTTGTACTTCTATTCTTCCTGAATCCAAATTGGTTTTGTGATAGTTGGTTGTGTTTCTTGAAGAAAATTAAGATCCTTTTATGCAATATTTTTTCAAAAATTTTAACCAGGTTAGAAATAAGCGAGATCGGCCTATAATTTGTAGGTAAACATTTTTCCTTAGCTTTGTGTATTGGGATGATTTCAGCTATTTTTAGCTCATCTGTCCATGTCCCTTGTTCTACACAGGTGTTGAAGATGTAGGCTAATGGTGTCGATATCATTGTACTGAGCTTTTTTAGGACTTTTGTGTTTATTTGATCATGACCTCCTTTTGTGTCCTTCAAGTTGTTGATAGTTTCTATGATTTCCTTTTGGTTTGTTAGTTGTAGGTACATGCTTTAGTGTTTACGTTGGGCATGTTTATGTTTTTATTTTGCGGTAGTTTTATATTTTCGACTAATTTTCTTCCTAAAATACAGAAGAAATTAATGATATTGTTAGCAATTTCTTTGAAGTCCGTGATTTTCCGATTATTTTCAAGTAGGAAATTAATGTTAGTATTTTTGCTACCATTTTTCCCTAATTTTTCCTTAATTATGTTCCAAAGTTTTTTTGGATTATTGACATTCATTTGTATTGTTTTTTTGTCATGGTCTTCTTTGGCTCGGTTGATGATTTTATTTAGTATTTTGGTGTAGTTTTTGTATACCTCTTTTTTTTCTGTGTTTGTAGGATCTTCTTTGTAATTGTTATAAAGTTTCTCCTTTTTTTGCGTGAGATAACAATTGCTTTGGTGATCCAGTTTTTCCTAGGTCTTGTTTGCTTATCACTTTTGTGTTCACTTTTTGCTTCGTTTATGCAATATTTGATTTTGTTAATTAATGATACTGTGGCTTCGTTTGGATTTATTATCGTTGAGATTTTTCGCCAGTTTACTGTGGTTGCCGTTCTAGTTAACTTGTTGTATTTAATGTTTATATTTCTTTTTTGGTAAGTAAATTTTTGTATGTTTTTAATGGACATCAATATCGGGTAGTGATCGTTGAATGGTGAATTTAGTAAATATGTTTTATAATTAATATTTTGTGTTTTTATAAAAAAGTTATCAATGCAAGAACAATTGTTACTATTTAGGTTGGATGGTCTTGTAATAGATTTAATTCCTGGGCAGTATCTGTTTGTTAGTAATGTTTGTAAAAATTCCTGATTTAGTGAATCCTAGCATATTATATCAAAATTGAAATCTCCTAGTATGATATTGTTTTTGTATTTTCTATTGTAATTTATCAAGTTTTTTATGTTAGGTAGAAATTCTGTTTTATGTATGTCGTGAGATCTGTAGATTGACGATAGGACTAGTTCTCTGTCGTCATTTAACGTTATTTTTGTATTCACTGTTTTAAGTTTATTAATCTGGATTATTTCAGTTGTCTCCATAATCTTATTACTAATGTATACTACTACTCCATCAGATTTGTTAATTAGGCTATTGTTGTAATACATTTTGTAGTTTGGTGTATTGAAGAATTCACTATACTGTAAATTCCAAGTTTCCTTGCATATTATGACATTTGGTTTTATTTTTAGGTTATCAATAAATACTAATAGATTGTTAAAATTTGCGTTTAGAGTTCTTATATTTACGCATAGTATTAAATCTGTATTTAGGGTAAAATATGTATTTAGTTAATTTATGTTTTCTGCTATGATTTCATTGTCTATGATATTAACTTCTTCATTTGATTCCATTATTACTTATAGATCTTGAATGTAGCACTTGGTGAGGGTAATGAATCTACTGCTGCGGTGCTTGGTAACTTGGTTTTCCTGATTGCCGGCTGTCTATTAAAGTGGCGTTCTTTATCATGTTCTAACTTACCGAAATACCGCTGATGAGTTGGCTGTATTGGGTAGTCTGTAGATTCAATGAATTTTTTTATTTTGTTTTTCAGAACTTCACATTGTTGTCTATCAATTGCACTATGATTAGTGTTATATTTAGTCTTGTATTTGTTGTTAGATAATTCACAATTCGCACATTTTAGTTTATCACTGTTGCACTCTATTGCTGTATGATTTCCCGCATATTTATAGCATGTAGCCTCGTTCGGACATTTCTTGTACCCATGTCCAAATTTCGAACATTTTGGACATGGATTCGTATTTATTTGGTCAAATACTCGATAGTTTTGGTACCCTACAAAAACTTTATTTTTGTTATCACGAATGTGTTTGTATATATTTGTTGGCACTTTAATTATTGCACTGATCGTATTCGCTTTTTGATTAATAAAAGTATGTAACACTTTACGCTTCTCTTCGTAGTTTTCGAAATTTCTTATGTTAATGTCTTGTTGTCAATCTTCATTGTCTTTGAACACTTTATCAATGTTTATAATTTTCATTATTGGATTTTTTTCTGCGTTTTTGCAATTTTGGCGTTTTCTTTAATTTATTACACAGCGTTTTTTTCAATCGTATTAACACTATCTTCATTTATACAGTTGATTATAATAGTGTCATTGTTTTTCTTGAATACACTTTTGGTTTGGATGGACTTCTCTTTTGTTAAGTATTGTAATATTTCTTGTTCAATGTTTATGTTACTGTTATTGTTTGTTTTTTTATAATCAGTTTTGGCACTTTTTTTATTTTTGGTTTTATATTAATTAAAGATTCTGCATAAGTATTTGTTTTTACTGTATTATTTATTTCTTTATTTGCTAACTTTTTTTTTAGTAATTCATTTAGCAGTAAATTTTTTTCTTGTGTTTCTTTGTACAGCTGTTTTAATTAGTTGTTTTCTATTTTTAGTGCTTCAGTTTCAGTGTAGTCTTCGTATATCGTGGTTAACTGTGCAATGAACTGCCGTGTCGTGTCATTTAACATGCCATATGGTAAGTTTGAGGTTAGCGAAAGTTCGGGTGGTCTTAACAGATTATAAACGAGTTGCTGATGAATTGAATGGAACTCCCAGCGTTGTATTTTGATACTATTTCAGTTATATGATAAAAGTTCTCACAAATTAAACACACTACTGCTCCAACTTTGTTATTCGAATGACACTTATAATATTTATTAAGAGGAGGGTCGGGCGGCTGTTTACTCCTCGACGCCATGTTGGCGAAATAGCCGACATCGCCTGTAGTTTTTATTTGAATAATAGCCGACAGTGCGGGGTCGATTGCAGTAATTTAACCCGACTTTGTTAAAATTTGAAATAGCTTTCACGCGTCCGTACGTCGCGGTGTAGCTACGTGCACGCAGTTTTCTCTTTCACTCTTATGCACCGACGCCTGCGCGCGTCATTTCTCTCTCGCTCTCACGCGTTCGTGCGCGTCTCATCTCTCTCTCTTCCCTCATCAGAACGACACGCATACAAGGGAGCGGCGTTGTATCCGAGCGTGACGTCACCGGTATCTCTCTCTCCCTAAAACAGAAATCAACATTTCAAATTATTACCCGGATTCAGGACAGAACTAACTCTGTCTCCCACATGAAATAGTAAAAAAAAAAACAATAGGATAATATCAATATTAAAAATAAAATAAACGAAAACTTAGAGGTAGAGACTTTGGGGCTTATCGAAGAGACGGGTAGCCACACCGTCTCTTCGACTCCAGCACCAAGCTGCTGCGAGCTCCAGAACTGAGGTCTGGAGCAACTACTCTTTTTCTTTTCCTCACTGTCTTATCTCCTAGCTGCTCCATCTCCCTAAAAACCAATACGTTTTTTCTAGCGTAGAATTTGAATTTGCAGATTGGGTTACCGACCGAGTCGGTAATCTAGAAGCAGGAGAAGCTTTGCGAGTCGGCCACTAGGTGGCGACGGGCTTTTTTACAGGGAGTGAAAAAGCCGCGAAATTCATATTAGTTTTAAATTCTAGAGATCGCATGCGTTCGTAAGTAGGGAGGAAAATTGAATTTTCTTTTAGAAACTGAATTTTCTTTTAGGGGAAGGAAAAATCAGGGGATTTTTCCACGAGTAGAGAGGGTAATAAGGTGGAGAGAGAGAGAATCGCGAGTGGCGGCGAACGCTCCTTCAAGCGGAAAAAGCGTCCGAAAAGGCGAATTCTCTTGCCTTTGCAAGCTGATTTGCGCGGAAAATAAATTTTTTTATTTTTGTTCGTGTTCGGAGCATTAATTCGAACAGACAGTTGCAGCCGGACCCTGCTCCTGTCAAAAAATTTTTTTTCTCCTTTTTGAAATTTCTGGAGTATATTTCGTAAGGTAAACAGTTGCAGCCGTGCCCTGCTTCCGTTCAAGAGGCTTTTAATCACTGAAAACACGGGGTGTTCAGAACCATTCAACAGCATACAGTCTGTTGAATGAAAACTCGAAATTTCAGCAAATCGTAAGCAAAGACAAACAGAGAATCCGCGTTTTCGACTGGGAACCTCTAGACTTCGCTAGTTAGCTAACAATTGTAATTTACAAAAGTATAATTGTCTGCAGTCTACTGTATAATTGGCTGCAGGGTAATTACACCGCAGCCGATTTTCAGGCGTATAACTCCTCAAACGACGAGGAGTTATGCACAGTCCGAGAATCACTGAGGAGGTCCTTCATTGAGGAAACATGCATGAACAGAACATGCACGACAATTCAGGACAAAAAATACGAGGAGGGCCAACCACACCCTCTCTCAATTTACCAGAATAGCATAATTTGATATTTTGAAGGCGACAAAGGGTAACACAGAGCCAAGTCGCACGCCGCCAATAAGGGTAAGGCATGAAAAGGATCCCAATAGCGAATCCGACGACGAAAGTCAGTCGTCATAAGAGCCAAGATCGTCGAACAGAGTAAATAGCGACGATCAACTGGCAAAAGTGGAATCTCTATTGCGAGATATCCAACAAGCCGTTCAAGAAATCGAACAGAAATATGACTACCTAATGAATAAGGTAGTTACACAAGCGAGAACTATGACGGCTCTCACGCTGAGAGTCGACCAGCTGGCTCACGATAGAGACCAGCAGTGGCCGCCGATGTCAAGCACGAGAATCGACGGCCGACAAGTCGATGCGCGGTTGGGGCAGATAAACCCACCGCAATCGACACCGCGAGTTGGATTTCAGGAGACCTACACGATAGACGAGCCTGGAATCAACGAAACACTGAACGGTGCGAACACCATTCTGAACGCGCAGAGCCAAATCCCACCTGACGTGGATGCAAAATCGAAAGGAACCCGGACAAAGATTGATTTTCAAATTTTCGAACTTACAGTACACCTTTAAATACAAAGCCCACGGAGAAGCAAATAAACAGAGAATTGTCCTTTATAAAGATACTACTGTTAAGAAAAAGTAACACGAAACCAAAAGTACTTGCACCGGTGCGCACCCCTTCTCCCAAATTAGAAAAAAAGAGTCCATCGAACCTCGAACTCCCGATGAGACCTAGAGCCCATACCGCAGGAGAAGTACCAATAAAGCAAGGTCCAGGTCGACCACTAGGATCTAAAAACCAAAATAAAAACACCGCACAACTCGACATAGAAAAAGCGGCCTCGAATTTGGAACCTAGATCTTGGTCCTTCACTTCTGGGAAGACGAACCAAGAAAGACGCGGTCCAAGTCGATCTCCTGGGGCCAAAATCCAACAACAAACGCATCTCTTAGACTACAGTGCAATAGCAGCCCGGACAAGAGCATGGATGCAAGGAAAAGACCAGACTCTCAACATCACCCATATCTGGCCCGTCAACCTTGCAGGCCATAAATAAGACCAAGGGTATGAAAAAACTTGAAGTGCCCAATATCATGATAGAGGGAACATACAGCGAGACCTCTGATACAACTGCTACCCTCTCACCACCACGAAAACAAATACTCTTATCGACAACAGCCGAAGAATCAGAGGCTGAAGGGCCACTAATTGTAGACCCTAGAACTAGTAGGCTTCGAATAGAGGCTACCGCTAGTGAAACCGACTCAGTGCACCCTTGACCGTAAGAAGCAACGCGGCATCGGAGGAACTTCTACTTAAAGAAATCGAAGTTACCCCTTTCGACAGCGAATCTGAAGACAGCGTATTTTCCTCTGGTAATATAACTGATTCTTCAGCTATCAATCACAGTGACGCCTCAGAATCACGACTAAGTCAAAAAGGCTGGAAAGATTCAGCCCTACGCAGAATCCTACACACAGATGCCAAGAGAGCTGATGAGCAATTGGAATGGAAACTGCAGAAGAGCCACCCCCAAAACCATTACCCTCACACTACTCCGAAGGAGACCAACCTCTCCCAGAACATCGGGAAAAATTAGACGACAGCCTAGGTGGTGCGGATCAAAGAACAAGAGATATAACCCTAGCTGACAGGATTCAAAAGCTTATAGAAGCTTATAGTCTGCACCTTCTCAAGAGGGGGAGGGAGCACCCAAAAATTCTGAAAAAACATTACAAATATGGCCGTGTGTGATAGTTCATCCGAGCCTAATATACCTGGACCTCTATAATAAACCTAATAAACCACAGCCTCTACTACAAAATTGTTAAACGAGGTCAGAGCTGTGAACGCAAGGGCACTAAAAGATAATCGACCAAAAATAGGTCAAGTACTGGCATTAGTGGTGAAAAACAAACACTATGACCCTTTATGCATAACCAATGTTAAATTGGCCCTCCAAAATTTAAGACATTTTGCAAAGACAAAAAATAACCTCCTTCCGTACATCACGTACCGGTAATCTAGCCGATGCCCTCGACCCTGGTGCCTTAACGGAGTTACTTGTTCGAATGTTCTAGCAATCTACGATTACGGTCACCGTATGTTATTCGGTGAGATAAATACCCACGAAAGAGTAACCCAACATAACCAGGCCATCATCTACGGTGGATTGTCAGGTTATATGACCATTATTCTTGCAATTATAGCGGTCTTCATCTACCAATGCAAAAAATCCAACCACCGATTCGGAAGACGAAGCCGAGGTCACCGAACCGCTCCTGCCATTTGTCGATCCATCGCAACCGCCACTCAGGCCGGTCCTGCCAGAGGGCGCCGAGGCAGCCCGAATATCCGGCCCACCCAGGGCCAACCCAAAAGCTGCCGAGGAAGACCCACGGTCGATCCGAGTGAGTGTACCTTATGGGACCGATTTCGCGACGGTGATATTACACTTTCGCAAATTCGGTGTAATGAGGTTCGACCACTTCAATGAGACCACGCCGAGCCCCAAGGTGAAAAGGGATACTGCGGCTTCATTGAATATGAGGAACCCAATAGCGCAAGGGCTGCGTACCACAATTCACCCTATGGACCCCGCAGGGCCCTATTGCCCCGGAAACCAAGGCCGATAACAACGTGCGATATGTGCGAAAGAGTTTGTAACAATCGGGTTTTCTATGGGGTAGGAGGAGGTGTCCCGATTACTCCTGGACTCAATACGTCCAGGGGTACTACTCGCGAACAGGCTCAATACGCCTGTTACAAACCCCAGCTGTCACGCTCAATACGCGCACAGCTCTAACACGGAACGAGCTCAGTACGCTCGGAAACCCCTTTACGCGGTACTTTCAATAATAATACGAATTTTATTAAACGGAAATAAACGAACTCCACTTTGTTTACACTTAAAAACTATTCTTAATATTTATTAATAGAAAATAATACAGAAAATAACTTCGCTTATATAATACGGATTTCCTTGAGCGCGCTCACTTAAAACTAACGCGGTAACTAATAACACAAAACGCGAATCTTGATCTTATCGGTACGCGGAGAGTCCAACTATCACGCTCATTACGCGTGATAGTCTCCCCATTAGGTTGGAGCTCGGCTCAGTGCGCCGAGTGGACTGAATTTGTCAGTCAGCTCTCGCTCGCTCCGAGCCGCTCGGCTCGAGGCGCGCTCGGTGGGAGAGCCCGGTTATCATGACGACGTCTTCCCGCGGGTGGGAAGGCATCGCGTAGTGGGGTACGCTCGGGAGCACACTTGCTCTCCGGCCGTCGCGGTCGCGCTAACGCAAGTATATCTTAAATATACGCGCGTTGCGTACCGACTTATATTCGTAACAAAGCTATTGCTCGCGCTTGCCGAGCAATACCTTTGTTACAAGTTATTGGGTTATTGGGTTATTAGGTTATTGGGTTATATATTATACCCCTGCCCTTCAAGGCAGCAGACATAAAAATGTGCCTCTTTCTGAGTGAGCATGAAACTCAGAAACAGGCTACCCAATAAAACCAGGCCACCGGCCAATCTCCATACCATGTCGCACGGGAGGCGAGGCGTTTCATTCGCCCACCATCCATGGGATACGGATCGTTGTTAGGAAGTCGCTTGCATCACAGGTACCTTCAGGTGTTTACGCACAAGATGGCCCAAATCACCATCCTTGACGATGAGCAGGAACTGGTAGCTCCCGAATACCGCAACTTGGAGGCCCAGTTAATGGCCGTCTATAGTACTACCGGACAGGACTACCAATGATTTTATCATACCTTTTTACCTTTTTACCTTTAGTTACGCTTTTTATATATACCATATTATTATATCTCTTATATCTTTTATACTTTTTATACTTTTATATACAGGGTGTTCAAAAATGAACTGGCAAGACCAGTATAACGCTGTTCAGAAAAATATTTTAAGCACTTTTTCGCTTTTGGCATTTTTTGATTTAATGGCTAATTATCGAGTTATCGTTAATTAAAATTTCTGATAATTAGCCAATCAGCGCGCGGACGGGCGCTGGTGGGCGGCGCTTTTCCCAGCGGGGAGAGCGGCTTGGGCGGGGCGTTGCCTCACAAGCCTCCCCACTTCGCGGGCCCACCAGCGCCCGTCCGCGCGCTGATTGGCTAATTATCAGAGTTTTTAATTAACGATAACTCGATAATTAGCCATAATATCAAAAAATGCCAAAAGCGAAAAAGTGCTTAAAATATTTTTCTGAACAGGGTTATACTGGTCGTGCCAGTTCATTTTTGAACACCCTGTATAAAGTTATAAGGTCAAAATTTAAGATTATCCCCATTCTCCCCCCTCATCTCGCCTCCTCAGTAATATTCCTCAACCCCTCTTCAGTAGCATCCTCATTATTGAACCCCTCCTCAGCCCCTCCTCAATTTGAGTGGATAGAAAAAATGTGTTTCATTTACTACCTTTTCCTCCTGTATAGTATTTAACGGCTTCAAGATTGAGGGATTTTCTCTCTCGTACCTCTCCACTGTCTTTCTATTTTTGCGGATGAACTTCCGTTCTTTTTCGGTAAGTTCCTCCGCCTTCCGCATCTCTATCTTTTTAAGATATTTGACCGCGCACTTGTAGGCCTTCTTAGCCTTGTGTGTTCGGTCAAAGTTCTTTTTCTTCTTCTTTTTCCCCCCTGACACTCCTCCGGCCGTGTCGTTTTTGTCGAGGAACATCCGTTCGACTTCGGAGTCTGCGGAGTCGACCTTGCTTCTGATGGACGAAGAATCGTCATCAATCGCTTTGTCTGTCCGCATATCCTCCATCTGCTCGGATATGCTAACCCGATCAACTTTGCCTTCCGAGGGCACAGGTTCTCTGTTTTCACTTGTCGTTGCATGCTTTGTTCCCGTGACCAAGTGATCAATCACAGGAGCCCTAACCTCCAGCATTGGTGAGCCCCCCCAGAATCCGAACGGGGCTCGGCCGCTTCCAAGGAAGCGGGTGGATTTCCTTTGTGGTTACCACCTGGGGTAAAATTTTTACCGTTGCTTTCAGCCATGGTTTCCCTCCTTCTCAAAAATATGTTCCTTTGTCCGCGGTCGCGTATTTTATTAGCGACTAACCAGGAAGACTGGGATTGGTTCCCCTTTCCCGCTACTCTTCCTAGCCTTACCACTATCCGCAATCTGTGAACGCGCCCGGTAGCAAGGAAAAATCCTCTTCCCTTAGGATAAGGGTCATAGGATATACAGGTAAAGAATAGGTAAAAAATTATTTTCTAGAAATCGACTCAAAAATAAATAAATTCAATAATACGGGTAAAGTAAAAGAGTAGATTAATGGGAAAAAAATAAAAATGGAAAAATGACTCAAAAAGTAAACAGATTTAATTGTATCACTAAAGCAAAGGTGTATAAACAAAGAGGGGAAAAATAAAAAATAGGAGGTTTGAATAACATTATAATAAAAATTATAAAGAAATTTCAAATGCTGTAGAAAAATGTTTAATTGATTTATCAGATTATAATGAAATATTTGGAGCAAAGAAGTTCTTACATCAAGAGATTTTTGACAATGTTACTAATTGTTCCATCTGGGAATCGAGTTACTGAGATTTAATGAGAATTATAAAAAATAGGTATACTGTGACAAAATTTTAGATGTATGTCATTAAAGTAAAATAAAAAAATTTCGGAAAATGTTATTGAATTTTCTTGCGTGTGAAGCGCGCAACTGTATGCTCCTGCATAAAGTTCCGCACCGCACACACAATTATTTATTTTAAATACGCGGTAAAATGTTAAATCCGCGGTCGCGCCACACGTCCTATACAGGCCCGTCCCTTTTACAGGATGTAGTTGGTGGGTAATTGCCATAAATTAGGATCTGGAGCTGGTTATAATAAATAGAAATGTGATTTTTATGATTATTTCACAAGCAACCTAGACTTACACGCAGGTTCCCTAATTTTAATTTTCACACCGGAACAGTTCAGGAACATATCACGTGGTGTTCCTTTTTGCAAGCAGCCCTAATGGGCCCGTTTCTTCTCTCTCTCTCCCTTTCTTTAACTGTTTAGTAACCTGTGTATCACTTATCTACTGATACATAGGTTAGAAGAATTTTGTTACAAAAAAAGGCCAGAAGGGGATTTTGTTGGCGAGGATGACACAGGGAGAAGGAAGGAGAAGGAAAAAGGAAGAAGCAAGAATCAGTTAAGGGAAATTTTTTTTATTCGGGTAAACTAGAGAAAACCTCCTGATGCTTTGTGGGTTGCTGTGCTGTTGTTGTAGGTGTAACCTGTAAAACCTTCTTTTGAGGACCTGGGGCAAGGTTAACAAACCAATTGTGGAGCAGTCAACCTGTCCGAAGGTGCCCTGCTGCGAGACCCAGCTATGGTGCAGAGTGTGAAGACCTCCAGTGTCGAGTAGCCTTAGACACTACTGGCACGCGATCCTCTTTGCAGGAGGCAGTGGCAGTTGGTATGTACCTGATCTGAAAGTGTATTCGACGTGCTCCTGGAGACTGAGAGTACTCAGAGCGTTGAGTCGAGGGATCCTCGAACCCCCAAGAAGCTTAGAGAGGGTCTTCGATGGATGGCGAGCCTTCGATCATCAAGTTTCGGTGCTTCACGTTGGACTGAGACCTGCTGGTGGGTTATGGACGACTCGCAAGTCCCTACAGGTGATCGTTGCTTAGCGAGCTATTGGGTTTTAGGAAGATGGAGCAGCTAGGAGGTAAGGCAGTGAGGAAAAGAAAAAGAGTAGTCACTCCAGACCTCAGTTCTGGACCTCGCAGCAGCTTGGTGCTTGAATCGAAGAGACGTTGTCGCTATCCGTCTCTTCGATTAGCCCCAAAGTCTCTACCTCTAAGTTTTCGTTTATTTTATTTTTAATATTGATATTATCTTATAGTTATTTTTTTGTTTATTATTTCATGTGGGAGACAGAACTAACTCTGTCTCCTGTTTTCTCTTTTGGACTTAAATACAGAATTATTTTCCTGAATCCGGGTAATAATTTGGAAAGTTGATTTCTGTTTTAAGGAAAGAGAGAGAGAACGGTGACATCACGCTCGAATGCTACGCCGCTCCCTTGTAAGCGTGACGTTCTGATGAGGGAAGAGAGAGAGAGAGAGAGAGAGAGAGGAGACGCGCACGAGCGCGTGTGAGTGAGAGAGAAAACTGCGCGCATGTGGCTACACTGCGACGTATGAACGCGCGAAAGCTATTTCGAAATTAACCCTTTTTGGCATACATTTTTCTATTGACTATTCTGGCTTGAAATTTCTTACTCGTGGGTTTTCGGGGTCGCTGAATACGAATCTACTACCATAACTTTGATTTTTTCAAATCCAAGATGGCGAATTCAATATGGCGGATGAAAATCATAGAAATAGCACACATTTGGTTAGAAATGCGTACTCAGTGATTGCAGATTCGTATTCAGCGGCCCCAAAAAGCCCTGAGTAAGAATTTTCATAAAAATCGGATGATAAATAAGCTGAATAATGATTTTTTTCTGAAAAATGACCTTTTTTTTTTATTTATTTATAAAAATTTAACAATAAATAAAATAACAATTTACGTTCAACAGTATTGTAGAGAAACATCTTAGCTATAAGAAAAACCTATAATCACCTATGTATACGTATTATTCAAAGATTTATCAGGAAAAATAGCTGATCAAATAGGTGGGTCCTGGGAGACCTGCTGTGTAGCAAAGGGTTAAACAAAGTCGTGTTAAATTACTGCAGCCGACCCCGCAATGCTCCGCTCCGCTCGTCCACCCCCCATTTTGCGATGCAGACGAATTCTAGAAAATAATTGTTGCATTTTTCTCATTTTTTTGTACCTGTATACGATATGAAATTTTATTTACCCAATTGCTTTAGCGATATAATAGAATATATTTATTTTTACAGTCAAATTCCAGAAAATAATTTTTTATAATCATTATTTTATTTTAAAACTATTATTTCAATTTAAAATTTTCATTATTAAATTAAGCACTAAATGCTCATTATTATCGTTCTCTGCTATGTCAATGATTAAATATTTCATAGACTGTATCGGTATACGATTGTATCGTTATACGATTTTGAAGTTAAAATTACACTTTCATAAAAATGTCGATTTTTCATATCTTTAAGTATCCAAAAAATTCATCTATAATATTTGTATAATTGTTTTTGGGATTTTTATTACTTTACTTTATCGATCATAGTTTGGTAAAAAGTTGCCATTGGCTACATTTAAAAGCCAAAATTTAATTTCGATATCATTTTCAGAATTTTTTTTTATTTTGCTATAATGATGTACATTTCAAATTTTATCACAGTATACCTATTTTTTATATTTCCCAATAACTTTCAGTAATTCGATTCCCAGACGGAACAATTAGTAACATACGTCGAAAATCTCTTGATGCAAGAACTTCTTTCGCTCCAAATATTTCATTATAATCTGTGTGACGCGAGGTACTATCGGGTACCTGCGCGCCGTCGCGAGCCTTCGCGGCGCGAGGAGGAGTTAGGCCGTGGCGCGCGGGAGCGGCGGCCATCTTGGAAGCTCGGGAGATTCTCTCTAGCCGTCGACGACGACGGACGCGTGTGCGAGCGGACGACCCGGGGAAGGAGAAGAAGCGAGCGTCGAGAGCTTTTGTGTGAACGCGGTAGCAGCCTAGGACGAGCCAAAGCTGCGAACCTCGTAAGTACCGCCCGACTAATCTTGTGAGTGCGGGCGCGTACCGGCGAGGAGTCAAGGAGCGCCTTGACTCCCTGGCGTCGAACATTGTTCAGTGAACGTGGGGGGCCGTCCCCAGTTCACCACTTCTCTCTCTCTCCCTCTCTAGTTCGCGGTCGCGGACTCTCGTGCGGTGGGAGTCGCGACTCTCGTGGAAGAGTCGCTGCGCGGTGCGATACCGATACCTCGAGCACGAGCTCGAGGTCGGGTTCGTGAGTCGTCGCGCGGAACGGGTAAGCGACCCGTTCCTTCGCGTGTGCGTGTACGTGTATGTACACGCAGGGCAGGCAGGCGGCCTGCTCTTGAGCGCGGTGTTTGTTTACGCGGAGCAAGGTCGCGCTCTGCGTAAACATCACCGATCGCGAATCGCGCGATCGGCCGGCGAACTCTTGGCGCGGCCGAGAGTTCGTAAGAGCGCGCGCGCTTGCGTTCGCGCGCGGCTCCACTCGGCAACACTCGGGCGTGTTCGGAGCAGTCGGCTCACACGCCTGACGACTACTAACCATACGGAACGCGATCATTGTAATTTCTTTTACGGAGGCAATAAAAGCCTCCGACTTGCCATTTTACTTGATCGCGTTGTTCTTCCGAGTAGTCCGCGGGGCTACTCGGCAAACCCTCCTCGCCCTTAATCTCCCGGATACCGCCACTCTATCGCAGAGCTGAGCGGCCGGCATCAGCTGTCATCTAGGAGGACGACAGCCACGCGAACGCGAGGAGCGCGTTCGTGCGACAGCACGCGAGTACAAGAAGTGAGAGTACAGGCGTACTCTCACGTTATATACGGGCCGCGGCGACGTGTATTCGCCGTCGGGTGCTCGCGCGCACCCCGAGGTAAGGACCTCACGGGGCACTCGTGCGTGCCCCATTGCACCCATCTCGCGGAGACAGGTCTCCTCCGCGAGGTGAAACGGTCAAAGGCAACCCCGTTACATCTGATAAATCAATTAAACATTTTTCTACAGCATTTGAAATTTCTTTATAATTTTTATTATTATGTTATTCAAACTTCCTATTTTTTATTTTTCCACTCTTTGTTTATACACCTTTGTTTTAGCGATACAATTAAATCTGTTTACTTTTTGAGTCATTTTTCCATTTTTACTTTTTTCCCATTAATCTACTCTTTTACTTCATCCATATCATTGAATTTATTTATTTTTGAGTCGATTTCTAGAAAATAATTTTTTACCTATTCTTTACCTGTATATCCTATGACCCTTATCCTAAGGGAAGAGGATTTTTCCTTGCTACCGGGCGCGTTCACAGATTGCGGATAGTGGTAAGGCTAGGAAGAGTAGCGGGAAAGGGGAACCAATCCCAGTCTTCCTGGTTAGTCGCTAATAAAATACGCGACCGCGGACAAAGGAACATATTTTTGAGAAGGAGGGAAACCATGGCTGAAAGCAACGGTAAAAATTTTACCCCAGGTGGTAACCACAAAGGAAATCCACCCGCTTCCTTGGAAGCGGCCGAGCCCCGTTCGGATTCTGGGGGGGCTCACCAATGCTGGAGGTTAGGGCTCCTGTGATTGATCACTTGGTCACGGGAACAAAGCATGCAACGACAAGTGAAAACAGAGAACCTGTGCCCTCGGAAGGCAAAGTTGATCGGGTTAGCATATCCGAGCAGATGGAGGATATGCGGACAGACAAAGCGATTGATGACGATTCTTCGTCCATCAGAAGCAAGGTCGACTCCGCAGACTCCGAAGTCGAACGGATGTTCCTCGACAAAAACGACACGGCCGGAGGAGTGTCAGGGGGGAAAAAGAAGAAGAAAAAGAACTTTGACCGAACACACAAGGCTAAGAAGGCCTACAAGTGCGCGGTCAAATATCTTAAAAAGATAGAGATGCGGAAGGCGGAGGAACTTACCGAAAAAGAACGGAAGTTCATCCGCAAAAATAGAAAGACAGTGGAGAGGTACGAGAGAGAAAATCCCTCAATCTTGAAGCCGTTAAATACTATACAGGAGGAAAAGGTAGTAAATGAAACTGCAAATCCGTCTGTAAGTATGCTATGAAGGAAGATACAGAGGGCTAAAGCGGTGGAGTTCTCTCCCAAATCCGGCGCATCCGAAGGTTCCACGATAGATGGGAAAGTGACCAAAAGGATGCGATCTGGCGAAGGGGAGGAAAACACCGCAAAAAAGCCTAAACTCTCGATTAGCTTTCAATCGCTTGAAGAATTTCAGATTGCCATAGTGGATCGATCAGATCCAGATGGCAGGATGAGCTCAGACAGTTGGTTGAAGGTTGAGGAGAGGATCCTGTTAGCTATTGCGTTAAGAGGTAAAGGAGGTTAGCTTCGATGGAGCTGGCTGGCAGAAGGGATCAATGTTGTTCGTTGCAGCAACAAGAAGTCACAGCACTTCTTAAAGCGGGTAATCAGCGGCTGTGACGACCTTTGGCAAGGGGCAAAACCTGAAGCAATGCCGAGATCGAAACTGCCCCTCAGACAGGTCATATCTGTCTGGGTACCACCTCCGACGCCCGATAACGGAGCCGTGATGAAAATCAGCTTAAGGCAAGGCAAGGCAAAACAAGGAACTCGACACTCAAAGCTGTAGAATCATATCCTCAGCAGAGAGCAAAAGCAAAAACGGCAAAGACTTCGTCATAGCCGTAGATGCAGAGTCCCTTCTTATGACGGTAGTATTGTACGAGCAAAAGGGAAAGCCCGCGCTAACTTTGGCATCGACCTACATGACGAACCAGAGCCACCACCGAAGGCGTTCCAACTCCTAGTGGAAAAGATCAGGAAGAAAGGAAGCTAAATGGTGATGGGATGCGACGCCAATGGGGAAGCAAGGATGTGAATGAAAGAGGTGAGTCAATATTAGATTACATACTCCAAAACAAATCTTATAATATGTAATAGGATAAGAGAAGAGGTAATAGATCTAACTTTAACCACAGACGGGGAGGGTATAGAGATAGAGGATTGGGAAGTTTCCTCTAAAAATTCCTTTTCGGACCATAGGAGAATTTTCTTTTCAATAAATTGCGAGACCCCAAAAGATAGAGTTTTCAGAAACCCTAAAAAGACAAACTGGACCAGTTTTTTCGAACTGGTTGAGGAGAAAATGAGACAAGGAGTAAATACTCGGATCTCAGACACCCCCAATCAGGAAGAGGTAGAGAGACAGGTCAAATTGTTAGGTGAGGTGCTAGAAAAAGCTTTCCTCGAAACCTGTCCAGAGAAACGCAGTCGTAATAACACCAAAACTTGGTGGAATAAAGAACTGAGAAATCTAAGGGCACAAGCGAGGAAACTTCTAGGCACGGCTAAAAAGGAAAATACATTGGAGAGCTGGCAAATATACAAAGCCAGCTTTAACGAATACAAGGATAAGATTAAGAAAGCAAAATGGGAATCTATAAAAAGTTTCAGCGAGTCTCTCAGAGATATAAATGAGGCGTCTGGATTCAGGAAGATACTAAAAAAGGAACCTATGGTCCTTAAGAGTATCAGAAAAACAGACGACTCATAGACTGAGACTGGAAAGGAGACCCTAGAGGCACTAGTGGATAAACACTTCCCAGGATGTCTGGCGAATAACCAAGCAACGGACATAACGAAAGGGAAGATACCCGACCCGATCAACTGGGAAACAGTAAGAAGTATAATGACAAGGGAAAAAGTAGAATGGGCAGTAAGCACATTTGAACCGTACAAATCTGCGGGGCCGGATGGCATCATGCCTATTATGCTACAAATCTCTTTGAAATCAATAGTAGATATACTAGTAAAAATCTTCTCAGAATGTCTAACTATAAGTTATATACCAGAGAAGTGGAGAGAGGTAAGAGTGGTTTACATACCCAAAGCAGGTAAAACAAGTCACACAATCCCAAAGGATTTCAGACCCATCAGCCTCTCGTCATTTTTACTGAAGACGATAGAGAGACTGGTGGACAGACACATCAAAGAATCCACAGGAATAGAAGAACGATGAACCTCACACACGCCTACCTGAAGGGCAAATCTGTGGAAAGTGCACTACACGAGGCAGTGAAAACAATAGAGAAATCCCTATATGAAAAGGATTACACATTAAGAGCTTTTCTAGACATAGAAGGGTCTTTCAATAACGTTCATACTGATTCCATCAAGGAATCACTAAAAGAAATTGAAGCAGACCCAATTACCATAAACTGGACGATGGAAATGCTGAGAAGCAGAATCATCTATTCAGAAACAGGAGGGAGCTCAATCAAAAGGAAAACTACTATGGGTACCCCAGAAGGAGGGGTAATATCCCCTTTATTGTGGCTAATAGTAATAAATAAGATTCTAAAAACCCTAGAAGGAAAAAGAATAAAAGCAATAGCGTACGCCCATGATGATGTGGTAATACTAATCACAGGCAAAGATTTGACGACGATTAGAGACATCATGGAGTCGGTCTTAACCTTTGGAGGGCGTAGAATTGTGGAATTTTCAATTTCTCAGTATTTTCTATAGAAAACACATAATATGTGTCTCTAATATTGAGAAATACTCATATGTAAAGTGTCTATCCATGGTCGAGCCACTATAGTGACTTTCCCGTCCCCTACAGGTTAAGAGAAATCTCCAAATGGGCAGGACAAAATGGCTTAGGGGTTAATCCAACCAAAACCGAGCTAGTCCTGTTCACTAGGAAATACAAGATCCCCAAGTTCATGCCGCTTAAACTTGGAGGGCAGGAAATCAAGCTGGCCAAGGAAGCAAAATACTTGGGACTAACACTAGACTCAAAACTTACCTGGAAAAGGGTTCCCCGGCTGTCACCGGCTACACGAAGACGACGTCCACACGAGGCGGCGAGCCAGTTGACAGCCCGGCGCCCTAACCCTAACTGACACACGAGGCACACTTGGAGCGCTAGGGAGCAGCGCCGACGACACGCACACTCACTCGCACGTGTTGAAGCGGGACGGCGCGAGAGGCGCGCGTGCGCCACGAACGCAGGCGCCGCTCGAGCTCGCCGAGCTTGAATATAGGCAGAGCCGTACGGAGGGCCCGCGCCTCCGCCCGCGCAATTAATGCAAGCGGTGGCGCAGCGCACGCTCGCCATATTCGCAAGTCCTCGCATACACACGGCGCCTCCGCCATAATGAAAGTACTCGCAGTCCGTCCGGGAATAGAGGGCGCGCGCGTCGCGACTAAATCGTCCTGTAGGGCGATTCTAGGCGCGATAATGAAGTACTCGCGCGACACCTCACGTTCTCTTTCGTTAATTAGGCCGGTTGAAGAGAGACACTAATTACAAAGTGCGAGTGCGAGTGAGAGGGCAAGAGACGCTAACCCTGCGTTCGAGATCGCCATCTTTCGAGTCACTCGTTGCCTGGATCGCTACCACAGCACACCCCCAGCTCGAATCTCCGTATTTTGTCGTTTTTTATAGAAGTCTGTCGAGAAGAGAAGTAGAGCGTGTCGCGAAGTCAGATCGAGAAGTCGGAGTCAAGTCGAAGTCGTCTGTCGGTCGAGCGTCGAAGGAGATTTACGTCGAGGAGGCGAGAGAAGGACGCCGGTGAGTGGAGCAGAGCATTTGGCGGAGGGAAGATCATCGCCGCTGCGCAGGTGAGGTGTCGACGGAGTGCTGTAACTCGGATAATTCAGCCGTCGGGAGGCTAGTTTGTCGCGAGGGTGCCGCGGTCTGGAACGCGAGTCGACGAGAAGTAGAGTCGTGTCGTAGTAGATTTTTGTCGTGTCGACGCGTAGGTAAATTGCGATTGTGTGGCGTACGGGACGCGTGAATTAGCGAAGTGCCAGCGAGGCCGTAGATTTATAAGAGAATTTGTATGTCGTCGTGAGAGCCAGTGGAAGAGGCGAATAAATAGATTAAAATTTACGTTGTTGTTTTATTTACTGGAGTGTGTTTCGTGTGAGAGAACAGTCCGATTGTCGCGGATAGCCGAACCCCGTCGGCTATCGAGTCTAGGTCTCTAGCTCTCCTAGCAGCTAGCCAGCGCAGAAGAAAGGAAGCAGCCCGGGGCGGTATTTCAAACACCTGGCGCCCGTTCAATAGGAAAAGTCCCGGGCACTTGTGGTGCAAGCTTTGTCGGCGTTGTTCGGGGAAGCCTCGCGACTCTCGCGGGTGAAACGCACGTCACAAGCTTTTGAACTAATAGATGTCAGCATTAAATTGAACCTTCTTAATACAAAAATTGATCTTTTATAAGTCAAATAACAAGGTATATTAGTTCAATGTATATCTGAACTCTTAGGTATCTAATATTGAGTCATTGTGATTCAATTGTTGACACTATAAGTTCAGCCATGCGCTGAACCGTTATAACCTGAAGTTAGAGGCGCCACATCTCGACGTTGGAACCGTCACGTGCAAAAGCTTTGAGATGCTATGGTTCAGACGTAATTAAAATAACAAAACTCACTAATATCTAAACCATAGCAACTCAAAGCTTTTGCACGTGAGGGTTCCAACGTCTAGACGTGGCGCCTCTAACTTTAGGCTGTAACGGTTCGACGCATGACTGAACTGTATAGTGTCAACCATTGAATCACGATAACTCAATATTAGATACCATAGTATTCAATGCTTATTTGAACTTTTAAAGCTTAATTTTTGAGGCATTACACATCAAATATTGATGTTAAATAACTCGAATTACTTGCAGTATGCTGCATCCGAGAAACGTTGAGCTATAATACCTAAAAATTTTTTTCCGGGTAGGAACTGTGAAACAGAAGAAGAGACCATCGAACACGTACTATGCTGATGCCCAGCTCTAATAGATAAAAGACTAACTCTGTTAGGTCAAAGTCTTATAGAGCACATGGAGGAGGCATCGAAGGTGGAGTTGGAAAGGATAGCAAGTTTCACGAAAAGCTGAAAATGTTTTTCAGAAAGGATCTAGGTTAGAATCCAAATAAAAAATAAAATAGGGTATAGCAATGCGCCACAGGCCACGAGCTAAATGTGACCGAGGTTCTCAGAAGCCCTCACAACCTAACCTTTACCTGTATATACGATACAAAACTTCATTTAACCATTTGCTTTAGCGATAATTGATTTTATTTTTATTATTATCGTTCCTACTGTATCGCTATACGATTAAGAAATTTAATGTAAATTTTTTATCCACATTTTTTGGAGCTAAAATTACAATTTCATAAAAATTAAGGAGGGTCTGAGGAGAGGTTCACTAATGAGGAGATTAATGAGGAGGGGTTGTGGAATATCACTGAGAAGGGGGGAGGAGGGGGGAGCATAGGTGAAGAGGAGGAGGAATATTTTTTTAATATATATAAAAGCACATCATTAAAATGATAAATATAATATAAATATAATGATAAAAGGGAGGAGGGGAAAATAAAAAAGAGGAGGGGAGAGGAGGGGGAGGGGGGAGGGGGGAGAATGGGGTTAATCTTAAGTTTTGACCTTATAACTGTATAATATAGGGAAATATATTTTGATTATGCTCGGTCGTTCGTCAAGTTTTAAGGTATATGGTTGAATTTGAAAAGAGGTTTGTTTGGGTTTGCCTCATGGGTAGGGTTTATGGAATTACGGAACTTAGCTGTGGTTGTTTTTCTTCATTCAATGCTGCTATTGGCATCAGCTCTGTATTTTCGACGTCTGGATGCACTTCTGGTTGGTGAGGTTGTCCTCGATGAGCCAAGTGAAGTAGTAGTTGGGTCATCAAATTCCAGAAAGCTCCTAGAAGTTTAAGAGACTATCCGTATGCCCGGTGCAGTGCATATCCGTGTAAAATGGTATCTATGACAGATTTGATGACTTTTCGCACCAAGAAAATTCCCATTGGGCCGGAGATAACGTTGTCAAAGTTCCAAAATTTTGAGCATGTTCTGTATCAAAATGATGACGCCATGCGTTCGATCATTTCTTCGTCAAGTAGGTGGTAATTAATACACCTTGAGAAGTAAATTTATGGCCTGTTACCCCTCTGTTAAGGGTATTCAGTACCACTGGAATCTTCATTGTGAACATAATTCTTTGAAGATTTTCTAGTTCCTGGTTGGTATAGATTCCGCTTGTAGTAAGTACTCCTGGGTCTTCGTAGGTCCAATTAGTTGTTTTCTGAGGTTCCAGCACATTCGGGGCCACGGTTTTCTGGGGTTTTGGTGTTATCTCGTACCCTTGTCCGTTGATAAAATAGGTAGATGGTATTGCTGAGACACAGGCCGTACTCGGTTCCTTTTCTTAGTAAGATATACGTTTTTGGAGTGAGATAGTAGGTTTCATTATTTTTAAGGACAGGTAACTTTATGAAACAATTGTCTGTTCTCTGGGTAGTTACTTGGACGGGGAGGCATTTAACTAAATGAGCAATTTCTTCTGTTATGACAGCAATGTAGCCAGGCTCTTGTATTAAATTTGTGAGTGCCTAAAATTAATAATAAATTTTATTAACAACCACCAAATTCATTTATAATATTAATAAAAATATACAGGGTGTCCAAAAAGTCTGGAAACACCCAAATAACTTTTCAGGTGATTTATTTGTAAAAATTGTCAAGGTCATATTCGATGTAATTTTTGACAAGGAATTCAACGGTGACCTTAGATTCGACCTTGAAGATGACCTTGACGGTTTTTTTAAGGTTCGGTCAATTTTTTTTTAATGGGAAGCACCATTTTTGACATCAGCAATGGAAAGAGCGGGAAATTTTACATTCAAAACCATTGAGATCAATAATTTTCCATTGATCTTAAAGGTCATTTGATTTTACTTTTAGCGTTACCCAGGAACAACGGCGTGGACGTAGTAATTTCTGTTCCCTTTGGGGTGCTTTATTATCGTGAGTCCCCGTGCAGGAACTATTTGATTGCGGAGCATAGCTTCATAATTTTGGGCATTCAAGTTACCATCAATAAAAAATGGTCTTATAATTTTATCATTTAGTATTCCAACCCAGACATTTAATTTTTGTGGATATTGTGATTTAGCTTCTCGTGCTCAATAAGGATTATCAGCTGGCCAATATCTACAATTATTCCTATTCAAACTTGCGTCAAGTTGAAATGTAGCTTCATCTGAAAATACTATGTTAAATAGAAAGTTAGGATTTTGAACTATGCGAACCATTATATCATCACAAAATTCAACGCGACGGTCGAAATCATCTTCGTTCAGTTTGTGTAACAGTGTTACTTTGTAGGGATGGAAATTCGCTTCATGTAGTATGTTATGAACAGATGATGTAATAACTTCGTGCTCTTGAGCAGCTCTACGAGTGGATGTATGTGCATCTTCAGTGAATGTTAACAAAACATCTAATGACTTCTCTTCATTACTTGTTGACTTTGGTCTACCTGATCTAGGCAGATCACTAATAGTGCCGGTATTTTCAAACCTTTTAACAGTTTTTTGAACTGTTGCAAATGAAATTAGAGTCCTATTAGGCCTAAATGTAGCATTGAAAAGATCCTTTACAGCCCTATAAGATCGTTGCACCGGACCCCAACCTCTCATTATGAGAAGCGTTATTCTTTCTCTATCAGTGAGTTTGTCCATTGCACTTTTCTTTGCTAAAGACGCAAGCTGATCAGAATATGAAAATTCAAAAACCAGTAAAATATTTTTTCAGATTTTACACTACTGCTGCGGAAAATTATTTGAACGAATTCAATAGAAGAGCTTGAAATGGTAATAATCAATAATTGTTTCTGGGTAACGCTATGGAAACTTCTCCTTTTTAAATTGCCGATATCAGATAAGGGGGACTTAAGGGGAGGTCGTACCATCCTACATTACCGACCGCGATACGAATCACTGTTTCCAACTTTTCTCTGTCATTTATTAGTAAAATTACGCACAAATTAAATTCCACTCAAAAAATTCATTGAAGAAGAGGGCTCAACTAAGATAATTGTAATACGGAGTCAAAAATCGTCGCTACCTTACTAGCAAATAAGCAATGGCGCTGCGATCGTTCAACTCAACATCGTTTTATGCCAAATTAAAAAATTTATTAATTTTATAATTTTTGACTCCGTATTACAATTATCTTACTTGAGCCCTCTTCTTCAATGAATTTTTTGAGTGGAATTTAATTTGTGCGTAATTTCACTAATAAATGACAGAGAAAAGTTGGAAACAGCGATTCGTATCGCGGTCGGTAATGTAGGATGGTACAACCTCCCCTTAAGAAACAAATTTTGACCTTGAATTGACCTTAAAGGATACAAACAAGGTTAGGTTTGAGGTCAGCGCTAATTGCGATTGAAGAAAACAGCTGAAGTAAACTTTGATCTATTTCCTTCAATCGAGTTTTTCTGCGTGATCTCAAAATTGAATAACCTCCAAATGACCTTTAAGATGAATGGAAAATTATTGACCTCAATGGTTTTGAATGTAAAATTTCCCGCTCTTTCCATTGCTGATTTTAAAAATGGTGCTTCCTATAAAAAAATTAACCTGACTTTAAAAAAACCATCAAGGTCATCTTCAAGGTCAAATCTAAGATCGCCGTTGAATTCCTTGTCGAAAATTACATCGAATATAACCTTGACATTTTTTACAAATAAAACACCTGAAAAGTTATTTGGGTGTTTCCAGACTTTCTGGACACCCTGTATACAGGATGGACCATTTTAATCGCCCCACCCAAATATGTCGGAAAGTAAGGGAGATAGAAAAAAACTTTAAAGACAAAAGTTGTAGGGTTAAGAGGGGGACAAATGATGGTGACCTTGACCATGACCTTGAGGTCAAAGGTCAAGGTCATTTGAAGGTCAAACCGATTTTTTCAAATAGGAACCCCTATTTTTGACCTCGGAAATGGAAAGAGCAGAAAATTTTACGTTCAGATATGATTTTTTAAGGTCATGGGTGGAGGTCATTTGAAGGTCAAATCGATTTTTCAACTAGGAAACCCCACTTTTGATCTCGGAAATGGAGAGATCGGAGAATTCTACGTTCAGGTACGACCATGGTCAAGGTCATGGGTCAAGGTTCAAGGTCGTCCAATCCATCTACCATTATAATATTGATTTAAAAAATTTCGTACGATTACAGCGAAATGTGCTGGTGCACCATCGTGCTGGAACCACATTCTTCGACGCGTTTCTAGATCAACATCTTCTATCAATTCATGAAACTGATCTCTTATTAAATGTAAATAGGAGTTCCCAGCAACATTGCCCTCGAAAAAATAAGGACCGATCAAATAACCGTTTACGATCCCACACCATACCATAATTCTCCAACGCCTTTGATGATTGACCGTTCTGTACCAATGAGGATTCTCATCCGACCAATAATGACAATTGTGAGTATTGAGTTCTCCGTCACTCTGAAATTTAGCCTCATCGGAAAAAAAGGACATACCTAAAGAAATCTGGATCATTCTCTATCATACGTAAAGCCCATTGGCAAAACTCAATTCACTGTTGAAAGTGATTATCTTGAAGCTCTTGAACCAACGTAATGTGGTAAGCATGATACTTAAGGGATTTAAGAATTCTCAAAAAAGTTGATTTTGTTATGCCGATTTCTCTGTGAACTCGTCGAGAGCTGGTATGAGGATCAAGATAAATGGCAGCAAGAACAGTAATAACATTTCGATCATTCTCATCATATTCGTGGTTCCTACGTTGGCGAACCATATGACCCTCACGAGCTCTTTGAGTCAAGCGACTTATTGCTCTATGATCTGGGTGTCGTCTGTCAGAAAAGCGTGCAGTGTAAAGTCTTGCTGCAGCTCGATAATTATTATGACTTTCCCCTAAAATCATTATCATATCCACAATCTCATTCGGTTGATAGTCAGCCATTTTTAAGGGTGTTTTTTTAATTGTACTGGTTTAACAAAACTTCAAAAATTTTAATAATAAAATATCGATTAGAATCTACAAAGCTTATGAGAAGAGTAAATTTTATGCTAGGATAAGCACCTCTGCATGGTATACCTTTACTCGGCATATCAGTCCCTTATTATGTGCCATGGACCGCTAGTTCGTGTACGAGCTACTCAGTTACCACATACTCCTGCTCGTATAGCCGCGTAGCGGATTCGCGATGAACTAAGAACGTGGCTTATTTCTCACGAAATAAGTATGCCACGTGAACATATCGGAGTAACATACATATTTCTCACGAAACTTATATCTTCGGGGTTAATAGGGTCGAAAATAAGGTTTCCAGCTTAAAAAACCCTCTGACCTATCAATGACCTTGACCATGGTCGTACCTGAATTCTCCGATCTCTCCATTTCCGAGATCAAAAGTGGGGTTTCCTAGTTGAAAAATCGATTTGACCTTCAAATGACCTCCACCCATGACCTTAAAAAATCATATCTGAACGTAAAATTTTCTGCTCTTTCCATTTCCGAGGTCAAAAATAGGGGTTCCTATTTGAAAAAATCGGTTTGACCTTCAAATGACCTTGACCTTTGACCTCAAGGTCATGGTCAAGGTCACCATAATTTGTCCCCCTCCTAACCCTATAACTTTTGTCTTTAAAGTTTTTTTTCTATCTCCCTTACTTTCCGACATATTTGGGTGGGGCGATTAAAATGGTCCATCCTGTATACAGGGTGGGCCATTTTAATCCAACCACCCAGAAATTTTCGCCGTTTCAAGTTGTACAAAAAATTGTTTAGACAAAAGTTGTTTGGGACAATAGGGGCCATCTTTTTATGAAATAAGTTTTGACCTTGAACTTTATTTTCAAGGTCATTTGAAGGTCAACTTTTGTTTTTTAAATAGGAAACCCTATGTCTGATACCGGATTTTGAAAGAACATAAAATTTAGAGTCAAAAGTGTTTTTAGCATTTTTTTAACTAAACGCATAGTTTCTGAGAAAAAAATTGCTAATATTTAAACATTTTTAAACTCTTCAATTTTTTTCTCGAAAAGGATGCATCTAATCGAAAAATTACTAAAAATATTATTGATTTAGAATTGGATGTAACAATTGTGACGTCTACTAAATTTTCATTCTTTTTTTTTCCTCTTCTCTCCCGTCGGTAAATATTTTGCCCCGCGCGGTAAATATTTTCGCGTCCCTTACCCTCCGATCCTTCAGGCCCAATCCCACTAAGTCCCTCTAACGCCGCTCCCAGTAACTTAAAAACGAGTCATAGTGCATACCTGGTTTTGCACTAAGATTTCTCAAAAACTTTCCTACATTAAAATCATAAATTAAATAATAAATTACCGAAGAGAAAGTGCGTGTTTAGTCACGTACGCGATGCGTCACCCTGGAAAAACACATTACCTGGCTTATGACGGTCCGACCCTTGCGCGCCGACCGCCCGACCCCTAATTACCGCTGCGTCTATACCTGGACTCAGGAAAATTTCCACCGATTTATAAACAAACTGCGTTAATAAACAATAAACTGTTTCGAATATTTTATATAATAATAGATATTTTAATTACAAACCAATCAATATAAGTCTGAAAAAAATCAAGCAAAGCCTTCCTAGCGAAAATGAGGAAAATCGAATTATTTATTTTTAAGTTTAAAATTACAATAACTTTTCCGTATAAACATTTAACATAATATTATTTTTGGATTAAGTTTATAATCTCTTTGCGAATATAACATGTGACGCGAGGTACTGTCGTGTACCTGCGCGCCGTCGCGAGCCTTCGCAGCGAGGGAGAGAGTTAGGCCGTGGCGCGCAGGAGCGGGGGCCATTTTGGAAGCTCGAGAGATTCTCTCGAGCCGTCGGCGACGACGGACGCGTGCGCGAACGTGAAAACGGAAAATCGGCGGATTCACCAGGAGGCGAGCGAGAACGAGGAACGAGGTAGCAGCCCTGTACGAGCCAGAGCTGCGATACCGTGAGTTCCGCCCGACTATCGTTGTAAAGTGCGGGCGCGTACTAGTGAGGAGTCAAGGAGCGCCTTGACTCCCTGGCGTCGAGTTTCGTCGAGTGAACGTGGGGAGCCGTCCCCAGTTCATCGTTTCTCTCTCTCTCTCTCTTTAGATCGCGGACGCGGACTCTCGGGCGGTGAGAGTCCCGGCTCTCGGATACGAGCCGTCGCGTGGTGTAACGTCGGTACCTCGAGCACGGGCTCGAGGTCGTGTTCGCGGTTCATTGCGTGGAACGGGTAAGCGACCCGTTCCTTCGTGTACGTGTGTACGTGTGTGTACACACCGAGCAGGCAAGCGGCCTGCTCTCGGACGTTGCGTTTATTTACGTGGAGCAAAGTCGTGCTCCGCGTAAACATTGCCGATCGCAGACCGCGCGATCGGCCGGCGAACTCTCGGTGCGGCCGAAAGTTCGTAGGAGCGCGCGCGCTTGCGTTTGCGCGCGGCTCCGCTCGGCAACACTCGGGCGTATTCGGGGCAGTCGGCCCGCACGCCCGACATCTACTATCCCTCGCGATCGAGACAATTGTAATTTTCTTTTACGGAGGCAATAAAGGCCTCCGATTTGCATTTTCACTTGTCCGCGTTATTCTTCCGAGTAGTCCGCGGGACTACTCGGCGAACCCTTCACATCCGTAACCTCCTGGATACCGCCACTCTGTCGTAGAGCTGAGCGGCCGGCATCAGCTGTCGTCGAGGAGGACGACGGCCACGTGAACGCAAGGAGTGCGTTCGCTCATCAGCACGCGAGTACGAAAAGCGAGAGTACAGGCGTACTCTCGCGTTGTATACGGGCCGCGGCGACGTGTGTTCGCCGTCGGGTGCTCGCGCGCACCCCGAGGTAAGGACCTCGAGGGGCACTCGCACGTGCCCCATTGCACCAATCGGTCATAGGACAACCCCGTTACAAACAATATATTTTAATATTAAATCTTCATAAAATTTCCTAGCAAAAATAGCAAAAAACATAAAAATCATAAAATTGAAATTAATCATTTCAAACATAAAATTATTGTAACTTTTTTCCCTAAAAACATTTTACGCAATATTCTTTTTCCAACAAATTAGTAGACATTCTATAAATAATATAACTCATTTAAATAATAAATTCTTACAAAATTTCATATAAAAAAAGGTCGAAAACACTAAAATTAAAAATGTTGAATTGATTATTTTCGAGTTTGAAATTATTATAACTTTCTTCCTATAAATATTTAACACAGTTTTATTTTTGCAATAGATTTGTAATCTTCATACGAATATTATAGTATATTTTAATAATGACTTCCTATAAAATTTCATATAAAAAAGGGCAACAAACAAAAAAATCTGAAAACTCAGAAATTCAAAATTAATAATTTTCACACATAAATTCACTATAACTTTTTCTCTATAAACATTCAGCAAACTTTTATTATTGCAACGAATTTGTTGTCTCCTCGCGAATACTGTGATAAATTTTAATAGTAGAAATTATAAAATTTCAAGTCAAAAAAACCGAAAAATGCAGAAATCAAGAAAATCAAATTGTTTATTTCTAAGCTTAAAACTGTTTATAATTTCTTCCCTATGAATATTTAACACAATTTCTTTTTGAATCAAGTTTGTAATACAAATGTGAATATTGAGATATATTTTAATAATAATTTTTCAAATTACTTCACACAAGGAAATACAAAAAACCAATTTTTATAAATACAATTTTCGAAGAAAATAAGATTTTTTAACACAATAAATCAATACATTTAATTATTATTACATATATCTCAATAAAGGTAAAAACAAATAGCTTAAACAAACTGTTCCCACAATAACAAACAATCAAACCATAGTTAATTCATCAGTTTTCCAAATTACAATGCGTAGTTTTAATTAAAATAACTATTCCTTTACATTAGTATTTAAATAACTTAAGTTACTTATAATTATAAGAAATTCATAATAATTAATATAAATAAGAAATAATGTAAATGAAAGCTTATATTTCAATGATTTAAGCATAAACAAATACAAATCTTCCTTTTCTCATTATATAAATAACATCAACAAATTTCAATTATATATATTCTTTATAAATGGCCTATTAACTATTCAATCAATTAATAAAACACTGTTAAAAATTAATAAATAATAAATTATTAAACAATTCTTGTTAACTTCTTTAATATTATAGCTAGAACTTCAAATCTTTTTTATATCAACATTAAATTTCATTTACATTGTTTCTTATATAATTATTTGTTTATAAATCTTGCGCAATATATAAATAAATAAGAACTACAAAATAAATGTAACGAACTTGAAGTGAGAGAGAAGATCAGAGAGAGAGAGAGACTCGGCGAACTTCGCCCTCCGCCGCCTCCGCTCGGGTCACCAAGCTACCCCCGCTCCGCTTTTCCGACTCCCACGCTGCCGAATTTTCGCACAGCTCCACCAATCAGCACCGACGCTTGGCCTGGCGCCCCTAGTGGGGATGACTGGCCCTTGGTCCAGCTCACCAGTAGCTCCGGTCTGGCCACCGCTTCTTCAAGGGTCCACCACACCGCTTCTTTAGGCTCGCCAGGTCGTCAAGCTTCACCACCATAGCAATTCAATATCTCTCTCTCTCTCTCTCTCTCTACATCGATCTCCACTTCAGTTCTTAGGGATCTTCAAAGAAATAAAAGTGAGTTTATTTTTTCCAAATTTTGACTTTTTCTCTTTTCTTTCTATTTCTTTACCTTTTTTTTCCTAAACGCTCGATTTGTTATACATATAATCCCTGTCTACGGATAGCATTGCACCGCTGGGCTGTATTCATGGATTCGTAGAGTCAATTTCCCTTGCCTCCCATCCTCAACTGACCTAGATTCTCCGGGTTCACGCCTAGATACGCCGGAAGATTGAAGTCAGATCCCCTGTATCCTCCTTACACGCGGACGCGAATCTCGAATTTTTAACTCTGAAACAATCCTTAATAGTGTTGCCCATTAGCCTTGGCTGATGTTGAATTAAGAAATAAATTAAAAAACATAGCTGAATCGCAAAATAATGATAGTTTTTGCGCAAATATAATTAAAAATCAATGATAATGGTACGATTAAATGATTTGTGATAGAAAAAGAAGTATTGCAAAAAATAGAGCCGCCACGAAATAAAATAATTTTGCCGGAAAAATAGTACAAGATTTAATAAATGAAGTCCACGTGGCTTACGGACACTCTGGTGTGCGAAAAGTTTATAGTTTATTGCGAGAACATTTTTACGCAAAGAAATTGCGAAAGACCGCGATAAAACGATTAAAACCTGTAAAAATGGAAAATTTTGTGGACGAAGCTATGGTGATAGATTTAGATAATACAGAAGATAGTCTTAATAATATTGTAAATTGTGATGAGGTTGGAAATTTTTGCCAGAGCGCAGCGTTCCGGATTGGCAAGAGCGCAGCACTCCGGCATTATTGGGAGCTCAGAGCGCCCAATAATGGTATGACAGCTGCATTAAAGCGATCGTCGCGCAGCGCCACTAGTGGTAAGACGGCAGCTGCCTTAAATTTTTCTCAGTGCATAGATGTTTTTAGTAAATTTGTTGTTTTTTAACCTATTAAACGAGCAACCACGGCAGTGGTAATTGAAAAATTGTTCTATAATTATTTTGTAAATTACGGTAAACCTTTAAAAATAATGTCCGATCATGGGACGCAATTTAGTTAAAAAAATGGATAAATATATTAGAGCAAAACTATATTCAACCTGTCTTCTCATCCGTGCGTCATCCACAAAGCAACATCGTGGAATGAGTACATCGTGAGTTGGGACGTTTTTACAGACAGTTTGTAAAAAATAAGCATAAAGGGTGGGCGCGTTCGTTATGTTCCCATCATTCAGAAATTAATTAATTCCGTACCCCATGATACAACGTCTTTCACTCCGACCGAATTGCACTTCGGCGTGAAACTGGTACGCTTGTGGGAAGAGTGGATTAAGATACCACTTGAAAAAAATGTGTGTCTATAGAAAAGAAACTACGGTTAGCTCGAGAAAGATGTCACAAAAAAATAAAGGATCGAGTCAATAAGGCTAATGCACAGCAAATAAGCATATTAATTTAAAAATAGGCGATTTGGTTCTCGTCAAAGCGCAGAATGTATCAGGAAAATTAGTAAATAAGATCGCTAAACTTTTTACAATATACGAGAGACCTTATCGAATAATAAAAAAAATTTGGATAGATACATATACAGGGTGATTCATTTTAATTGCCCCAGGCAAATATCTCGAAAAGTACGGGAGATGGAAAAAAACGTTAAATGTAAAAGTTTTAGGGTTCAGAGGGGGAAATTGGTATTTAAAGTTTTTCTCAACCTTGCTTTTTTCAAGATATTGGCCTACGAATTGTGTAGACAGCTTGATTTGAACTTGATGCGAATGCAGAGGTCAACTGGACCCCATGACATAACATCATGTTTGAATGTAAAATTTTCCGCTCTTTTAATTTCCAAGGTCAAAAGTTGGTGTTCCTATTTAAAAAAACTACTTTGACTTTGAAATGCCCTTGAAACTTGACCCCAAGGTCATGGTCAAGGTCACCATTGGATTTCCCCCTCTGAACCCTACAACTTTTGCATTTAACGTTTTTTTCCATCTCCCGTACTTTTCGAGATATTTGCCTGGGACAATTAAAATGAATCCCCCGTATATTTTGGAATAATGTGCGTAAATGCGGAAGAGGTACGTTCCATGTTAAGAATATAAAATTTTATCAGGTAAAATCGAAAAATAATGTTGAATGAATAATAGCGCAAAATAAAGCGCCTTAGTGCTAGCTCACCAAATGTAAATAAATAAAGACAGAGGGACAAGGCCGCGGAAATAATTCGCGTAAGGACGAACGTTGAACCCGAGAATAAATGTTTTGAAAAATTCGAACGTCGGTCTCCTCTGGGTAGTCACTTGTCGTGGGTAGATTAGGCAATTGCACCTTCAGTAATCCGGCAACAGTTGTCATGAATACAAGGGACGCCTCTACCTCAACCGAGTCTTTCGGAAAGTGTAATACCGGTACAGTGGTGAACGATTTGATGTTCGAATCGGGTTTATCGTGTGTGCGATGGATTGAAGATATCCCATGCACTTCTGGGTCGAGTATCCCGCTTTATAAAAAACGATCTGGGCATATATCGCCAGGGACACGCCATTCAGTGCCAGTTGGTCAGGACAACCACCGCTCGAACCCAAACACCAAACTGGGAAAAGCAGCCCCGACTAAAGCAAGAGAGATCCAATAACATCGAGGAAGAGTCTACTCCAGCTCAGCGGCCGAGATACCTCGAGGAGGAGTTGCATGATCTTCAAAAATTACTTTATTAGTGAGAACCAAAATAAAGAGATACGTTGTAACAATCGGGTCTTTTATGGCGTAGGAGGTGTTCCGATTGCTCCTGAACTCAGTACGTTCAGGGGCACTATTCGCGAACGGGCTCAGTACGCCCGTTAAAACCCCAAGTTGCAACGGTCATTACGCGTGCAACACTACAACGACACGAGCTCAATACGCTCGAAACCCCTTTACGCGGTGCTCAAAAAATAAATACGACTTCTCACTAAACGGAAATAAATAAACTTTGTTTTGATTTCATTTAAACTATTCTTAAGTTTTATTCATATAAAAAAAAATATAAATGAAATACAAAAATAGAATTCGCTTAATTACTGGAAATTTCTTTGAGCGCACTCATTTTTACAACTAATAGGGCTTTGCTCTGCCCTCCGCTTCGGTAACTCTAAAACACAACAATGAAAAATACAAATTATCATTGCGCTAATACAATTCAAATAGATCGCGGCCAGTCCAATCGCCAACGCTCATTTCGCGTGGCGATCTCTCCTGTCAGGGTTAGAGCTCGGCTCAGTGCGCCGAGTGTACTGATTGCGACAGTCAGCTCCCGCAGCTTGTCGAAGTCAGCGGGTCACTTTTCAATATCGATAAAATAATTATGCCAAAAACTGCGGAATCGTTTGCAGATTTTGCAAACGTAAATAAAAAAACTGCGGGTGTAATAGTTTATTAGCAAAAATTAAAAAAGTATTCGATCAGCGGAAAAGAGGGGGAAACGCAATTATACTATTATAAATTATCCTATAGTCACAAAATGATAACCGAATGTTTGCAATTAAATTGCGCATTGTAAAAAATATTTTAGGTATATTTTACTAATGAAAATTAATAAGAAATATTAATTCTTTTAAGAAATATTAACTGCGGGTTAGAAAGTTAACCCGGATTCCGTCCCATTCATATTATATATGAAAATATAATTTTTTTTTGTTCTGAAATGCGCTGCATACTTTATACGGCGTGCCGTATAAACAAGATGACATTTAGTACGATCTGAATAAACAATACTAAACTAAATGGATGAATCGTCTTTTTAATTTATTAACAAACTCACCTCAGGCATTTAGTACTTTACCAATTTTGTAGTATGCATGCGAATAAGAGATTTTTTTACCATGTATCATGCGCGGTGTTATTGGCACGGCATGACGCTCGCGCTGAATGTAATTTTTGATAATCTTAATAAAAATTATTGAACTAAATCAATGAACCGTTTTTTGGAATAATTAGTCAACCCTTCTCATGCATTTAGATTTTTAAAATGTAACTATTTATTCATTAAACGCTCGACACAGCGATCGAAAGTGTTATTATCCCGAATAATACCAGCTAAATCCATGACCGCTCATTCTGATGCATTAGCGAGTATTCATGGATTTAGTTCCATCATGTCGGCATGGCCGCAAAGTAGTACTTTTATGCGCGTAGCTTACAGTGCACATGCACTATCAGTTAGCGCTTGACGTGTATTTCCGTAAATCTGTAACTTTAATTTATAACGCATTTTTGAAAAAAATTCAAACTAAATGCATGAACTGTATGTCTTAAGGACGTTGTCGTAAAAATCACTTATCGTCGAATTTGTCTCAAATTAACACAAAATGTTCATTAAATTATCCTTTATAATTCCGCAAAATTTCAATATAGCAAGCGGCATTAAAAAAGTTAAAATTATACTTTAAAGTTGCATCATTTAACATGGGAAGCATAGGACGAAGCTCGTGTTACAGACCATTTTTTTGAACTGCGAGCGCAATTATTTTGTAATACTTTTAAAAAATTATATTAGAGTATTTGATGATATAAGAAACAAGATATACTTAAGTAAATGTGGGGAATCCGTATTCGTTTTTTAATGGCAAGCGTTTAAAGTAAGAATCTTTTAGTCTACCGCAAGCGCCGGAGGAGGACGACGATGGCGATTTGACAATGTCGCACGCATCAAATAGTGCGGCAGCATCACGGAGCATGTGTCTGTGCGCTATGCGTATATAAATTTGTATATATGTATATTGCGGACGCTCAAGACGCTGTTGCCGGATCGCCCGAGGCTGAGCAGAAGATAACTTTTGTACTTCTGCACATAGAAAACGGAGAGAATGCGTGCAGTAGTGCTCAACCTATTCTTCTTTTGCCATATACACTGGTACTAATGCAAATGAAGTTTAAGTTGCGCACGACTGATCCGCGACAACGTCCTTAAGCTCTGCGACGAACAATACATACACTTAGTACACCTAACGAAAAGTACTTTGCAAGTAAATTGATTTATTTTGCTTATCAATTTAATATCGGAAAATTGTTGATAGTCCGTTTGTATGATTATTAAATATTAAATGACAAATGCGGACGACAAAACAATTGCAATTAAACTGCGGGTAACAAAAATAACAGTGTTGAACCAATATTGTAGTATGCATGCGAATAATAAATTTTTTACCATGTGTCATGCACGGTGTTATTGGCATCTTTTTCTATAATTCGTTAGCAATTTGCGAATGCACTATCTAACTAATTATTCATTAAACGCTCGACACAGCGATCGAAAATGTTATTATCCCGAATAACAGCAGCTAAATCCATGACCGCTCATTCTGATAGACTTCCCTACACTAATCTATTTCTAACTAATTAATCACTGGCTAACTTTCCTACAATCAACTCCACTAAATCCTCTTCAAACTACTACCTAAAATCTGCAATTACAAAACTTCTATAAAAATTGAGAAAAACTGCGTGGCGTCAGTACGAATACTTTTTCCAGAATGGCGGTTTAATTCGCAAACCGCCGTTCTGTCCGCGTCACAACATCCTCTTTCTCTCTCTTACACTTCGATCATATATTTGCGATCAGCGCACAGGAGCGCCCTAACGAACCTGAGTTCGCGCGGCGGTAATAGCGCCCTCGCGGAGGCGTGACATGCCGCCACGGTGGAGGCGAGCCTCGATCATAAAAGCCGCAGCAACCACGAGTCGAACGCGCCATCCCTCAAGACTCTACGATGCATAGGAGCGGAGATCGGTCGTTTCTCTCTCGCTCCTATGACCGCGCGCCTCGCTCTCTCTCTCTCTCGCACATAGCCCGCCGTCTCTCTCGCTCCGCGCGCTCCCTCTCTCTCCCGCCGCGCGCGCTCTCTCTACCGCCGCGCACGCTCTCTCTCCCACCGCGCGCGCTGTCTCTGTCTCGTTTAGCGGCCGCCCCTCCCTCGTGACTACTCAGTTTCCGCCGGCCGAGCAACACGTGCTCGACCAGCTCGCGCGTCTGAGCCTAGGTTCGCGCTTCCTCGCGTACCCGCGTCCGCGCGTACCTCGCCGCGTGTTGTGTAGTGCATGGAAGTGTCGTGTATGTGTGTTCGGTGCGTGCAAGTGTGATTGGGCATCCTCGACGGCGTCCTCATCTCTCGTCGCGGCAGTCGCGGGGTCAAGGGAAGATGGCGGCCGCGCACAGCTAAGCGGCCGCCTCTCGCCTCGGCAGCGTGCGCTGTCGCGGCACCGTCGGGCGACCTCCTGCTAAGCACCTCTCTCGCGCTTTGTCGACCTTGCACTCTGTCTCTCTCTCATTCATGTGCACCATCCTCGGACTCGAATACCAAGTACTCTCCACGTCATCCTTTCTTCGTCTCGTCAAGCCTGCCTGCATAACATAAATATTGCAAGACAGCTTGATGGCGTCGATATCTCTTCCGTCTTCAATATTTTAAATTAATAGATAAAACGCCCTCACATGCATTACTAACGAGTATTCATAGATTTAGTTCCATCATGCCGGCATGGCCGCAAAGCAGTACTTTTATGCGCGTAGCTTACAGTGCACATGCACATTCAGTTAGTGCTTTACGTGTATTTCCATAAATCTGTAACTTTAATTTATAACGCATTTTTGAAAAAAATTCAAACTAAATGCATGAACTGTATGTCTTAAATTCTGCGAAGAACAATACATACATTCAGTACACCTAATGAAGAGTACTTTGCAAGTAAATTGGTTTATTTGGCTTATTATTTTAAAATTGGTTTATTTGGCCTATTATTAAAAATTATTGAACTAAATCAATGAACCGTTTTATGTAATAATTAATTAACCATTCACATGCATTTAAAGCTTTAAAATTGTAGGAGCGTTATTAGTTTTTGTATTTTTTGTTAGGAATTTTTTGAATGCAGATTACGTTATGCGCCTAGCTTTTAATACAAAAACTAATAACGCTTCTATAATTTTAAAGTTCTCAATGCATGAGAAGGTTTGATTTATTATTACAAAAAACGGTTCATTGATTTAGTTCAATAATTTTTATTAAGATTATGAAAAATTACATTTAACGCGAGCGTCATGCCGTGTCAATAACGCCGCGTATGTCATATGGTAAAAAAAATCTCTTATTCGCATGCATAGAACAAAATTGGTTCAACACTGTTATTTTCGTTACCCGCAGATTAATTGCAATTGTTTTGTCGTCCGCATTTGTCATTTAATATTTAATAATCGTGCAAACGGACTATCTGCTATTTTCCGGCATTAAATTGACAAGCTAAATAACCCAATTTACTTGCAAAGTACTCTTCATTAGGTGTACTAAATGTATGTATTGTTCGTTGCAGAGCTTAAGACATACAGTTCATGCATTTAGTTTGAATTTTTTTCAAAAATCTTTATGAATAAAAGTTGCAGGTTTATGCAGCACACTGTATAAGTTGCAGCGCATTTTAGAACAAAACAGATTTATATTTTATACAGGATGGACCATTTTAATCGCCCCACCCAAATATGTCGGAAAGTAAGGGAGATAGAAAAAAACTTTAAAGACAAAAGTTGTAGGGTTAGGAGGGGGACAAATGATGGTGACCTTGACCATGACCTTGAGGTTAAAGGTCAAGGTCATTTGAAGGTCAAACCGATTTTTTCAAATAGGAACCCCTATTTTTGACCTCGGAAATGGAAAGATCGGAGAATTCTACGTTCAGGTACGACCATGGTCAAGGTCATTGATAGGTCAGAGGGTTTTTTTAAGCTGGAAACCTTATGTTCGACCCTATTAACCCCGAAGATACAAGTTTCGTGAGAAATATGTATGTTACTCCGATATGTTCACGTGGCATACTTATTTCGTGAGAAATAAGCCACGTTCTTAGTTCATCGCAAATCCGCTACGCGGCTATACGAGCAGGAGTATGTGGTAACTGAGTAGCTCGTACACGAACTAGCGGTCCATGGCACATAATAAGGGACTAATATGCCGAGTAAAGGTATACCATGCAGAGGTGCTTATCCTAGCATAAAATTTACTCTTCTCATAAGCTTTGTAGATTCTAATCGATATTTTATTATTAAAATTTTTGAAGTTTTGTTAAACCAGTACAATTAAAAAAAACACCCTTAAAAATGGCTGACTATCAACCGAATGAGATTGTGGATATGATAATGATTTTAGGGAAAGTCATAATAATTATCGAGCTGCAGCAAGACTTTACACTACACGCTTTCCTGACAGACGACACCCAGATCATAGAGCAATAAGTCGCTTGAATCAAAGAGCTCGTGAGGGTCATATGGTTCGCCAACGTAGGAACCACGAATATGATGAGAATGATCGAAATGTTATTACTGTTCTTGCTGCCATTTATCTTGATCCTCATACCAGCTCTCGACGCGTTCACAGAGAAATCGGCATAACAAAATCAACTTTTTAAATCCCTTAAGTATCATGCTTACCACATTACGTTGGTTCAAGAGCTTCAAGATAATCACTTTCAACAGCGAATTGAGTTTTGCCAATGGGCTTTACGTATGATAGAGAATAATCCAGATTTCTTTAGGTATGTCCTTTTTTCCGATGAGGCTAAATTTCAGAGTGACGGAGAACTCAATCCTCATTGGTATGGTGTGGGATCGTAAACGGTTATTTGATCGGTCCTTATTTTTTCGAGGGCAATGTTGCTGGGAACTCCTAGTTACATTTAATAAGAGATCAGTTTCATGAATTGATAGAAGATGTTGATCTAGAAACGCGTCGAAGAATGTGGTTCCAGCGCGATGGTGCACCAGCACATTTCGCTGTAATCGTACGAAATTTTTTAAATCAATATTATAATGGTAGATGGATTGGACGAGGAGGTCCAGTTAACTGGCTTGCTTGTTCACCCGACTTCACATCTCCTGACTTTTATTTATGGGGGTATTTAAAAAATGTTGTTTTTAAAGAACGACCCACGACTAGAGCAGACATGCAAGAACGTATTCGTCGAGCATGCGCAGCTATACCAAGACAGATATTGCTCAACACCTTACTTTCCGACATATTTGGGTGGGGCGATTAAAATGGTCCATCCTGTATAATACGAATGGGACGGAATCCGGATTAACTTCTAACCCGCAGTTAATTTGCAATTGTTTTGCATATTTTAATTAACGTTGGATTATTTTTCGATAGTTTTTCACCATTCCGTAGTTCTTAGATAGATTTTAAGCATATCATATTGTATTATTTTTATATTTTTTACGAATACGATGCACTAAATATTTGAAAAGATTTTCTCAATGCATCCCAGTGGCTATTCATCGATTTAGTTCGATGATTTTATAATGGATTTTTAAAACGCAGTTTAGAAATGTGGAACGCGGAATGAACCGCTGAGCAGCTTAGGCGAATTAAAAAGAATTAATATTTCTTATTAATTTTCATTAGTAAAATATACCTAAAGTATTTTTTACAATGCGCAATTTAATTGCAAACGTTCGTTTATCATTTTGTGACTATAGGATAATTTATAATAGTATAATTGCGTTTCCCCCTCTTTTCCGCTGATCGAATACTTTTTTAATTTTTGCTAATAAACTATTACACCCACAGTTTTTTATTTACATTTGCAAAATCTGCAAACGATTCCGCAGTTTTTGGCATAATTATTTTATCGATATTGATAAGTTATCCGCTGACTTCGACAAGCTAGCTCCCGCTAGCTCCGAGCCGCTCGACTCGAGGCGCGCCCGGTGGGAGAGACTGGTCGCCATGAGAACGTCGTCCCGCGGGTGGGGACGCTCGGGAGCGCACTTGCTCTCCGACGGTCGCGGTCGCGCTAACGCAAGTATATATAATATGTTATAAAATTATTATTATTTAATTAAAAATTCTTTAGGATAAATAAAACTGCATGAGTTTCTCTGTAAACAAAGTTTTTTTTAATAATTATTATTTCGTTAGGTTTACTATTATATTTACAATATTTACATACCTGTAAACAAAGAAACGACAATAATGTTTATAATTATCCCTCTTTATTTACTTTTGCACTTTAGTAACTTATATTCTAATCTTTCTTTTAATTCCTTTTCTCTCTTCTAACACGTGGTTGTTATCTAATCTTATATCTCTTGCTTTCCTTGATAATTATGTTTACCGCTTTATCTACCCATGTCTAGCCAGAACGCGCGGAGTCGGAGGAGCGCGGCAAATTCAAATTAAGAAAGGTATACTTTCTTTACATCTCCCCTCCTATGGTGAAAATGGTAGCATTTTCATTTATCCAGATCCAGGTCCGATAGTGGTATGAGCTTTGAGATATGACATAGGTCCGATTCTTCTTTCCATTTCCCAGTTTTTATTTTATACATCGAATTTGATAATTTTTCCACAATTTCAAATGGTCCTATCCTTAAATTATCCAATTTTTTCCTATTCAACTTGTTTCCATTTTCTATGTAGACTAAGTCTCCTGTCTTGAATTCATGGTGTTTTTTGTTTTTATTATATAATTTTTTGTTGTATTCATGTGATGCTTTTGTTCTTTTAAAAGCAGTTTCCATGTCCTTTATCCAATTTTCATTTTTTATGCTTTCTTTCAGTTCTTCTGGTAGAGTGCTTGTATTTGTTCCGTCTAGTAGATATTTGGGTGTGAAGCCCGTAACCGTGTGTTCCGTTAAGTTGTATTTATCTACACATTCTCTTGCGATTGTAGTCCATGCTTTCTTATTCTCATTCTCATTTATTTTGCATCTTATTTTATTGACTAGAGTTTGGTTTAGTCTCTCGTTTATACCGTTTGAGAATGGTGCATTTACTGCTGTGAAGACGATTTTCACATTATTGCTTCTTAAAAATTCTTTAAATTCCTTTGAATTTATTCCCGGATACTGATCTGTCAGTATCATTCCAATTCCATCATTCTTTAATACATCTTTGACTAGTTTAATAAAGTCGCTAGCATTTTGCGTTTTTGATGTCCCAATAAATGCGTATCTCGTAAAATGGTCTACTAGCAGGTACAGATATCTTTTCGTTGATCTCTGTCCTCCGAATCCTCCTATCGTGTCGATTGACATTATTTCAAATGCTTTCGTTGCTGGACCTAAATGGGACATAAGTCCATATTTTATTTGTCCTCTTGATTTATTTTTCTTGCATACTTCACACGTTCTACATTTTTTTCTTATGTTTGTAGTTAGTTTTCGTGCTGTGTAGTATGGGCATATTCTATTTATCATCTGTGTAATTCCTATGTGACACCAGTCTTCATGTATTTTCTCTATCAGTTTTATGCTTAATTTCTCAGTCAATATAATCTTTTCTTTATTCCTTATACTTTTATAGAATATTCCATTTTTTCTATTATATTTGCATTTATCTTCTTTAGTATATTATTTTCTTTTTGGTCTATTTTTAAATCATCTAAACTTATACAATTGACTATTTTTAAAATTCCCCTGTGTTTTCATATGCTTCTAGTACTGGATTTCGACTCAGACTATCTGCTTCTATATTATCCTTTCCCGGTATGTATTTTATTTCAAAATTATATTGGGATAAATAGTAGGACAACTCACCTAGTTCCTCGTCCGTTCTAGCTTTGATATTCATATTTTCCAATGGCTTATGGTCTGAGAAAACTGTAAATTTCCTTCCAATCAGCCAATGTTGCCAGTATTTTACTGCTTCTTTAATTGCTAAACATTCCAAGTATATTGCTTTCTTTCTTTTCTGCGCTTCATTTAATTTCTTTGAAAAATAAGCAACTGGTTTTTCTTTACCATTTTCTTGAACTTGTTAAGTATTGCTCCTATACCCTCCAGCGATGCATCTGTATATACATTTATTGGTAAATCTTTATCAAATATTTCTAATATTGGTTGAGAGCATAGTAGCTTCTTTATTTCTACGAATGCTTTTTCACATTCCTCAGTCCATATAAATTTCTCATTTTTCCTTAATAATTTATGTAATGGATCTAACAAAATAGAGCTTCTCGGGATGTATTCGTGGTAGAAATTTATTTTCCCAAGAAATTGTCTTATGTTTTTCTGATTCTTTGGTGTTGGGAAATCTTGTATTGAAATTAAATTATCTTTTAATGGTCTTACCGTATTATGTTCTATTACATGTCCAAGATATTTCACTGATTTTGCTGCGAAAGTGCATTTCTTAAATTTCAATCTGAATCCTTCTTTTATTATTGCTTTTATTACTTTTTCTATATGTTCTATGTGTTCCTCGAATGATTCTGAAAATATTAATATGTCGTCTATATAATTCTCCGAAAATTCTTTCAAGTTGTGCTTTCTTAAGATATTTGATAAAATTCTTTGGAACATTGCTGGTGCTGTTTTTAATCCAAATGGTAGGCATCTCCATGTGACGAATCCTGTTTTATGTCTATCTTCTATACGTAGTGGGATCGACCAGAAAGCCGAGTTTACATCCAGTGATGTAAAATATTTGCAATTTCTTGTCTTTACTATTAGATCATTTATTAGTGGGAAAGGTTGAGCTTGGGGAATAACTATCTTGTTTAGTTCCCGAAAATCTATACATAATCTTGATTTTTTTTTCTCCTCTTTTTTGAAAGCCAAGGTAACTGGTGCCGCGAACGGGCTATACGATTCTTCTATTAGTTTATTTTCTAAGAGTTTTGCTATTTGCTTTTCTATTTCATTTTTATCTTCTATAGTACATCTGTATGGCCTTTTGCTGCAGTATTTGTCTACTAGTAGATCTATTCGGGCTTCATATTCTGTTACTGTTCCTATATCATACTTACTTTTCGCAAATATTGTATTATGTCTTTCTATTAAATTTTCAATTATTAATCTTTTCGTTTTATCCAAATGATCCAAATTCGTTTCGAATTCATTTTCATTTACATATTCATTAAAATTTACGATGCTTTCTTTCATTTCTCTATCTATATCTTTTTCTGTTATCCGAGTATCTTTCTTTCGAGAAATTTGTAAGTTCTCGTCTTGTGTTAATTTAAATTTCTTTATCATATCTAATCCGATAAGAAAATCTTGAAAATCATCATTTTCCACTATAAATACATCAACTTTTTCCTCTTTATCAAAAATTTTTATTTTTATCGTTATTAATCCTTTGGTTTTTGTCACACCATTGACAGATTTTAAATATATTCTATTTTTATCTATCTTCTTTTCCTTTATCTTAATTAATCTCGAATTTATTAATGAAACCTGAGAACCCGGGTCATATGTTCCCTCGATCTGTAAGTGTCCTTCTAGTAATAATCCTACCTTGATCAATGGTGTGGTTATTCGTTTTTTTGGTATTCGTTTAAGTCTACTACTATAGTTGAATTGCTCTGAATTATTTTTTTTCTTTTGTATCATTATTCTTCTCCTCCTATGGGTTGACGATGGTGGAGGGGCTTAATGCCTGATGAATTGGGCTGCTCAACCTTGCACCGTCTGAGAGGAGTGTGCATGAGGATCCCCCTAAAAAGGGCTCTCCCCCGTATGAATGTTGGATCCCCGTAAAAAGGGCTCTCCGTATGAATGTGCGAGAATGTAGGGTTATGAAGTGTGGAGTCTGCGGTAACACGTAGAAGGCCATGCCCCATTTCCCCGGGACAAGGTGACCTCAGCCTCCCTGTGAGGGGAGGAGGAGGTAGAGGCTATGCTCATCAGGCAGACAAAGGAACAACCCTCGTGGCAGCACCCGGGGTGAGCTCCACGATACACTCACAGCACATCACTACAGACATACACAGACGCTGTGGCCCTTTTTGGTGCAACTGGGTCCTCCTTCCGTCTATCGCGGGGGCCGAACTTTGGCGCGGGTGTAGAGGGTACAGGGGTTAAAACTAGGACAGACACGGCTAGGCCGCCGGGTAGTACAGGGGCCCGGTTACGAACCAGCCATTCGGACTGGCTGCCCCATCAACCGGCGAATAATCTCCTTCGACCTAGTGTTGCCGGGTGGCGACCGGACAGGGCCGCGCTGGGTCGGGGGGGGGGGGGCACCTCCGAGGCCACTACAACGTTGCGGAGCGAGCCTGCTGCGAATTGGGCGGAGGAGGGCTGATGGTTCACCAAGGGGTCACTTCGGTCACACACACATACACTACTCTCACCCCAAGTCAAATTCCATAAAATGTCGAAAGTAACAGATAGCGAGTATACCGTGTCCACTCGCGACGAGCCCCCCGGCTCAAAAGGTGACCTTGTACGGGCGTCTGGGCTGGCACAGCCTACAGGCAACACCGTCGAGATGAACAAGGACAAACACAAGGGGGAACAGATGGAGGTCTGTCCGTCCACTAGCGCAGACAAGGCTGACTCCCAACAGAGCCACAGCCAGTCTGCAGGACCGGTACAGACCAACGCTGTTCCCAATAAAGGTAAAAGGAGGAAGCGACTTACGGGGTCGCAACTCCAGAAAAGGCGAACGGAGCGGGAGGCCGGAAAGGGTGCGTGCACCTCTACCGACCAGACCGCAACCGCGGCAAAAAGAACTAGGGGAGAGCTGTCTTCGGACAACTCGACTCCCCGCCAGATCAAGAAGGCTAGCGGAGAAGCTGGACAGCGGGTTGCCCAGCCGGCCTACAGTCAGGTGGTGGCCAGCGAGATGAAACTCGCAGTCATCCCTGACATGTACCCGGAGGAGCGGCTCAGCGCCGAACAGGGCCTCCAGGTGGCCAGGGCGGTAGTCACAGCCATCCTTGGACACAGGCCGTGTTTTCACGGACAACTGGTTTCTGAGGGGTGCGCAGGTCTTCCACTGCGGCTCCTCAGAGACCAGTCAGTGGCTAAAAGAAACGGTGTCAACATTGGCACCGTGGGAGGGCGCGAAGCTCAAAGTCGTAGAGCAAAGCGCCCTCCAAAAAATGGAGAAGGTGACCTTCTACGTCCGGGGTGTGGAGACCCCGGGCGAAATGATGGAGTTGCTGGGCTGGCAGAATATCACCCTGCCAGTCCAGGAGTGGAAGGTATGCCAGTCGTGGAAGGTCAAAGACACGGCTGGCAAGGAGACAGGGGAGATGGCGGTGCGCGTGCTGATGGAGGTGACGGGGGTCAGGGCCCTTAGGGAACTGGCCTTCAGACCCTTCTGCGGAGCGGTGCGCGCACATGCCGTCTTCCATGAGAAGAAAGGTCAGGAAGGTGGGGATAGAGCGGAGGAGGCGGCCAGTGGACAGACAGCGCGGCCACCACCTACCGTACAGCAGGAGGAGGCGGCTGGAGGCATGCCAGTGCGGTCACCGTGCGGGGTTAACCCGCAGGAGACGGCTGGTGAGCCGACAGCGCGGCCACCAACCGAGGTGTACAAGGTGGAGGCGGCTGGACGACCACTGGTGCGGCCACCTACGCTGAATGCCCCACCCAAGCAGTAGGAAAAAAAAAAAAAAAAAAAAAAAAAAAAAAAAAAAAAAAAGGTATGGCAACAGCCAAAAAAAGGATGAAAGGGACAAAGGAACGTGCCAACAATGCGCGGGCCAACATCCCTTTTACCCAAATCAATCTGCACCACAGCAAGAGCGCCTCGGCAATATTAACGAAGAGCTTGGCTGAGATGCAAACAGGCATCGCACTAATCCAAGAACCATGGATTAATGCGAAAGGCATTGTGGCTGGACTGAGCGGTTGTGGCAAGGTGTTCTACGACAACAAGACTCGTACTAGAACCTGTGTGATCCTGAAGGGACTACAGGGCGAGGCGTGGTCGAAACACTGCCACACAGATCTCACAACAGTCGTAATTAAAGTGAAAAAGGAAGGAGGCGACACCATGGAAATAGTGGTGGCATCTGCCTGCTTCCCAGGAGATGCCGGAGAAGGGCCTCCGCCGAATGAGGTTAGGGCCCTGATAGAGGAATGTCATAAAGATGGCAAGGAAGTTATCCTGGGATGTGATGCAAACGCACACCACATCATCTGGGGTAGCACAAATTGCAACAGCAGGGGGGAAGACCTGCTGGAATATGTGACCTCTACGGAACTGGACATACTGAACGAAGGAAATACCCCAACCTTCAGAAATGCGGTAAGAGAGGAAGTCTTAGATATTACTCTGGCGTCGAGGGGAATCAGTCGCATGGTCTCTGACTGGAGAGTCTCGGAGGAGGTCTCAATGTCGGACCATGAGATGATACGATTCCGGCTGGAGGAAGTAAAAGGAGAAGTACTAAAATGGAGAGACCCCAGGAAAACCAACTGGGACCTATACCTCAAAAGGTTAAAAGAAAGAGTAACCGGTGTTGTGGTTACACCCACGACAGCGGAAGAAATAGAGAGAGTCTGCAGACAAATCCAGGACGCCATTGTGGGTGCCTTTGAGGACAGCTGCAAACTGAAAGAGAAAAGATGTAAAAAAGGAGCACCCTGGTGGAATCCGAAACTGGAAACCCAGAGGAGAGAGATTAGGAAATTGCTAAGGCGGTGGCGCAAACGCAAGGGAGCAGCGGATAGGGAAGCCTTTCAAGCAGCCCAAAGACGCTACAAACTTGCAATTGAACTAGCCAAAAGAGAGGGCTGGAAACGCTACTGTCAGGAGCTGGATGGGGTACCCGAGGTAGCAAGGCTAAACCGCATCCTTGCAAGGACTGCAACCAATACCTCGGGTTAAAATAAGAACTCCCTCGGGGGAATGGGCAGCTGACGGTAATGAGGCGCTAGAGAGCCTGTTGGCAGCACATTTTCCGGGGCTGATAAAAGATGATCAGCCAAGCACATCACCCATACCGGAGACAATACCGGACTGGGAGACGGCTGAACTCATAATCACGGAAGAAAAGGTGAGGTGGGCTATCGGCTCGTTCGAACCGTATAAGTCACCAGGACCGGATGGCATTGTTTCCAGCAATGCTACAGAGAGGAATAGACACCCTGGTGGAACCACTCATGGGCATCTATAAGGCAAGCCTCTCGCTAGGCTGTATACCAAACGAATTGAGGAAAGCCAAAGTGATCTTCCTACCCAAACCAGGTAAACCGGTTCACGTGACGGCAAAGGACTACAGACCCATAAGTCTGACTTCCTTTGTCTTTAAAACCTTGGAAAGGTTAGTGGACCGTCACATGAAGAATGGGCCACTGGCTAATGACCCTCTATACCCGACACAACACGCGTATAGGGAGGGAAGATCAGTGGACTCAGCGCTAGACGAAGCGACAACTAGAATAAAGAAAGGTATGAAAAAAAGAGGGATGGTGTTAGCAGCCTTCTTGGATATAGAAGGAGCTTTTAACTATACCAACGAAAGAAGCATCTGCCAAGGGGCAATGAGGCACAACGTGCCAACGAGCCTGGTAAGATGGATTAGCCGCACCCTACTTGATAGGGTGATTGATGCGGGATGGGGTGAGGCGAAAGGATGGAGGGCGCGCAAACCAAGGGTTGTCCACAAGGTGGCGTGCTCTCACCTACGCTTTGGTCCCTGGTGATAGACGAACTACTAAGGAGACTCAATGACAGGGGCATCTACGCACAAAGCCTATGCTGACTACGTACTTATCCTAGTCATGGGTGACGTGGAGACTACCTATAGCAGGACTGATGAGGTTTGCTTTTAGAGTAGTGACCGAATGGTGCAGGGAAGTGGAGCTATCAGTAAACCCTAGCAAAGCGGCTCTGGTAAACTTCACCACCAGGTACAAGATTAAACCACTAGGATCGATTAAGCTGTTTGGGGACGAGGTACCACTAGCCAAGGAGGTAAAATACTTGGTGGTTACATTCGACTCTAAGCTTAATTGGAACAGACATCTGCAGACGAAGAAGAACTGCTTTCTAGCAAGCTTTGGGCCTGCAGAAGAACCTTTGGAGCAACCTGGGGTCTCAAGCCTATAATGCTGAAATGGCTCTATAACGGCCGTGCTGAGAGCCTAGGCTGATACATGGAGCAGTGGCCTGGTGGCCAAGATGTAGACTGAAACAGGAGCGGCAACCCTAGACAGGATGCAAGCACTAGTTATGAGAGGCATCACGGGGGTGATGAAGTCAACGCCTCTAAGGCACTCGAGGATGGTGCTTGATCTCCCCCCCCTGAGCTGATGATAAGAGCGGCTGCCCTGAAGGCCAAGACTAGGTCAACAAGGGACATAGCCGAACATGAGGACACCGAACTGGTTAAGTCGGTGGACCTCGGTAACAATCAGGAACTTGACAGAACCCCAGGAAATTTTTCTTTGATAGGAAATTTAAACTGAGGATTCAAACCAAAGCAAGAGGTCAATCCGCAGGAAACAGGGGCTAGTCTCTGGTTTACTGACGGGTCCAAAAGCGAAAAAGGAAACAGGAGCCGCGGCGTGGCTTAAGGGAACTAGCACAGAGCTGGTACTTTCCCTAGAAGACCATACAACGGTCTTTCAAATCGGAGGTCAAAGCCATCAGGAGTTGTTGTAGAGCACATGCTGGAGCAGGAATGGAGAGACCGCAAGGGCACCATTCACTCAGATAGCAGAGCAGCACTCCTAAGTGTTAGTAAAAGTAGACAGTAACCTCGTTAGAAGTGGAAAGGTGCCGCAATGCTCTAGATACAACTTGCGGAAAGGTGCGACTTCGAATTAATGTGGGTCCGGAACTCGGGTGTTTCTGGGCAATGAAAAGGCGGATAGACTCGCGAATAGAGGAGCGGCGGGAATTAGAGCAACCGAAACTAGGCTGCCTACCGCTGTGCACCTAGAAAGAAAAATTCAGAAATGGGTGGAAAAAGGAACAATGTAAAAGATGGTACGACAGCCAGGGTGCAGGACACATCAAAAGCATCATTGATGGTGTGTACCCCGAAGCTGGAAGGCAGAGCTGATCAAATCTAAAGAAGTGAGATCAAGCTAGTGGGGGGAGCTGGCTCACGGGGTCACTGCGACCTGG
>JACCID010000331.1:0-109600 GCA_018906775.1 Sycophila sp. Sp_5
GGAAGTGACGGAGGAAGAGCGACGGAAGATAGATGAATTAGTAGCGAAGTATGTAGACGAACCGACGGAGTACCCAGGGACCACTAACCTCATTACTCATCAAATTGACGTCCAACGAGCTCAGCCGATTAAGCAGCCGATGAGACGCATGTCACCTAAGATGCTGAAGGTAGCTCAGGACGAGGTGAGGAAGTTAGAGGCCTTAGGAGTAATCGAGAGATCAATCAGCGAGTGGAGCAGTGCCGCGGTCATAATTAAGAAGTCTGACGGAACCTACCGCTTCTGTATAGATTATCGAGACCTGAACAAGGTCACGCGTAAGGACGCGTATCCAATCAGAGGAGTAGACGCCATCTTCGATCATATGAGAAGGGCCAAGTACATCACGAAGATTGATCTCAAGAACGCGTATTACCAAGTTCTCCTAGACGAGTCGAGTAAGCAGTATACCGCCTTCGCCGTACAAGGTTCCGGTTTATGGCAATTCAAGCGTATGCCATTTGGACTGACCAACGCACCGGTGACCTTTCAAAGACTAATAGACTCGCTATTCGGCCCAGAGGTAGAGCCACACGTGTTCGGTTATTTAGACGACATCATCATAGTGACGGAGACCTATGAAGAACACCTCCACTGGGTTGAATACGTCTTGAAGAAATTGAAGGACGCGGGACTTAACATCAACCGGGACAAGTGCGAATTCTGCTGTTCTCAGGTCAGATATCTAGGGTACCTACTGGACCATGAAGGATTGCGGCCAGACCCCGAAAAGATTGCCCCCGTCCTGAATTACCCGGCCCCGACCAACATCAAACAGCTCCGGCGTTTCCTGGGCATGTTGGGGTGGTACGCTAGATTTATCGACAAGGACTCGGAGATGAAGGTGCCTTTGTTGAACTTGCTGCGAAAAGATCAGCCGTGGATCTGGGAGGACGAACAGCAAGAAGCCTTCGAGAAGTTGAAGAGGGAGCTGACGGTCGCTCCAGTACTCGCTCGGCCCGATTTCGCCAAACCTTTTACGGTACAGTGCGACGCTAGCAATTTCGCCATAGGAGCTGTCTTGACTCAGGAGAAGGAGGATGGAGAACACCCGATAGTGTATGTGAGCCGAGTCTTAGCGCCGGCCGAGAAGAACTACACGACGACGGAGAAGGAGTGTCTGGCCCTGCTATGGGCGATAGAGAAGTTGAGGCCGTACCTTGAAGGGTACCATTTTACTGCCATCACGGACCATAGCGCGCTCCGGTGGCTACGTAATCTAAAGGACCCGACAGGAAGGCTGGCGAGGTGGGCATTGAAGATGCAGCAGTGGGACTTCGATATCATTCATCGGAAAGGCGCGTTGAATCACGTCCCCGACGCCCTATCCAGAATGTACGAAGACGAGTGCGAGGTAGCGGAGTTCAAGACGATCGAGGATGAGTGGTACTTGCGGAGATTGAAGGATGTAGAGGAAACGCCGCAGAAGTTCCCAGGATGGAAAGTAGAAGACGGCAGACTTTATCGCCATCGAAAAGACCTACTGCTAGACCCTATTACTACGCCAGAGGAGGGGTGGAGGTTAGTTGTGCCCGAGGAGCATCAAGAAAAGGTACTCGAAGAGGCACATCGGCCGCCCTCATCCGGACATCTCGGGATCGAGAAAACGCACGATCGGGTGGCCAGAGAATACTATTGGCCAGGAGTGTGGCACGCAGTGCACCGATTCGTGCAAAGTTGCCCCGAGTGTCAGAGGTATAAGGTCTCCCAGCAGAGTCCACAGGGAAAGATCGGGAAGAGAGTGGTGGAGACTCCGTGGTCCGTCGTCGCAGCCGATGTGATGGAGTTTCCTCCTAGCAAAAAGCAACATAAGTACTTGCTAGTCTTCCAGGATCTCTTCACTAGATGGGTCGAGATGAAGCCGCTGAGGAAGATAGACGGAAAAGCGGTAGCCGCAGCGCTGGAAGAACTGATCCTGTTCCGGTGGGAGACTCCGAAGTATTTCCTGACGGACAACGGGCAAGAATTCGTGAACAAGCACCTATTGGCCACCTTGGAAAGCTATGGGGTAAAACACGTGACGACACCACCATATCATCCCCAAGCCAATCCAGTCGAACGAGCCAATAGGACGCTGAAGACTATGATAGCCACTTATGTCCGTCAGAACCATCGGGACTGGGATGAGCATGTTCACGAGTTCCGACATGCTATCAACACGGCCACGCAGGCAACGACAAAGGTGTCACCGGCGTTCTTGAACTACGCTCGGGAGCCGACTCCTGTTAGAAGCCTGCGTAGACAAGTTGAAGGAACTACGGATCTACAGCCTGGTGACCCGCAGGAGTGGGTAGAGAGAATGAAGAGACTTGACGCTTTACGGGACTTAGTCGCGAAGTTCATCGACGAGGCGCGGGAAAAGCAGGCGAGACAGTACAATCGCGGTAGACGAGACGTGACGTTTTTCGTAGGGGACATGGTGTTGAGACGGGACCACCCTTTATCAAACGCGGCGTTGAAATTCTCGGCCAAGTTAGCGCCAAAGTTTTCGGGACCGTTCCGCGTTATAGGAGTTCTATCCCCCACCGTGTACGAGGTCGAAACGGAGGGTAATCGGCAGAGTGCGAAGGTACACGTGTCGGATCTCCGACGCTATATTCCCTCCCGAACTGCCCCTGACCCTACCTAATGACTCCCCCCTTTTTCTTTTTTTTTATGACGAGAGTGGAGGATGACGGATGATTTTTCTTTTTTGTATAGGTGTGCAGGATTGGTCGAGAGAGAGAGAGAGAACGTAAGAGCGGTGTGAAGAGAGAGAAGTTGTGTGGAGAAGAAGATCGAGATGAGTGAGAGAGAGGAAAGACGTGAGACGCGAGAAGAGGAGGAAATAGAAGGAGCAGAGAAGACGCCGGCGCAAGTCGTTCGTGAGGTGTGGGCCAAGGGCGTGCCCGAAAACTCGCCTGTTTTGCCACCGGACGGTGCGAACAGGGAGGTTGCCCCCGGCGAGGCGAAGGCCCCGGGGGAGCCTAACCCAGCAGCTCCGGACGGCACTCAACAAGGTGACGCCACGCCACCGCCTATCCCCATCGCGCCAGATGATGCGACCAAGGCCGCTCAGCCCAGGGTCCTATCCGCAGCGGAGGAAGTAGACGACCTCCTGGGACCCCTGGTCGTCTTGTCGGAGGTCGGGACGAGCGACCTCATCTCTTGGGAAGAGGTCAGCCCACCGACGGCGGAAGAAAGTAGGAGAGCGACGGACGTGAGGAAGACGAGTGAGGAGGGGATAGTCCAGCCAAAGAAGTCGGGGGAAGGACGAGAAGAAAGTGCCCGTGGAGGTTTGGAGAGATCGACTGATCCGGTGACGCACCCCGTCGAGAAGCCCCGTCAATTACGTCGCCCGAAGCTGACGTGGGCCGAGGAAGTGGATGAGGAGTATCCTCTGGCTAGGGCTTCCCTCCCTCGCCGATTGGTAACCCCAGTGATCCGAGGCACTAATCGTCCGGCCTACCATCCTGAGCTCGTCCCGGTCCCTTCCACCTGGACCGGTGGAGCCCTGGAGTGGGATACTCCCGAGCCGCCGAGACGAGAGGCGAGCGCTACGCCACCTCCATCCACGTCTCCACCGCGCCCGATGCTGCGGTATGACGACGGTTTTCGCAGGCATCGGTACAACCCGCGGCGCCAACCAACAGCCGACGATTATGAACCGTCTGGCTGGGTTCGGCCACGAACGCCCAGTCCGGAGCCCGGCCCACCAACCCGGAGCACCCGGGTGTCGGATCGCCTCACGGGGACTACGCCGAAGAGGACGAGAGAAGGGCAGGGCCATCCCCCCGCAAGGACTGCTCCCCCCGGGATCCCTGGAGGTTGCAGCCATTGGAACCGAGGAGCCAATCGTGGGGAAGCCCAAACTGCCAGCCGTGATCGGGAACACCGCACATCGGCGGGTGAGGTTAACTGGCGTGATCTTCGGGGATCTTACCCCCATCCCCACGGATCTCAACGTGGACCCGCCCCCCCCGCAGGTGTTTCAATTGCTGGCAAGAACAGCACATGATGGTGGCGTGTCCCCGTCCCGCTACGCAGAACTACTGCGTGAACTGCGGGCGGCGAGGAGTTCAAGTGGAGGGTTGCCCACGGTGTGCCGCTGCTTATCGTCGCCGGGTGTCGGAGGGACGACCGCCAGTGACTCCAGCCCCTGGGAAGAGACCCGCCCCGATCCAAGCTCAAGCCGCCGAGACGACGAAGGAGAAGAGGACGGACGAGAGACGGGAAAGGGAGGAGCCCAACGAGCCACGGCCCCCAGCCCCCGGGGGACCGGAACTCCCCTCGGGTTCAGCGCGGGATTCCCGGGACTCCCGTCCCGCATCTAATACCCCGCCCGAGATTAGCGGAACCTCTGGGCCGTCTGGGGTAACGGAGCTCCGACGACCTCAACCGTCGCGGCCCCTGTCGCCGAGGAGTAGGGCGGCCCGCCTGCCCCAGCGAGGGAAGGATCTAGCACGGACGGAGACTCAGAACCTCTCGGTCCCTACGCCAACCCCCCCCCCCCGTAACCAGCCCAACCCCACGGGACAATGACGACGACGAACTGGATCGTCTGCTCGCCCGCCTCCAGGGGTGCTCGGCGGTTTATATCGAGTGGGCGATAAGGCGGAAATTTGGAGGGTCGACGTCGCCCCCGCCCGCGCTTAAGAAGTAAGTCGCCAGGAGAAAGAGAGAGAGAAGGGAGAAGAGACGAGAGAAGACGAGAGGAGAAGCCGAGAGAAGAGAGGAGAAGAGCCGAGAGAAGACGAGGAGACATAAGGAACGCCCTGACGTGATGCACGGGAGAGAGAGAGTGTCGTGTGGTCGTGAGTTGCGATTATTGATGCATGAAAGGGTTCGAAATGACTTGGTGGAGGTTGTAAAATGTTGTTTCAGGTGCTGTAGTCGGAGGAGACGTGAAGATCAGCGGAATCCGCGAGAGTTCATCAAATTAAACTTTCCCTTTCAGACGTAAGGCGAACGGAGGAATACGGAACGACGGAACGGGCCCAGCAGTGAAGGAGGCGTCGAACCAGCAGGTTGCGGGCGAAATGGGACATTGCGAAATGTAGAGAGGATAGAACTCAATTGCGTTCTAACTTTTCTTGTTGAAACGGTCTAGCGACGACCTATTTATAAAGATATTGTAGTAGCGTGCTTGCTGGTGTCGCTCGGTAACCCACGTTGCCAGAATACAGGCGGCTTGGCCTTATTAGTGGAGTTCAACGGTCCACTGACGGTGTCCCGTTTAGGGATGGGGAGTTTGTGACGGGTATTTCTCTCGCCGTTAACTCCGGGCAGCGAGGCCACGCCGAGCGAACACGCAAGCACGCCGCGATTATTTTCTTTTAATTAATACTCACGTCGCGACGTCCCTTTCGAGGTACACTGGCACTCCCGCACACGACAACCCGACCTGTCAACCGACGAAGAGAGAGAGCGGCGGACAACAGCTGATCGGCCCTGCCGACAGCCCGCGGAGCGGAGAAGACACGAGAGGAGGATGCAGGAGCACCAGCTTCCTCGAGGCGGCCTACAAGCGGCGACGAACGAGCGAGAGCACGGGAGGAGTGTTCGGCCAGGAGGTTAGCCCCGGCAGACGACGGCCGTAGACGACGAGAGAGAGAGACAGCGCACCACGACGACGACGACGACAGCGACGCAGAAGAGCCGCGGCGACGCTGAAGGCACACACACACAACACATACACTACGCACACAAACACACGCGAGTCGCGAGGAGGCGGCGAAACACCGTTGTCGAGGCGAGCCACCGCGCACGTGGCTGTCAGGCGAGAGCGAGAGAGACGGCGAACGCACGGTAGTAGGGAGCGCCTCGTGTCGGCAGGCGGCGCTCTCGAGCCATGAGTGCGAGAGAGAAGGCGCGTGCGGCGTGAATGTTTGCGAGCGGGAAGGCGAGCCAGGGCCGTAATATGGACCCGGGACTGGCACATCTTTTTATAGATGGCCTGCCGATCTCGCACAGCGCGTGGGTGGCGGTGACGTCATACGAGCCGCCACCATTTCAGTCTTAACTAACGGGACTCGGACAGCGCGCCGCGACATAGAGGGCGTGCGCGTCGACCTCCTTTATCGGCCAGATAGCCGATCGCGTGTTAAATGACCGGAAGAAGAAGGGCCGACGCGACACCTCGCGATCTTTACGACTAATTAGTCATAGAAAGAGACGAAATAGGTAAATGCCGCGAGTGTGAGAGAGAACAATAGAGACGCAGAGGGCCGAGCCGAGTTAGCCATTTTTGACTCGACACTCGTTGCCCGGACAGCCTAGAAGCTAGTCGCGTTTTTGAAATTGCCGTAGTTTAGAGACGTAGTAGTAGTCGCCGTTGAGTTGAAGTTGTTCGAGAGAAGCGAGGATTTAGACGCGGTGAGTGGACCGAGGAAGTGGCTGTGTGGACGAGCGACATCGGCGAATCGGTGAGTTGTGTTTCGGGCGAGGAGTGCCGCGAGCGACCGCGAACGTTTAGACCGCGTGGAAAATCGGGAAATAGAGTCGAGTTAGCGTGCTTGCGGGTATCGTGCCGCGTGTTAGGTACACGAAACAACTGTAATTACACTACCAAATAAAGAGTTATTTTAAGAGTTTAAACGCGTTGTTCTAAGTGATTATTTCGGAGATATTTGTGTTGTCCGTTGTCGCGGCGTTTTCCCCAATTGCGCCAGCTACTCAAGGGCCATTGCGCGCCCACCCACGCCTACCACCGAGCAGCCAGGAGGATTTGGACGCGGCGAAGAAGACCGTTCCTGTCGGCTGGCATTAATTGCCTGGCGCCTGACGACGCCGCGAATTACCGCGCGCGTTAAATAAAGAAATTAAGGCCGGCAGGAGAGAGCCACTTTGTTGACGACGCTTTGGGGAATCTGGGGAGGAATCCGCGGATTTTGCAACGTCACAAGCATCAGCGAAGCCGTGTAATTCGATGGTGGAGAAGCTCCAAGTGCCAAACCACCGAGGAATTGAGATACTGGCCAGTAGTGTGAGGTTTCCTCTGATTCTGAGCCATTTTGAGCAAACCTTGCCAGGAAGTGGATCGTCCCAGCCAAGCTTGAGAAGCCAAAGCTCCTGAAGCAGGATCTTGACGTTTATGATCACTGGAGCTACTAGACCCAGTGGATCAAAGATCTGAGCGACTTCTGAGAGAATAGATCTTTTGGTGAGCTGTCCTGACTGAGCCTTGAACTTAGAAGTGAAGGTGAAGCAGTCTTCTTGAGAAGGCCATTTCATTCCGAGAAGAAAGGTTGTGCAGTCGTCTAAGGTGAGCGTTGAGCTTTCAGGTGAGGTAGTAGAGAGCAACTCTGGATGATTACTGTGCCATTTGGAGAGTGGAAAACCGCCCGCATGGCAAAGCTGAGTCACCTGATGAGCAATCTCCTTGAGTTGTTGTGTGGTATCAGATCCTCCAAATATGTCATCAATATATCTTCCTTTCTGCAAGGACGGGATGGCGAGTGGATATTTATGTCCTTCATCGTCAACTAGTTGAAGGAGTGCTCTGGTAGCGAGGAATGGAGCTGCCTTGGTGCCATATGTGACAGTGGTGAGCTGGAAGGCCACTTCCTGATGAGTGTCATTGAACCAAAGGATTCTCTGTAGATCCCAGTCATTCGGATGCACCTTTATTTGGCGATACATCTTGACGATATCCGTAGCAAAAAGATGGCGGAAGTGGCGTATCCACGTGAGTACATCCACGATGTTGAGCAAGAGATCGTTCAGTGACTTGCCAGATGAAGTTGTGCTTGAACCGTTGAATACAACACGAAGTTTGGTGGAGGCACTGTCTGGTTTGAGGACACCATGATGTGGCAAATAATACGGAGAGAAATTGTCTGAGTGGCCTGAAGCTGAATCTACCTGTTTCATGTGTCCCATTTCGAGGTATTCCTTCATGAACTTCGTGTAGAGCTGTCCAAATTGAGCATTTTAAGTAATTCTGTTGTTCATTCTGGCCAGGCACTTAGATGCGGCCGCACGTGAGCTTCCGAGTTTCATTGGTGAGTCCTTGAGAGGGATACGCACAATGTATCTTCCTGTTGCATCTCTGGAGTGCGATGAGCGGAAGTAAGCTTCACATTCTTCCTCCTCGGGACTTAGAATGGATTCAGCATCTCGAGAAAGCTCTTCTTGCACCCAGAATTGTTTGAGCAAGTCGTGAAGATAATCCTGATGAATAGAACCATGATGAGCTGTGGCTGAGCTGACAGCTGATGCGTTAGCTGGACCCAGCATGAGGCCAGCCAAACATTGATGACTGAGCGATTGGAGCTCCTGGATGAGCTTTAATGATTCCAGGATTGATGATAGGTCCGTAGTAGTCTGCTCCAATGATAAGCTCCACTTGGCAAGGCAGAAAATATTGCTCATCAGCAAGTTGCAAGTTATGCAGGTGCGGCCAATTGAGAACGGTAATCTTGCTGGATGGCACTATTGAGGAGACCGCTCGAAGAATATGAGCCTCAATAATCACTGCCTCGGGTGTGTGTCTTGAGTATAGCGTGAGCCTTACAGATCCAAGTGTGTGAGTTGCCCTTGCACCTCCAATGCCATTGATGACAATCAACGACGCCTGACGTGGCAGGTTGAGCTGTTGAACGAGATGTTCACAAATAAAGGACAACTTGGATCCTGAATCGATAAGCATACGAATTGTATGAGCGTGATACTTGAGTCTTGACATGAGCTAAAGCCGTGCCTAGGAGAGTTGACACATTTGGGGCGACCGTAGGTGACTCTTGATAGACGCTGAGCGATGAGCAGACTGGTAAGCGAGGTAAACCTTTAGAGCTGACAGATGAGTAGACGACTGCACCAACTCCTCAATGCGAGTTGGATGAGGTTGACGGTGTGAGCGTTGAATCATCCTGAGCTGGCTGCTTGGGTTGAGATGTCTTAGGGGTGTGTAGCATGGTGTGGTGCTGCTGATCGCACACCTTGCAACGAGCGTTGCTGCGACAAACACGCAGAGTTTCTTGTCCTCCACAATCTCACGTCGCAACTCCAGCTTCAAGCCACGATAATGCGGACAGGAGACAATGAAATGATCGTGACCACAATAGTCACAGGCATGTGCAGTGTTACCCTGGTTGTAAGTTGCAGTCTTGGAGGCCACGGGTTGTGATGACGTAGACTGGTGAACTGACTGTTGGTCAGAAGTGAACTGAACTGGTGCTGAGCCTGTGTGAGCTGATCGTCTGTTGAAGTGGACCGTGCGGGAGCCTGGGTCTTCTTCTTGGCAGCATCTTGCTCCAGTGTCTCGAGAGTGCGAACTCTGCCTTGAGGAATGTTTCGAGCTGCTTTGAAGAAGGGAAATCTCGAGACGTGCTGATGGAATTTTCCCAGGCCTCCTTTGTTGAGGGGTCAAGCCGTTGTGATGCGTTGCGCACCATCATCATATCACCAGCTTGCTCGGACATCCTTAATTTTGAGAATCCTTCTCTGAGCTTTGCGATGGCAATTGCATGGCTGTTCACTCCCGCAGCACTTTTGGTGGTCAGAGCTGGAAGATCTAAGAGCTTGTCAATGAGTGAGTTGACAATGAGCCGGGGTTTAGCATAACGCTCCCTGAGTGCTTTGAGTGCTGGCTCCAGGGAGTCAGCCTCTACTTCGTAGACTTCTACAATCTGAGCTGGCTCTCCCGACAGACAGGTGGTCAAGTAATGAAGTTTTTCCACGGGTGCTAGATCCTGATTACTGTGTATTAGGCTGATGTACATGTCGTAGAAATGCGGCCAGTCAGAGTAATCTCCACTAAAGTGCGGCAACCTGATGTCGGGGAGCTTTGAAAGCCTTTGAGCGGATGATTGAGTAGGTTGAGCTGTAGGAGATGGCAGTTTAGCAAGGAGCTGCTTTAAGTCTCGCCTGAACTTCTTGGCGAGCAAGATCAAACGTGAGTAGAGATTGTCGCGGAAATAAGGCATATCCGCTGCGGCTGGTGTCCAAAGGATCTCTAATACTTCCTGATCACTGATGGCTCTGAAACGCACACTGTCTACTTGGTTGAGGCATTCTTCTATCACGGCATAAGAAAGCTCTTCATTTCCTTTCAGAAGTTCTTCAATATCCTCAAGCTCTGTGACTCGCAACAATTGAGCGTTACAGCGTACATTTAATTCACGAGAAGGCACGTGCGAGCGAGTAATTGGAGACTGCGATCTCGTTTGAATTGCCAGTATTGGTGCTGGGTGAGTTGACGTAGACTGCCTTCCTTCTTCCACGTTGAGACCAATCTCCGATTGAATCGGTGAAGCGGAGCGTGAACTATTGGCTGAGTTGGTCGCTGACTTAACCTTCTTGGTGTCTGAGATCTTGAGTGTATCCTTGACTTGGTCGGCCATTTTGAATGGGATGAGTTGGCAAATTCAACGATGAGCAAACAGCGACGATCGAGGCAGCGAAGAGCGAAGCAGCGATGAGCGAAGTAGCGATGAGTGGCAGCGATGAGTAATACAGCGAGGAGCGGGAGCGATGAGCAAAGCAGCAACGAGCGGGCACAGTGATCTGAGTTAATCACTTCAATTAAATTCGGTTCGCACACATGTGCTCAGTGTAAATTTCCGATCCGGCTCGAAGGACCAAATGTTTGAGAAATTGCTTGGATGAAAATTGGATCATGGGAAATTACACTGAGCCGGTACACATTGAATCAATTGAATGAGCCTTTATTTGAGTATACAATGAGAAAGCTCTCGAGCGAGTCCGCTTGTACCTGAGGTAACCTTAAAGTGCCACGTGGCACGAGCTGCGACTGAGCGGGATACTTGACTGAGTGATGCTGGAGAGAAATCCTGATGAGCGGTGTAGCCTGTAGTAGATGAGCCATGATAAGCAGGGTTGAGCAGGAACAGCAAAAGGCGATGAGTATGTATAAAAAGCGATGAGCAGGAAAAAAGCTGGATCGAGCGGGCTTGCGATGTGATCGGTGCGGCGTTCGGTCGAGAAGAGAGTCAGAGGTGAGGTTAGTGCCAACGTAAGCGCTGCGGCAAGCGCTCATCGGCAGGGCCCAGCGCCCGGAAGGTGCTGTCTCCTGGCGGCCCTCGTAATGAGTTGAGCGGAGCGCGCGTGTTTAAATTACATATCGCGAACAGTAAAGATGTAATAAAAACATTATTTTTAATTTGACTACAATCTGATAACTAATCAACACAATTTATTTCAAGATAATATATTTATTTTGATCTATTTATTTAATTAATATAATATTTTTCAACAGTTATATACAATGCCAATTGGTTGTGTTAATTTTATAAGTGTGAGTAAGTGGTACAACAGCGAATTTATCACGGTAAGGAATTTTACATGCTTTAGCTATAATCGATCGTGTATCATAACTTTTTAGTTCTTTTGAATTCAATTGTACTAATTTTATATTTAAAATGCTTGATTCTAATGGGTCGGAATAATAACTACCGCAGTCTATTAAAAGATGCCCGACTACGTCGCATGCCGTTTCACTTTTTTTTAAAAAATATTTACATTCTATAAACATTTCATCGTCCAGCAAAACGCAATTATCTTTGTTATTACGGCAATTAATATACAAACGATTTGTTTTAAATATTTCAAATTCATTCGGAACGGTAGACAGATCTGTATCATTTTTATTGATATTTAAGCATTTATTTAATCTAATTTCTGATAATCGTCTCGCTATTTGTTGCAATGGCTTATCGCCTTTTCTTAATAAAAGTTTGATTTTTCTAATATAATTTTCAAAACGAAATGCACTAAAATTGTCTAGCGCTCCAAAACGTCTTACATCTGCTACTACATGCAACAAATTGTGCACATTAAAAAACATGTTTTTTACACCATACAAAATTTCGAAATCTTTAACAAATATTTTTAATAATTTTTCAGCATAATCCAAATAACTTTCTGAAGCACATAAAAGAGGATTTACAAGTATCGTAACAGCAACGTGTAAGCATAAAAAATTGTAGTAAACATCATTATTTAAAATTTTATGTAATACTATAGGACCTGTATATAATAAAAACTGTCTCAATTCGTGAGCTTTCCAAATGCGACGAACATTTTTCAATTCTCTTGGCTTTCGACTAAAATCAAAAGGCACGTATTCCCTCAGTTTAGTTAATTTTTTAGATACTTGCTCACGTTGAAAATCAGAAATTTTAGTACTTATAGGGCCATTTATTGTCCATAATTCTATCAATTTTAAGATAACTCCTAAACAAATCAAATGCATGTAATCGATAACAACATTAGAAACTAATCCAAAGTTAGAAATTTTAGTGAAAATGGTTTTTCCTTTTTGGTAATTGTCTTCCGTTTGATCATTATTAAGATATTCGTAATTTTTAAAGCTTTCATCCGTCCTCAAATCTCCGATATCTCCAGGAAATCGAACACAAGTATCACGTTTGCCATTGACATTGCATTTAGTGCAGCTAAAATAACCTGTATGATACTTCACATTTAAAATGTATGCTTTAGCAGGACTATCGCATACTAAAGCATCGAATTGAACGTGATAATATTTGCCTTCATATTCAATACCATTTTGTATAAAAAACAACAGTTCATCAATAAACATTTTTACAAGTTCATTGGGATCACTTGGTTTGCCTTTACCATAATAAATTCCTACAACTTCAACCAAATTCAAACGATTTTCAGAGCAAGAAATAATCCATGCGCTATTCTCTGAGGAGACAGCGAGAGGAGCACCATCAATACTGGCTAGAAGACAAATGCTCTCTACATTTATTTCGCTGAGCAAATATTGAATGATAAATGTTTTAATTGCACTTTCTATACCGTAATGACAGTACTCTCCATCGCCCATGTCGTGCATCTCTGTTTTTCTTGGCGTCTTGAAAAATGTCCGAGGATCTTTCGGAAATGGAGCATCGGTATTTTCTCTCAATTCAGATAATAATTCTTTAACGAAACTATGCGTTATTGAGTCAATGTACTTTAGGCAAATCTGTTTAATATTTTCTACAAACTGTAGTTTTTTGGGGTCTCCATTAAAGATGTCTCTTCGAAATCACTATTTTTTGTATCTAGATCTGAATCTAATTCATCTTCGCTATCAAAATTTTTTAAATATTTTATTATGTCAAAGAAGTTAGAGTTTTCATTGCTCATATTATCTTCCTTACTATTTCCTTGAACATTCATAAGTGTAATTTGATTATTTAATTCATGTTCCTGTGAGCATCCTTGAAACTCTTGAACATGAACATTCATTTTTGTTATTTCATTACTTAAATGTTTATGTGAATAATCTCTATGTTCTTGTAAACCAAGCGTGGAAATATTGTCATTCTTTGTGAAATGATTCAGAAGTAAGAAAAAATTACCATTTTGTTTATCGTATCCTTTTTTCGTTATCACTTGATTCCGTTTCATTTAAATAACTTTTATTAATAAGTTCCTGTTGATAATCGTGTAATTTATCAAGCTCTTTAATAATATTTTGCGATGCCGATGCTTTTTCTCTAGCAACTAGGCGGCGAATAGATCTTGTGGATAATGGAGATCCTGAACGCTTTGTTACGGCCATAGTTGAGGTAGAAATGCACCGAGACTAAAAATAAATAAAATTAAGTATTGTGAAATAATTAAATTGACGTACTGTATTGACGTATTATTAAGTTGTGGTTATAAGTTTAATTTTTACGATGTACACTGCAGCATATTTTTTATTTATAATTTAATTCATCATAAGTGTTTAAAAAACCTTCGTACCTGATTTAAATTCATATCGTAATGATTATCTCTAAAATCCCGTTTTTTATGTATTGCACTGACAGTACCTGTATATACAAACAATAAATAATATTTAAAAAAACTTTACTTACTATTATTTAAAAAAATTACTTACTATTATTTTATAGGAGGTTGTAAGTGATTTTGTTTACACACGCATACACATATAAATGAATGTTTCTTACAGGGCAATAATGATTTAATTTATATTCAGTACAAGTTAAATAAACATGAACACTCACAAATACGTATGTCTGCTTGTGCAGTGTAATTTTTTCCTTGGTTAGTTTGGTGCTATTGAAAGAATATAAAAAAATAATAACTTGACTAAGCTTGCATCTAAATATTATTGTTTGTTGCTATACGACATTATTTACTCGTCAGTATATCTATAGCGGATCAACTCAAGATGATCGCGAGATTTTAGGTTAACTAGCAGATTTATAGTATAAATTAGTATAAATTTTTTCTTTTTATCTGTAAGCTGCTGCATGATATTAAAAATAGAATAGGTTATAAATAGAAAAATCATGAGCGTCACAAAGCACAGACTATATGAAGAGTGTAATGATAAAAAAATGTGGGTAGTTGTTAGTTTTTTAGATAATTCAAGTGAATCAATACCCGATTTTTGGATCGTAAATTGTGGCCGTGAAGCTATTTGGCCCCCGCAGAAAAATTCAAAGAAAACAACCGAAGCTATTGCTGGCAGATACATCCCACAGGACGACTGGACATTGTACGCGTTGAATAAAGTCTATTGGGATACAGGTAAGTTATACGTTTTATAATCATGACGCATAAAAACAAATTTTTGCTAAATTCGTTACATACGGTTTCTATCTTCTCGGTTCTAAAAAATATAAACAGAATGTAAAACGATTTTAGTTTTGAATTTAATGTTAAACATTTTTTATAGCCACTGACAATTACGGTGATGCATTAGAGAAAACTGAGCTTTCTGTGTATACCTCTGACATTGAGGCACACTGGCGGAAATTGCAAGATAAAACTTTGCGCAAAAGCAGAAAGCGAAGAGAAGACGAGGATGAAGAGGTTCCCAAAGAGAAAAAAACCAAAGTTGTTGTAGATGTTTCACTACCGTCTATTTCGATGCGACGAAAAATGGAGAAAAATATAGGTAGAGAATTTCCACAACCACCAATTCAGTCATTGTTACAGATACAAAATGATCATAATAATGGTTAGTCAATTTATTAAATATTATGTAAATCTAATTTTCATTTTACATACATACTTTTTATTTGTAGATTATAGTATTTGTGAAATTATTGGACAGACGAGTACAGTTGATGTACACGAAGCGAATGAAGCATTGTTAGAAAAAGATAAGCAGAGTAGTACACCGTTACAAAGTTATGGGTCCACAGAGATAGATTATGAAATTTCAGGTTAGTAATTCTTCCCTGTTAAAAAGACTATAAAAAAAATATAAAATACTATAAAAAATAAAATCTATATGGATCAATGTGTGTGTCTGCACCAGACATTCCTGTTATAATTGTATAAGCGAATTTTGACTGTATCAGAAATAATCAGGTTACTACTATTCGATTTATAGTACACGCAGCATAAGACAATATAAAAAATGAAATATTTTATAAGGTTTCATAAGGATAGACCGAAACATGTGAAAAAAGTAAGTAAATTTATAGTATTATATCAGGTATATCATTTTAATAAAACATATCCGAAAACACTTATCTAATTTTACAAGGATTGGTACATAATTTCTTATGTGCTATTATAGGGAAAATATAAAAGCTGTTTAAATGGCTTTTATCGTATTTAAAGTTAATTTTTTTTTAATCTCTCTTTATTTTTATAGGTTTGTATAAGTCGCATCACGATAATAGTATCTGACAGTCATATTTTATAGGGTACTTTATAGGTTATATCCGAAAAATAAGGGAATCATTTTCAACAATATATCGGGATATATAATGCATTATACATAAAGTAGTATATCAGCCAACTGTAATTTATAGGAAATGCAAACGAGTGTTCATTTATTTGTTTGCTAAACCAATAGGAATTTATATGCCATATCGAGATAAAATTAAGTGACTCTTACCAGTTTTTATCGTACTGCTCCTGTACTTTACGCATTGATTATCGCATTTTATAGGATAAATACAAAATCTAAAGAAATCTTTTTTCAACAGTTTATCGGGATATATAATGCATATAAAGTAGTATATCAGCCAACTGTAATTTATGGAGAATGCAATCGAGTGTTCATTGATTCGCTTGCTATACCAATAGAAATTTATATGGCATACCGAAATAAAAATAAGTAACTCTTACCAGTTTTTATCGTACTACTCCTGTACTTTACGCATTGATTATCGCATGCTATAGGATAAATAGAAATTCTATGGAAATCTTTAATAAATTATTTACTGGGGTACGTAGTTTATTTTACTTAAATAAGTACAATAAGCAATTGCAATTCACAGGGTATGAAAATAAATAAATTAATGTCAAAAGATTACGATTGTATTGATACATTTTTATTAAGTTGAGAAGATTGCATCAGTAATGAAAGAATAAATTTGAATTCAGTGTAAATTGATTGGTAACAATTACTATACTCTAAAACTATTCTTAAACTTCATAAAAAATGCGGAAATTTAAGTTAATTAAGAATTTGGATCGTTCTTTTCGATGTCATCGTTTCAATTATTTTCATCTTCACTATTGCTGCTACTACTGCAATTACTTCCTGCAGTCGTACCATCTAAATCTTCATTCCTTTCTTTATTATTTTCTTCGATAGTATTGTCGTCTTCTCTCTTATTTTTTTTGAGACTGCTCTCTTTGATTTTGACAGACTTTTCTTAATCTTGTTATTTGTACGTGGTGCTCTAGGTTTTCTACTTAAGGGGATGCCTAACTTAATTTTCGCGCTCTACTATACCGACGATTCTCTATGTTCTTTGCTAACCTCTAAGGCAAATTTAATTTTTCAAATAATTTTGAAACGGCTTGCTTAATGGCAGTTCTGTTTGCATCTAAATATTATTTATAATTCGTAGAATGTGCGTAAACTTCTTTTTTGGTCGATTTCAATTCCAATTGAAAAATAAGTCAGTATTTTCAGCAATAGGAAATGAAATCAGCCAAAAAAGAAATCTACGCACATTCTACAAATTATAAATAATATTTTGAACCAAACAGAACTGCCATTAAGCAAGCCGTTTCAAAATTATTTGAAAAATCAAATTTACATTAGATGCTATAGCAGCGAATATAGATAATTGTCGGTACAGTAGAGCGCGGAAATTATGTTCGGCATCCCCTTAAATCCCACATTTTTTGACCAATCCAAACACCGACATCCTTTTTCTGTTAATTTGAATGAGGTTTTCCAATAAAACCTTATAAAACATGATTAAATTTATCGAATTAAACTGATAAGAAAAGATGAATTTTTTTCTGGTTAACCAGATGAAACACGATAAATTGCTAAACCTGATAAAATATGATAAACTTTATCAGGTCAACGTGTTAAAATCAGAAATTACCAATGAAAACATACGTTTACTATTTTAAATGCTTAGCTCATTATTTTAATTGTACTCAATTTTTTTCTTCAATAATTAATCATTAAGCACGTGCTTAACCTACAATTAGGTTAAGTACATGTAATATGTTGTAGAAAAAAAACTGTTACTCTTTGTAAAAAAAATATATCTAGAAATATAGAAATAATAATTCTAATAATTAGAAACATACCTTTGTGTACTGATTTTGACTAAATATATGCGGATGCACTGAGATTATTATAGCACTGCCGGAATCCACGTTTCGCCGATTTAATTATGACTTAATTGGGTATATTACATGCACATGTCGTAAAGGTATATTCAGATAAGTAAGAAACGTGACATTTACCGTTATTCGTAAACTAGGGTGGCTTTTTACCTACACATCCTGAATTTAAATTGAGACTAACTAAAACTTATAGTATTGTATAATGAGAATCCCATGGATTCGAATAACTTTCATAAAAGATTTTTAAAAATTAATAAGATAAAATACATAATGCAAAAATTGCAACAATAAATTTATCGGAATTTATAATGCAAATGAAGTTGGATTTTATGAGTCGAAATAAAAGTTATAGTATTTTATAATAAAAATCCCTTGGATTGGAATAACTTCAATATAAAGATTTATAAGAATTAATAAAAAAAAGTTCATAATGCAAAAATTGCAACAATAAATTTATCGGGATTTATAATGCAAATGAAGTTGGATTTTATGAGTCGAAATAAAAGTTATAGTATTTATTATAATAAGAATCCCATGGATTCTATTGACTATAACAAAAAGATTATTTAATTTGCTTTTGTTTATAGCCTTTTATAGGATACTTTATCGTTAAACTATTGATTTAATTGTAGCATTTAATAAAATTTAGTAAATCACTACAATTAAATTATATAAAGTACTTTACTAGGATATGTAAATATCTATAAACATAAGCAAATTCAAAGATTTTATTATGCAAACCTATTGAAAAATCTAACGTAAGATCTTACGTAAGATCTTATGCCAAAATTTGATCTGAAATTTTTTTATTTATAAAGGACTAAATACCGTGCAAAATAAGGATAAACTTGTTATTAAAGAATTTTTTTTCGATGGGACTCGTAAGATCTTACGTAAGAACTTACGAGTAAGAACGTACGATCTTACGTAAGATTTTTCAATAGGGAAGTTATTCGATTCCACGGCTTTATTATTATAAAATACTGGAAATTTTATTTAGACTTAAAAAATCCAACTACATTTGTATTATAAATACCGATAAAATTATTGCTATACATTTTATCAATTATGTATTTTATCTTATTAATTCTTATAAATCTTTCAGGGAAGTTATTCGAATCTGTGGGATTCTCATTATAAAATACTATAACTTTTATTTTGTTTTATAAAACTCAAATTCATTTGTATTATAAATCCCGATAAATTTATTATTGCAATTTTTGCATTATGTATTTTATCTTATCAATTCATATAAATCTTTTTGGGAGTCGATGGAATTCTTATTATAAAATACTATAACTTTTATTTCGCATCATAAAATCCAATTTTATTTTGTATTATAGATCCCGATAAATTTATTGTTTTACAATTGTTTTATTATGATCTTTGTCTTATTAGTTCTTATAAATATTTATATTGAGGTTATTCGAATCCATGGGATTCTCATTATAAAATACTATAACTTGTATTTTTTATAGTGATTAATGTGTGTATTTGCACCGGGGATTCCTTATAAACAACCGACTTACGTTCCGCTAGTTTAAAACGAAAAAAATATTTATTTATGGTAACATTACTTTAAAAGCTTATATAATTTTCATCAGGAAATCATCACTAAATTTAACCTTACTTTGTATAGTATTTTTCTCATAAAAATTATGAAAAGTGTTTATAGAAATTGCCTTATACAATACGGAATTAGAAAGCCCTGTTACAGTGTCATAACGGTTCTATCTTTTTAACATGATGAATTCCTATAGAAAAATATCCTTGGCAATAACCGAAATATGCTTATAAATACTTGAATAGGTAAATCTCTATAAAATTCCATAAACATGATTACCTCATAGAAATTTATACCTACTTTATAAGTAAAAACTTATAAAATATTAAGTAAAATATTTACCATTCTCGTTTATATGGAAATCATTATATAATCTGATTAAAGAAATATAACCCGATATATTACGATAAACGTTTTATCGGTGTTCCGATAAAAGTATCAATTTTTTAATAGGATTTTATGATGTCTTTTCAACAGGGTTATACTAAATTAAAATAAATACATTATATAGATAATTATTTGCAGGTATCGGACTTGATAGTGCCGAAAAAGGAAAAATAGGTGATGAGGATATTGAAGTGGATGATCTAAGAGTAAATAATCCAGTTAAAGGTACTACTTGATAAATATTTGATATATACGTACTTATATTTTTTACTAAACTCAAAGTTATAGTTAAATCAATGTTTTCATTTGTAGATAACATAACAAATCGCCCGCAAATAAAGTCTATCGAAAATGTAAATACTAAATTTACACTAATGTCTCAGAAAATGTTAATTACAAATGGAATTATTGAAAAAGGTGTTAAAAATATATCATCCGCATCCAGTTCGTCGAAGAAGCCTCAGGCATTGCATAAGCTAGAGGTATGCCAGTAAGACTAATGATTTAAAATGAATAAAAAGAATTTTTGTACATTATAGCATCAAAATAAAAAATTATGTGTCTATATTTCAGCTACTAAAGGAAAGAAAGCTAAAAATAAAAGCAATGCGCAATTAGGACAAAGCAAACCTGCGAAAAAACAGTATGTCATTTCATCTGACTCAGATGAAGAAAACGAGTCTCCATAGCTTTATTTGCTGAAGATTTACAAAAGTATTAAATACTATCAATATTACCTACTTACTTGTACGTTGTACATATATATTTATGTATTAAAAAATATTATATTAAAATAAATAAATTACCTTCAAATAAATTGTGTTGATTAGTTATCAGATTGTAACCAAATTAAAAATTATGTTTTTATTACATCTTTACATTTTTTAAAAATGTTTTAAAATCGTTTGTTAACGTATTTTTATAACGTTTCAATAACGTTAACAAAAAGATTTTCTATAATCGAAAGCTTGAATTTTTGATAATATAATATACTTAAAAAGGTTTTTCAAACGTTTTTATAGACGTATTTGAATTAATATTGTAATTAATTGAATGTCATAAAAAAGTTTTTATGACGATATTTTTACAATTGAGAAACGTTTTGCAAACGATAAAATATGGTTTATTTAATTTAGATTATGGCCATTTCGAACGTATTTGTAACATTGTATAAACGTTCTTATGACTTTATACCCTAACGTTTACACGTTTGGAGCAAAACGTTTTTTTAATGTTTTAAAAACGTTTTGTGTTATTACGGAGGCGATATACAGGGTGTCCAAAAAGTCCCGGAACACTTTAATAATTTTCCAAGTGAACTGATTTTGGACAAGGTCAAGGTCAATATAGAGGTAGCTTTTGTCAAGGAATTTACTAATGACCTTAGATTTGACCTTGGATTTAACTTTCAATGTTATTTCAAGGTCAACTTTGTTTTTTCAAAAGGGAACCCCTATTTCTGACACCGGATTCGAAAAGAGCACAAAATTTTGGATCAAAAGTGCTTTTAACACTTTTTTGACTAAACGTATAATTTTTGAGAAAAAAATTCGCTAAGATTTAAACACTTTTAAACGCTTCAATTTTTTTCTCGAAAAGGATATATCTAATTGAAAAATTACTAAAAATATTATTGATTTAGAATTGCATGAAAAAAATGGTGTTTTTTTTATTTTCATAATTTTTAATTTGGTGGAATTGCCTAAAAAACAATATTCTAAAAAATTTAAAATGGGAAAAAAGAAAAATACCACCACATTTTTCATGCAATTCTAAATCAATAATATTTTTTGTAATTTTTCGATTAGATGCATCCGTTGCGAGAAAAAAATTGAAGCGTTTAAAAGTGTTTAAATCTTAGCGAATTTTTTTCTCAAAAATTATACGTTTAGTCAAAAAAGTGTTAAAAGCACTTTTGATCCAAAATTTTGTGCTCTTTTCGAATCCGGTGTCAGAAATAGGGGTTCCCTTTTGAAAAAACAAAGTTGACCTTGAAATAACATTGAAAGTTAAATCCAAGGTCAAATCTAAGGTCATTAGTAAATTCCTTGACAAAAGCTACCTCTATATTGACCTTGACCTTGTCCAAAATCAGTTCACTTGGAAAATTATTAAAGTGTTCCGGGACTTTTTGGACACCCTGTATATCCATTACACAGTAGACAAGAACAAACCATGGATTCGTCTACATTTTTGCGACATAACAAGGCATTATACACCATACCTGAAATACCTACAAGAACACATACAGGACCCACAGGTTAGATGCAATGGACATACCAACAACAATGAGAATAACGAAGACAAAAATAATTAAAAGGATTACGAGAACAACAATAAAGAAAACGATAACAAAAACAAAAATTTTAGCAAAGATAACACGGGAAATAATGATGAAGATATAAACACACAGGCGGACTTGGACGCATCAAAAAACAATAGAAGAAATTCCAGCATAAACGAGGAGAATCTACAAGACATGGATGATGCGAGGGCGAGATCCCCGCGGCTTTGAACCTGTTACGGATCCGGACAAGGCGCGATCACGTGCGATATACTTTTGGTAACCGAAACGCTAACGGAGAGGAATTCGTGGCTCTCGCAAGAATCTTGCGTAACCTCTTGGCGCAGAAGTAGCTCACTTCCTTTACCCCGGATAATTAAAGGTATTTAAGGAGCCATGAATGGATACACGTTGCTCTGACAATCGCGATAAACGGCGCTTCGCTCTGACAATCGCCATAGACGGCACTTCGCTTTGACATTCGCGAAAGACCGTGCATCGCCCACGCATCGTAGCAATTCCACTGCGTCACGCTGCCCGACGACCACTAAAACCATCTCTCTCCCGAGACGACAAGAGTCAATAAACGAGGGTAATGTCCATATATGCCTAAAGTATTTATTGAATAGCCTTAATCTCATCCTCAACAATCTCACCTATTTCGGTACGTTCGGAGTAACACCAACGTTCAAAGACTGTTGAGATTCACATGTTGGGATAGATTTATAAAAAAGTGAAAGAAAACTTAGTTTGATTTAAACCACCACCACCTCTAGTGTATTAGTACCACTCGTAGTTGTCCACCAAATAAAAGAGACTCATTGATATGTATCTTTTTGTTTAATGTGCGACACCTGACTTACGGCTTATTCACGCGGCCTCCCTAGAGGCGTCGGGAATGGGATACGCCCATATCTTCGTGGAGATTGTACAGGGCGACTGCTCCCAATGTCTCACTCTGTGGGTTCCAGGCTCAGCGATCATCTTTGTAGGAGGCGAGGCCTTCTTAAAGCCTCTACCCGCTTTGCTGGCGGGATTCCCGAGGTGTACACCGCAACTCACACGTGGAGACCGAATCCTCTAGCCCGCATATGGGCTTTAACCACTGCCCCTATAAAAACCAACCTGAGCCGGACGGGTGTTACGTCGAGGTGTAAGGAAAAATAGGTTCAATTTTCGGGAATGCAAAAATGACTCATGCAAATATTACTTTTTAAAATTTACTTTACTTTTACTTTTAAAATAGCAGCCCTCCTTGTTACGTCGGTGGTTCAGCCGTTGGGTCTGGTTGTAGAGACCCTGCTGCTATTCCTTGCCGTCTTGTATTTTTCCTTAAAGGGGCCAGCCTGGGTTAAATTGGAAAAAATACACTTTTCAGTATAATAGTTATAAAAATTTTATTCATCACTTTTAATTTCTGGAACTTTTTACACTTTAACTTCATGCACAAGTTCAGCTATTTATTCATTATTAAGATCCAAACAGTGTTCTTTATCTCTAGTATTGTTTCATTAAAAACATTTAAAATTTTTATTTATTTGTCCACTTGCCGTAGCTATTTTTTCAGAACGATGACTTATATGTCAACAGACCAGGCTTAAAATACTCTTCATAAGTTGCACCTCGGATGTCACGGATCACTTTTCTGAAAGAAATAAGAAAAAAATTATTAATGACACTTATGTGGAAAATATAAATAATCATGTTATTAAAAGTGAATGCTACGTACATAGCATTCACTTAAACTTATCTTTTGAAAATTCCAATCCGATAGATCTGTGGTAGAACTCATACACTAAGTTTTTCCAGGACACAGAAGTGATTTGACGTTTGGATCCAAAAAAATCCTGCGGCAACTGACCTAAAATCATAAAAATAAACAAACTGAGAAAAAAGCATTTAAAGTTTTGGGTTTATAATTATATAGAAAATTATACTTACCATTTTCTATTGAAGTTGTTTAAATAGCTATGAAATGATAGCATTCTCCCAGAGATTTTCTGAAGCTTTCCTATTCAGATTTAGATGCAAGAACGCTCAATCAATAATCTGAAACATATTAAAAAACATTTATTTACCTAATTCATTTAATTGATGTCACTTAATTTGCATGAACTGATATGTTAGCAGACCAGTTCAGTGCCTTGAGAGAAAGAGATAGAGAGAGAGAGAGAGTACTACACCAAATTTGTTGGTCGCAGCTGTGGATTTGAAAGATCACGAGAGAAAGCAAGAGAGAGAGAGAAATAAAACGACGACGGCTGCAGGAGACGACGACCTCCGGGGAACGTTGATAAGCAGAAAGTCGCCCCAACCTAACGACCGAACACGATGCGGCCGCTCAGCTGAGCACGTGACCGCTATCGTGTACAGCCCCGCGACAGAGGCGACGGCGAGGACTTTGACAACGTACACGTACACTACACTATACACGCACAACACTATACACACGCACACCAGCTACGCGGACACACGCGTGCGGATCGCGAAGACGCGGGGACGCGAGGAGGTTCAAGCGACGGCGGAGATGCGCGAGCTGGCGAGCACGTGCTGCTCGGCCGGCAGATACTGAGCGCGGCGGAAGATGGTGCGCGGACGAGAGAAATAGACTGACTGTCTATCGGACGTAAAGTTGTCCGCTTTAGAGACGTCATCTGTCAAGACGGATATGACAAGACGCATATGTGACAAGACGCATCTGACATATGACGTCCACATGTCCGCTTTAGAGACGTCATCTGTCAAGACGGATATGACAAGACGCATATGTGACAAGACGCATCTGACATATGACGTCTCTAAAGCGGACAACGTTACGTCTGATAGAAAGTCAGTCTATTTCTCTCGCCCGCGCGCCATCTTCCGCCGTCGCTCGAACCTCCTCGCGTCACCACGTCTTCGCGATCCGCCCGCGTGTGTCTGCGTAGTTGGTGTGTGTGTGTATAGTATTTTGCGTGTGTAGTTTAGTGTACGTGTGCGTTGTCAAAGTCCTTGCCGTCGCCTCTGTCGCGAGGCTGTACACGATAGCGGTCGCGTGCTCAGCTGAGCGGCCGCATCGTGTTCGGCCACGAGGTTGGGGCGACTTTCAACTCGTCTTTTCTTGCCGTTTATGTGGAGCTGCATGCAAGTGCATTAAATTGTAGCTATGCTTATTTATTTATTTATTGTATAATTGTTATGTGTAATGTGTAGTGTACTTACTCATTGGAGTTTAGATTTTTCATAACCACCAGGAATATAGGAATCATCTTCTGGGAGGCTTCTCTTTATTTTGGCTTGACGTGCTTCAAGAGTTGCAGCTGCAGTTCGTTGTTTAGCATAAAAAATCCTTCCTTTGTCATTAGCCTTGGCCCACTGAACCGCTGCTTTTCCTGGTGATACGTCAAATCTTCTCATCAGCTCCAAAAATGCCTTTTTTCCATCGTTGAAGCAGACAACAGCAATATAAACTCCAATTTCAAGGACTGTCAAACCACTGAAGTGTGTTTTTGGAATCAATCTCCAGACTGACTGATTGAAACTCTCTTTGTTGTTTTGAGTATATCCACCAACACACTTTTCAAGTAAAAGTTTATCTGTCAAGTCTTTGTATATTGGTTTTATAACTTCCATGATAGCTGGTGGAATGCTGGAAGTGTGTTTAAAGTTCTTCAGTGCCTTCTTTGTTCCTGTGGCTTTTATCCGCTGCCATTTACACCAACTCTGACTTCCAGCAGGACAAAGGTGGTGTTGTGGTTCGTCGTCAGTTGAAATTTTGTGATAATAGGTCGCCCAGATAGCATTTAACATATCCTCAACTGAATCATTGAGTTTCCTGATCGCATTTCCATAGTAGCTGGTCAACTGGTCAATCACTTGTGCTGTAAGTCGACATTTGCCTCCAATTTTTTTCTTATCAGCGAGAAGTGTTCCAGAGTAATGGGATTTTAAATTTCTTAAACGGGTTACCATTCTCTTTTGCATGTAGCCCACACATTCCTTTTTTTGCACAATAAAATCTTCGCCATAAGGTTTGGCTTCACTTCCATTTTTCCAGAGTTACCTACAAGAAAAATGAATTAAATATTAAATTAAATACGTTTTATCACAATAAATTAAGAAATTTTTTTTTAGATTTAATCTACCTTTATGGTTAGACGAGCAATTAGGTTCATGTTTAATCCACCATTCTTTATAGGATTCAGTATCCTCTTCTGGATGCTGCTGAAAACTCCGGCAAAAGCTTTGCTTAGGTGCATCGTCGATAACCTTTCCATTTTCATAACGGATTAGGCTTGAGAAACCTTGCAGTGAAGTGACCTGAACCTCGCTTTCTCCAGGATTCATCGCCAGATACATTGCTAAGGTCTGAATTGGAATCATTACATTGTTAAAAGAATATACAGGGTGTCCAAAAAGTCCCGGAACACTTTAATAATTTTCCAAGTGAACTGATTTTGGACAAGGTCAAGGTCAATATAGAGGTAGCTTTTGTCAAGGAATTTACTAATGACCTTAGATTTGACCTTGGATTTAACTTTCAATGTTATTTTAAGGTCAACTTTGTTTTTTCAAATGGGAACCCCTATTTCTGACACCGGATTCGAAAAGAGCACAAAATTTTGGATCAAAAGTGCTTTTAACACTTTTTTGACTAAACGTATAATTTTTGAGAAAAAAATTAATTACTTACTAAAAAAATTAGAATTAAACACTTTTAAACGCTTCAATTTTTTTCTCGCAACGGATGCATCTAATCGAAAAATTACAAAAAATATTATAGATTTAGAATTGCATGAAAAATGTGGTGGTATTTTTCTTTTTTCCCATTTTAAATTTTTTAGAATATTGTTTTTTAGGCAATTCCACCAAATTAAAAATTATGAAAATAAAAAAAAACACCATTTTGTTCATGCAATTCTAAATCAATAATATTTTTAGTAATTTTTCAATTAGATATATCCTTTTCGAGAAAAAAATTGAAGCGTTTAAAAGTGTTTAAATCTTAGCGAATTTTTTTCTCAAAAATTATACGTTTAGTCAAAAAAGTGTTAAAAGCACTTTTGATCCAAAATTTTGTGCTCTTTTCGAATCTGGTTTACACGTCGAGACCGAAGCCTCAGTCAGAAATAGGGGTTTCCATTTGAAAAAACAAAGTTGACCTTGAAATAACATTGAAAGTTAAATCCAAGGTCAAATCTAAGGTCATTAGTAAATTCCTTGACAAAAGCTACCTCTATATTGACCTTGACCTTGTCCAAAATCAGTTCACTTGGAAAATTATTAAAGTGTTCCGGGACTTTTTGGACACCCTGTATAAAAGTAATGTATAATCAATATTTCAAATCAATATTTTGAAAATATCTAAATTTCTTACAATGTATTAATTTTAAATGTTAATATTGTATACATACTTCTAGAACAGCTGCTCTCATAGACTCTTTAGCAACTTCTTTGGATGCGATTTGAAGTTCACTGTTTATAATGTCATAATTACTATGAACAATAGGTGAAGGTAAATCCATTGCACCACAGAAAGTTTTCAAACCACTCAACCCGTGTCCAAGTATTCTAGCTGCTAGTACGCTGCGTTTGTTGACTTCATAGGCATTAGATGTTTTTCCTATCTTTCTACTTGTATTGATAAAAGTAGTCTTTTTACAACTTTTACAAGTAATGTTTATCTGAGAGCCTAGACCTCTGGCATCCACTTCAAAAAATTCCACAGACCCATGGCATGATTTGCAATATAAAAATTCTTCTAATTGTGAAAATAGAATAGAGATGTCAATTATTCTATTTTGCACATCACTATTAGTCACTTGAACAGATGTTGTGCTCAGTTTTTGTCTTGATTTTGATATTTCCACATTAGATGCAGAATAACCAAATTGTCCATCCTCGCTCCGACTAAAAACTTTCTTTTTCTTCTGCCTTCTACCAAATTTCCTTTTTTTATAATCAGATGGTCCTGGCAATCTGTTTCATGAATCAGGCTCCATAGTATTGTTACAGAAAAAGAGCCACTAATTTACACAAAATCTTAATATTTTGAACTGAAATAATTTGATTGATATCGAAATATCTAGCAGGTTTTCCAGGAAAAAGAATTCGAATTTACCACTGTCGGTGAATTACAGGTACAATGTAATATACGTGTAATATACGTATAATATACATATGTAACATTTTTTATAATTCAAATGCATTTTAGAGGCTATATGTTGTTTTAAATGGGCTTCGTATATAAATAATATATAAATAATTAAGTAGTAAATATAATTTTTAAAAATGTCATTTTTACAAAAAAAATTTTTTTAATTTTTTTAATTATAACTTAGAAAATTTTTTTTTGGTAAAACAAATAATTGGAACGTATTCTAATGTAAATTTCCTATCGAATAAGACGATAAAAAAAAATCGATTTTTTGAAGATTTTAACCCAGGCTGGCCCCCTTAAGTGTGCGGCGGACACTGGCACTTGGCTTATGCTTGGCAAAGCTTCATCTGGCGTGAAAGATTCTAAGTCTCGTGTACTGATTTTTCACTGACTAACGTGACGTAGTTTTGACGACTGAACTGCTAGCTATCCTTTAGCAAGGGTTTTTATAACCGTCTTCGATCCCCTCCAATCGAATTTTTGTTGATTCATCTAACGAAAGAATTTTTGTTAACTAGATAATTAGTAAGCCACTCTTATAAAAAAGGCTTGTAGCTCGAGTTTTACTACCGTTTGCACTTTTCTGTTCATTGATTTATTGTCCTCATTTGTATGATTATTGCCGGATGCTCGGATTTCCGCACTATAATCCTTATGTATTGAGGAACCGCTAAAGGGTTGTCACTGCATGCCCAGGTAATAAAAGAAGACTTATTATAGCTAGACTTATTTGTAGACCGCCTTTAGGCTTTAAAAGTCCGACGTTACGCATAAATTTTATCATCGGATATGTGTTTTTCACCTATCAATTTTATCCATTGTCCCAGGGTCTCGCATTTTAATCTTGAGGTAGGTAGAGTGTTTATCTATGGGACCGCTCTGGCGCCTAATTGACTAGTCCCCTTCCGCCACTTAATGTCTAGCCTAGTAACGCTTCTCGGTTACCTGCTTTTAGATCTTTTGTTTGAATACAAAGTATTCCATTTTCCCGAATGTACGGAAACCTTGATTTTGTTAATAGAACCGATGTAATTCTTGTAAACTTTTAAACTTATACTCTGGGTTAACCTGTTTTCCTAGTTTGGTACGTCGTGAAAAAGTTCAATTATCCTTCTCTATTAGCTTTTTGTAACCCATTTTTCCTGGCGTAACACGGAGCATCGCCCCGCGGGTCCCGGATCGCCCATAGTACCTATTTATGCTGTAGGTACGAGTGCATAACAAATGCCTCTCCCAACTTCAGGATCTTGCTGGACTGTCCCCCGGCTCGGTATCACCGCTTGGCTGGTGCCGAAGGCATACCACGCCCCAGGGATGTGCCGTGGCACATAGCCCCCCTTGCGGATACATTTGAAAATTCCCACTCAACTTTCATTCACCCTGAGAAGGTCACAAACTTTGTAGACACATACACCAACCCTGGACTAAGCCAGTCTACTGCTGATCACTCACGGACAAGAGCGTGATTGTCTTCCAAGGTTGCCATTTCGACGACCCACACATCAGTCGGAGACTCCGACCATAGCTTCTTGACTACTAAGCTTCGCCCCATATATTCATACAGGGGGGTGGGCAGCCGAGGCGGGAGGAAAACCTCGGCTATTCTCAACAACACTATCACATTCATACCTCACTCGCTGGGCACTGCCATTCGTCTTACACTATCTCGCAGCTCCCAGTCGATGTGAGGTTTTGCGTATTAGAGCCAAGGCCGACTATCACTCCCAGCTTAAGGCATTGGTCGAACCGGCGCTTTGACCAAGTCGCCAACTCCCCAGGGGACGGACCCCGTCTGCTCAACGATTCGGGTACGCGGGGACGTTACACCCCGATGCATCCTAGTGATCGCAGTGCACCGTACAACCACCTCTTTTATGCAACACCTATTTATCCCTCATCATACTTTTAATACAATCATCTCTTTCATTACATCTCTTCTTTTCTACATTCAAGGACAAACTTTCATTCATATGCCACTACAAGCCAATACTCCACTTCAACTCAATACAATCTTTAACAAATTCACACTTTGTCCCTTTTTCATCTACAGTTGTCCCAACAACACAAACATTCTACATGGTTATACGGGAACACTTTGAGTCACCTTAATGCCCACTGCGGGGGAGACACATGGACAAGTCGAAGCAAAGAAGCGGACTAGGGAAGAATTCCTGGTCTGCTGGCAGGATCGGTGGGTGCAGGATACGCATGAAAGATGGACCGCCAGACTAATAAACCAGAGGGCCCCATGGACCGATCGATAACCTGGGGAGGTGAGTTATTGTCTCCCCCAAATGTTAACCGATCATGGGTACTTCCGCGCGCACATGCATAGGATGGGCAAAGTCGCGGACCCCGGTTGCATATACTGTAGATCCGCAGAAGATAATGCCCATAACACATAACGACCATAACAACCACGAAGGACACAAGAATGAAGGACACCGGGGGCAAATATGTCTAGGTGTTCTAGCAGCCTGAGACTCAGATAAGGGCGCTAGAAGCGCTGGACCTAAGATCCTGGATGGAGCTGGGTAGGGTCACCTTCAAGGTGTCCCAACAATCTTTGAACGGGGACAGGGTTGAGGCTAAGGCGGTCGATGAGGCTTAATGCCACAACAGCAATTGTCAATAACCAAGATTGACTTACACCATAATAAAGGCGTCTCTGCTGTACTGCAGAGGGGCATGACTGAGGTGCACACAGGCCTATCACTGCTCCAAGAATTATGACTAATGAATGGCGTTATTAGAATATGATAAGACACTAACAACACATGTACTTATGTGGGGCAGCTCAGTCTTCAATGATCGTGGTGAGAAGCTCTTAGAATGCCTCTGCAAAACGCAACTAGACATTCTCAACAGAGGCAGAATTCCGACGTTCAGAAACAACAGGAGAGAGGAGGTTATCGACATCACTCTGGCCATGAGAGGTCTCTTCCGGAAGTTTCGGAAACAGAGGGTATCGGAAGAGGTTTCCATGTCTGACCATGAGCAGATCTGCTTTGAGCTGGGTTAGCTGACCAAGGATAAACAGACACAAAAAAATCCCAGGAAGACGAACTGGGATACTTGTACGTCAGTCATCTAGCGGAGAAATTCCCGGACAACGCAAAAAGGCTAAAAACTGTAGAGGATATTGAAAGCTTTTGTGGCAGGATCCAAGCTGCCATAATAGAGGCCTTAGCGGATAGGTGCCGACTAATGAAGCGTATGTTCACCTGTAAGGAAATCAGGCGGAAGTACAAAAAAGCTTTTGAAGCGGCAAAAAAGGAAGACTGAAAGCGTTATTGTGGAGAACTCAACAGTATCCCGGTAATAGTGGAGGTACTAACTAATTTCACCACCAAATACAAAGTTAAGAAATTGGGACCCACTAAGCTATTCGGAAAATTACTCTCATTGTCACACGGGGCGAAGTACTTGATCTAGGGAAAACATCTTAAGAGCAAGAAAAGGAGCTTCACTGCTGCTTCTCCTTTGAGTTTACGCACATAACCCTTTTTCTATAATATTCAAATTTATAGTTATTGATGAAGTTGATCTTTATTGATGAAGTTGAGCGAAGCGATTATTTTTGTAGTTTTCGATAAGGAATCTGGTAGTCACCTCCAACTTGCCGTCCAACTCAACCTACATTTTACCTCTACTTGATATTTAAAGTCATTTCAACGTCAACTGATTTTTTATTCGGAAATCCCAGTTTTAATATCGGACACCAATAGAGAGGAAAAACTTACATTCAGACAATATTTTTTAAAATGATGACATGACTATTGACTCTGACATCGACTATTGACTATCGACTAATTTTGTTGCGGAGATCATATTGTTAGCAAACGCGAATACGAGCGCCTGTTTTGTATAAGTAGTGATAGTGACACTATGGAGCGTAAAAACCATCCCCCACTGTTCACCTCAAGGCCATAACCTCGAGGTGTGGGGCAGGTATCAAATAACATTTCACAGTGCCACAAAATTAATAAATCTAAACAAAAGAAATTATAATTTAATTAAATATTTGTTAATAAGCACTTTCATATAATTTTATATAATGTTTAATATAATTTTACATATACAAACATTTTTATATTTTTACGCGCACATGCCGCATACATTTTTTATAAAATTAAATTTATAACATGGACGCTCACGTATCGAACACTCACGAACATATCACGTACACATTATTTCTACCCTCTGCACACATCTCATAGCTACACATCTAAATTACTGATCTGGCAGTATACAGGTTCACTGCTACAATCAGAGTAGAGTAGAATAAAAGCCCGCAAGCACCGCAGAATGAAAGTTCGCGAACACCCCAAGAAATGACTCTAAATGGTCCAAGCACTTTTTCCGCAGATCCATTACTCATTTCTTCACTTTCCGAAGGTCAGCTTTCCTTAATAGCCGGCTCCTCTCCCTAGTGCGCTCCAATAAATCTTCTTTAAGTTCAGCTACCATTTTAGCCTTGCCTCCTTGTTGCCAATGTCTATTTTTAAAAATAAATAAAAAATATTATGAAGCGGGGCAATTTGAAATAGTCCGTATGACTTCGCAAGCGCATTATCGATGAATCGCGGACCGCAAGGAGAGAGATGTTTCGGCGATCGGCGCGGGGGAGCGCCGGACATTAAGGACGTTCTTGAGAGACTCTTGAGTATTCATACGTGGGAAACGTGTTTTCACGGGCCGCAAAATTTTTGGCGGAAAAGTCGCGTGCGAATGAGTGTGTGTAGGCGATGAACAAACACGCCAATTAGCACAATTGAGAGACGGCTGTCTGCGGCAGCCGGGAATGAAGGACGGTCGACAGGAGAAAGCGCTCAAGTCGAGCGAAAGTGTAAGCGGGTTTATCCACTGCAAATCTCAAAACCCATTGTCGTAAAAGTAGAGATTATATTAATAAAGTCGGCTCGGTTATTACCGCTGATTGTGAATCCTGATTATCGGGATGGTATACACACGAAAAATGGATTTGGAGCAAACACAGTTATGACTAATTGATTGGAGTCATCAGACTAGTGAGAGGTCTACTACTACTACTATTACTGCAATAGATACAAATACAGAATCATAAAGCTTTTGCAGGATACTGTATTGCATACTGATATAATTGATCTTGTGAACGAGGCTATGAGGGCTAGTGCATCCATTGCCACAATGATGTGCCCAGGTTGTAATGAACGGTCCTACAGATACTTTAATCGATTCTAGCACGGATGGAGTGGGGAGATAGATAGATATTCTTTTGTTCGCCTTAGTTGGCAAAATTTACATGCATATAAACATTTTTCCTTTGTTAAGATTTTCTTTACAAATCACAGCTGGTGAAATTAAAATTTACAATTAAATAAATAAATATATAAACACTAAACTTATCACAGATATAAAAATATCACAGACAAATTATTTAAATAGATATAACATCACTAGACCCGTGCCCAGCAGTATAGATAGAAATTTGATATTGGAGGTTAGGGATCAATCGCCAATAGGTATTGGCGCAGTACCCTCTTAAAAGCAGTATAAGATGGCAGGTGACGGATAGAAGCAGGAAGGGAGATCCATAAACAAGCTCCCTGTACTTTTAAATAATATCTGTGCTGTGATGTACAGCCTACGGGCGTCTGTTCTGGGTCATTCTAATCGCCTTCTGTAGGGTATAATAAAGGTATTGCTCGGCAAACGCGAGCAATAGCTTTGTTACGCGTAAGTCGGTACGCAACGCGCGTATATGTAATATATATTTGCGTTAGCGCGACCGCGAAGGCCGGAGACAGGTGGCCTCGTATTGAGCTCGTTCGTGAATAGTGTAACTTTTAATACACGTTCCAAAGGACATTTGCATGGAGGCAAGTGTTCCATGCGCACCTCCATAAACTGGGCGTACTTAAGTTTTAACTGAGTATTCTGTTGGAATCTTCTCTCAGTTCGTTGAATGATATTTACCGCAGAAGTGTATGAATCGCCAAGTTGAGTTACGTTGGACTTGAGAGGAAATCGCAGAATGTACCTGCCATGTTTGTCTCGCTTGTGTGTACAAAGAAGGTGATTCTCGCACACCAATTCATCAGCAGTTAAAGGCAATTGAGGCGAAAACGCCTCTCTTCTTGTATCCAAAAGCTTTCAAGCTGACGAGAAAGGGTGGTATCGTAAATGCATTTAAGACTTGACGCTATAGCATGTAGCGTAGAATGGTCAGAAGAAGCTGTAGAACCTGTAAGAATCCATCCCAAACTAGTAGACTGAGCAATAAGTCAGCTCCTAGAATCAGTTTGATTTCAGCTCCAGAACTTACATTAGGATCAGCAAGAGGCAGATTCTTGGTAAAAGACAGGTCTGACGTTACAAGTTGCGTTGATGGTAAATATTCCGTCAATTTTGGTAACATAAGAACCTGAAGGTTCCAGTGTTGTTCGTCCTTGAATCGTGAAGCGATCTGCATGTCAGCTGCAGACCTGGCCGTAAGACTTGAGGCAGTGCCGACGCCAACGATGAGCATAAAGATCGAACGCCGAGGAAATCGCAGTCATTGTGCGAGATTCTCTGACAGGAAAGAAGCTTCCGAACATGGATCAATGAGATCTTGCTTGTGTGGGGTAAGCTTTAAAAAAAAATTAAAAATATTTAGTAAAATATTCATATATTTAAATCAATATTAAAACGTATATTCAGTATTCCTTTCTTCAAAAATGATCATTAATATGATGAATGTAATTGTTATTTTTTTGGTATCATAACCGCAAAACTTTTGAAGTAAATACCTTGGAGCATTTTTTTAGTGGTACCCCCTATAGGCTTATTCCACTTTTTCTTGCAGTGATCTTGCAAGAGATCCAGAAAGGTATATCAAATACATCGTTGTTTTCATCTAATTTAAAATCTATTATTGTAGATTTACATATTTTGTAACGGGGTTATTTGCTTTTGTTTCGTCTCGCAGAGGAGACCTTTCTCCACGAGACGGGTGCAATAAGACACACACGAGTGCCCCGCGAGGTCCTTACCTCGGAGTGCGCGAGAGCACCCGACGGCAAACACACGTCGCCGCGGCCCGTATACAACGCAAGAGTACATCTGTACTCTCGCTTCTTGAACTCGCGTGGTAGATGCGAGCGCGTCCCTCGCACTCAGCTCTACTGGAGAGTGGCGGTATCCGAGATATAATATTTACATTAATATTTAATTAAATTAAATTTAAAATTAAACATGTATTTTGGGTAAACATTATTTATTATAGTTACTGGTGTAGATTTGGAAATATTTGAGGATTTGGATGAGGAAATATTTATGCAAATTTTAGAAAAATATAAGTGTGGCTTCCAAAAAAAAATTGTTAAAAGGTTTGAGGAGTGGAAGAAAACCTATTATCCTTCATCATCTACTAGTTTTATAATTGAAAATTCTGCTAATTCTAATATTCTACTAACTTCTGCTCATAATATCCCTGATGATATTCCCAGCACACTAATCAACACTCATTCATCAAGTACCTTCGATAATATACATTGTGACTTAAACAGTTCATTGGTTTTGAATGATAATTTACCTATTTTAGACTTAACTTTGCCTGTTATTTTGGTTATTTATGACATTTCTTTTTCTGCTTTAAGAAATTAAGGTCAGGGCGAGGTCCCCAAAGCCCCGACAACAAAGCGACTTTTCCTGGCGGCCCTGATTTATAAATTTACGCGCGCGAGCAAGTCGCGGCGTCGTTAGGCGCCAGGCAATTAATGACGGCCGACAGGAAAGATCCTCTTCTCCTCGTCCAAACTCTCCTCCTGGCTACTCAGTTGTAGGCGTGAGTGGGCTCGCAATGTCCCTTTGGTAGCTGGCGCAATGGGGAAATGCCACGACAAATGGACAACACGACACAATAGAAATAATATCGCTAGGCAACAATAATTACGTTTACTTGAATCTATATTTACGTGTATTTACAGGTGGTTAGTGCACCTAATACGCGGCACGATTATACGCAAGCACGCGCCTCTGCTTTACTCTCCCGACTCTACTCGCGTTCACCCGATTCGCACGTTCGCGTTCGCTCGCGGCACTCCTCGCCCGAATCACGACTCACCGCTGATGCCGCTCGTCCTCATGGGCGCTTCTCTGGTCCACTCACCGCGTCTATTTTCCTGGCTCGTCTTCACATCCTCGCTTCTACGTTCGGCTCTAATACACCTGTAACTTTCCCTAATAGAACGATACGTCAAACTATGATGCTATCCGGGCTACGAGTGGCCGAGTCAAGATGGCTAACTCAGCTCGGCCCTCCGCGTCTCTCTCGTCCTCCTTCATTCTCACGGGATTACCTATTTTGTCACCTTCTATGACTAATTAGTCATAAGGATCGCGTCGGCCCTTCTTCTTCCGGTCATTTTACACGCGATCGGCTATCTCGCCGATAAAGGAGATTGGTTATGGCTTGGTATTGGATTGGTATTGGTTATGATACTGGATGGCGATTCATGTAACGTCACCGCCACCCACGCGCCGCGCGAGATCAGCCGGCTATCTATAAAAAGATGTGCCAGTTCTGGACCTGAAGTACGGTCCTGGTTCGCCGTCCCGCTCTCGGGCATTCGCGCCGTGTGCTCCTTCTCTCCCGCTCTCGTGGCTTGGGAGAGCCGACGGCCTACACGAAGAGGGAGCGCACTCTCCGTCTCTCTCTCTCTCTCTCCCTCGACTGCCTTCGCGCGCATCTTGGGATTACCGCATGGCGGCGACGTGCTCGGTGGCTCGCCTCGGCGCCGATGTCTCGCTGACTCCTCGCGACTAATGTGTGTGTCGTGTGTGCGTGTGTCTTCGCCGTCTCCGCAAATCTTCTGCGTCGCTGTCGTCGTCGTCGACGTCCGCTCTCTCTCTCTTCGTCTACTGTCGTTGTTTGCCAGGGCCAATCTCCTGGCCGAGCCCTTCCCGTGGGCTCCCTCTTGTCCGTCGCAGCTTGGCAGCCATCTCGAGGAAGCTACTGCTCCCGCAGCTTCCCTCGCGAAGTCTCGGCTCAGCTGGCTGACTGCAGGGCCGATCAGCTGGTGGCTGCTGCTCCTCGCTCTCTTCCTCGGCTGACAGGTCGTGTTTTTGTGTGCGGGAGTGCCGATATATTTCAAAAGGGACGTCGCGACGTGAGATTATTTATAATAATCGCGGCTTGCTTGCGTGTGTTCGCTCGGTGTGGCCTCGCTGCCCGGAGTGCAAAAGGGGATCGGTAATACCCGTCACAAAGTTATTTAAATTAAAAATACATGTAGATACACGTTTAATCAGTGATATAGTTAAAAACGAGATCATAATTATTTAAACAATCGTATAATCATAAATATTTAAAAGCAAAGTTAGTATTTAAGAAGTTAATATATAACAATACAGTTAATATATTCACAAAATTTTTTTATTTTATTATATATTTACAGCGAAAAAAAGGAGCGGTTTCTTGAATTATCCAAAGAATTAGCGAACATTTTTGGTACAGAATCGACTGACGGAAAGTTTTTCTTTTTTCCGTTCCTACATTTATTTATTTAAAAACGGAAGTAAACGAATAAATACAGGAGGTATCCTATACGAAAAATACCTCTATCTGAGAAAAAAATTGCACGAAGTGGAATTAATTACGGCAAAAGATAACATCTCAAATGGTGTAATTATCACACATAATATTTATATATTTTTTATAACAAAATATAGTTAACGAAAAATTCAATTGGTGACCCAGTTATGCCTACGTCTTATTTGTTTATCACTTTTGTCTTCACTTTTTGCTTCGTTTATGCAATATTTGATTTTGTTAATTAATGATACTGTGGCTTCATTTGGATTTATTACTGTGGCTTCATTTGGATTTATGTTGCCGTTCTAGTTAACTTGTTGTATTTAATATTTATATTTCTTTTTTGGTAAGTAAATTTTTGTATGTTTTTAATGGACATCAATATCGGGTAGTGATCGTTGAATGGAGAATTTAGTAAATATGTTTTATAATTAATATTTTGTGTTTTTATAAAAAAGTTATCAATGCAAGAACCATTGCTACTGTTTTGGTTGGATGGTCTTGTAATAGATTTAATTCCTGGGCAGTGTCCGTTTGTTAATAGTGTTTGTAGAAATTCCTGATTTAGTGAATCCTGGCATATTATATCAAAATTGAAATCACCTAGTATGATATTGTTTTTGTATTTTTTATTGAAATTTATCAAGTTTTTTATGCTTAGTAGGAATTCTGTTTTATGTATGTCGTGAGATCTATAGTTTGATGATAGGACGAGCTCTCTGTCGTCCTTTAATGTTACTTTTGTATTCACTATTTTAAGTTAATTAATCTGGATTATTTCAGTTGTCTCCATAATCTTATTACTCATGTATACTACAACTCCATCAGATTTGTTAATTAAGCTATTGTTGTAATACATTTTGTAGTTTGGTATATTGAAGAGTTCATTATACTGTAAATTCCAAGTTTCCGTGCATATTATAACATTTGGTTTTATTTTTAGGTTATCAATAAATACTAATTGATTGTTAAAATTTGCGTTTAGACTTCTTATATTTACGCATAGTATTATATCTGTATTTAGGCTAAAATATGTATTTAGTTGGTTTATGTTGTCTGATATGATTTCATTGTCAATGATATTTACTTCGTCATTTGATTCCATTATTACCTATAGATCTTGAATGTAGCACTTGGTGAGTGTAATGAATCTACTAATGCGGTGCTTGATAACTTGGTTTTCCTGATTGCCGGCTGTCTACTAAAGTGGCGCTCTTTATCGTGCTCTAACTTACCGAAATACTGTAGATTCTGTACGAAATACCGGTAGTCTGTAGATTCGATGAATTTTTTGATTTTGTTTTTCAGAACTTCACATTGTTGGCTATCAATTGCACTATGATTAGTGTTATATTTAGTCTTGTATTTGCTGTTAGAAAATTCACAATTCGCACATTTCAGTTTATCACAGTTGCACTCTATTGCTGAATGATTCCCCGCATATTTATAGCATGTGGCCACATTCGGACATTTCTTGTACCCGTGTCCAAATTTCGAACATTTTGGACATGGATTCATATTTATTTGGTCAAATACTCGACAGTTTTGGTACCCCTACGAACACTTTGTTCTTATTATCACGAGTTTGTATATATTTGTTGGCATTTCAATTATTGCACTGATCATATTCGTTTTTGGTTAATAAAAGTATGTAATACTTTACACTTCTCTTTATAGTTTTCGAAATTTCTTATGTTAATGTCTTGTTGTAGATCCTCATTGTCTTTGAACACTTTATCAATGTTTATAATTTTCATTATTGGATATTTTATTTGCGTTTTTTTAATTTTAGCATTGTTCTTTAATTTATTACACAGCGTTTTTTCAATCGTATTAACACTATCTTCATTCATACAGTTGATTATAATAGTGTCATTGTTTTTCTTGAATACACTTTTGGTTTAGATGCACTTCTCTTTTGTTAATTATTGTAATATTTCTTGTTCAATGTTTATGTTACTGTTACTGTTTGTTTTTTTTTATAATCAGTTTTGGCACTTTTTTTATTTTTGGTTTTATATTGGTTAAAGCTTCTGCAAAAGTATTTGTTTTTACTGTATTGTTTATTTCTTTATTTGCTAGTTTCTCTTTTCTTAGTAATTCATTTAGCAGTAGATTTTTATCTTGTGTTTCTTTGTATAGTTGTTTTAATAAGTTGTTTTCTAATTTTAGTGCTTCAATTTCAGTGCCTAGGACATTCGCATTCGAGGCAAGCAGCATAGGTTAATCCTTCTGTGTAGGTTGCAGCTATTCTTCTGCACATCTCGCAATCTCGCCATACTCTTAATTTTATATTACACCCTTCTGCTCCGCAAACTCCGGAATGTCATAAATATCTAAATACTGCTTCTCCTCCTATACTTAATTCGAAAAATTGGCCGTACGTGTAAAAACAAGGGGTAGGAAAGCATTCAAACGAGTAAATATATCCAATCCCTCGTGACAGTTCATAGCCCATTTAATCTCCATTGGCGTAAATTGTTTTTATATATGTAATGGCGTATTTGAGATCCGGGATATCGAATATTCCCTAATGATACAAACTGATAGCACGCTCCGTTTTTGCGCCTCGACGAAGTCTGCCCCTTTTTTCCTGCTCATCGCTTTTTCATCGCTTCTGCTCATGCCTGCTTTGCTTCTGCTCATCACTGCTTCACTTCAGCCTCGCTGCTACTATCAGTGTTGTAACGATCCTTTTCGTTAGGATCGACATAAATAAAATTCGAGAACCCGAGTGGATGGATACAGGGAAAAACGATTGTATACTAGCGCTGGGCCGCTAATCGGCAGAGCGATAGTTGCAACATTCGGGAATAAAGAAATCAATTTTTATAGATCATAATACTTTGAGGCATGACTGTTTTCAGTGTACGACCCCTCCGTTGATCAGAAAAAACACTTGGGTGAATGCTCCGTGCATTACGGTGCGCATTCGGCAATTGTTATGTGCAAGGATAAGTTTTGCGGTCAATGCTGGCTTTGGGCTCCTCCAGTCGAAGGAGAGTTCGGCCGAGAGGTGGCGGCAATTCTACAAAAATTTAACCAATTAAATTCAATGAACAAATCAATTTGTTCAAAGAGAGGTGGCGGCAATTCTACAAAAATTTAATCAATTAAAAAGTATCAATTTATTATCTGAGTTACTTAAATGACAAAATTTTTTCGCTTCGAAATCATTCACTTATATTCATAATGCCGCCAAGCACCCAAAAAGACGAGATCGGCCTCCACTGAGCATGAAGGAACTTCTATTATTTCCTTGATGGCAGTATTGGAGAGATTCACTCGGACCGCAGTCGGTGCTGTACATATAAATTCGGGCATACTTAAGCTCTATGGCCCTATATTTTGTTTATATGTTCTTTTGTTTTGGTCCTCGCCGCCTAGTATCGAAACCTCACAGCATATTATTTAATTTCTCGCAGCGCACATGTATATTTACATAATTCTTTGAAATTGCTGATAAAATTCAATTTTTTAAATTTGAGGTACTCACAGTGTCTTTTTCATCGCCCGCTCAGCCAACTTCAGCAACACCTCAGCTACCCAGGTGCCAGCCACGTGACAGTATAAGGTTAGAAGGGTAAGCGGCTCATCTCCCGCAACAAAGTGCTCAATTAATGTGTCTAATTTATTTCCCCGCCTGTTGCAACTACCTGTCCCAAAAATCATTTCAAGAAAATCTCAAATATTTGGTCCTTTGATCCGGATATAGTAGACACTCTAGTGCTCTCTTTCTAACTAAGCGGTGATTTAAGGTGCTCAACGCTCTTGAAGTCCGCTCAATCTCTCCGCTCAATAAGGAAACAGCTACTCCAGCATGTCGGAAGGAGGCTCAGCTCATTCCAGCTCTACCTCGCTGTAGCTCAAGGTGCCTGAGGCCAAGACAATAAAGCCCAAGGTAAAGTCGGTGTCTCTCACCAACATCAACCCGGATGACGCCCCTGCGTCTTTCACTCGCTCGCAGCGACCACCTTGCGAGTTCGAGGTACGCTGCAAGGCTCAGACAACAAGGTGCGTGGTTCTCCGGGATATTCAAGAACAGCTCAACGAAGATGACTGGACTTTTGGGCTTCTGGTGGAGTGCAGGGAGCAGATCCAGAAAATTATGGAACACGCCACCAGGGACCAGGACGTTCTCGAGATGCTATGGTCTTCAGAACTGGCCAATGAACCATACTTCAAGGAGAACCAGTACACTCAGCTCTACACCATGTCATCCAAGCTCTTGCGCAAGATAGCTAAAATGCTGTCTTTGCTGCCCGCTCAGCCCAGCTCATCAGGTACTGCTCATCGACGCTCAAAGTTACCCGACATAAGACTTCCTCAGTTCAGCGGGGACCATGCAGCTTGGCCTTCATTCGGAAATTTATTTAAGAGTCTTATACTATCCAATGACGACCTGCCTCCGGTGGAAAAGCTGCACTACCTCACTAGCTGCGTGTTCGGGGAAGCTGCTCAAATCATTCAAGGATACAGCATGGACGGCAGCTCATTGGAGCCAGCCTGGATCCAGCTCACTAACCGCTTTGAGAACAAGAGACTCAAGGGTTCAATCAATTAGAAGCCACGGTGAGTCAAGTCATGAAAGGCCTCACTGTTCTTAAAGTGACTGATCAGTTTGGCGACCTGGTGTTGGCTCATTTGATAGTCCGGAATATGGATCGGTTCACCAGGGTGTCTTGGGAACATTCGCTTGGCTCAGCTCATGAACCTCCAACGACGACTCAAGTGCGGACATTCCTAACCTCTCGAGCACGGGCGCTCGAAAGGGTAGAAGGATATGTGGGAAAATTGAGGCCGCCAGCTCCCCCCAAGCGATCTTCTAACGTGGCTTCACCATCAACCCAGCCACTCCCAGCCGCAACTCAACCTGCAACCAGCTCAACAATCCACCTCAGCTCAGAAACTTCAGTCCAAGACTATGGCATATAGTCTTGGAAGCACCGCTCACCCATGTGATTACTGCAACCAGCCGCACTTCCTGGTGATGTGCCCGTTGTTCAGAAACATGGGACCACCAGCTCGTCGGCAGCTCATACAAAAAGAGACTGTGTTTTAATTGCCTAGGACGACACAGTGTCAGCGTATGTCGAAGCTCAGGGCGCTGCAAGGTGTGTGACCAGCGGCACCACACCATGCTGGACCAGCCACTCATATCAGCTCAGGAATCACAGGCATCGACTCAACCTGCTCAACAAGTCAGCTCATCCAGCACCCAATGATGTGTTGGTGCCGTCGTCCACTCACTGCCCTACTCAACTGACACTCTTTGCCACGCTCAGCACCACTTACTCTACTCAATCCTAAGTCCAGCTCATCTCATGCTAATCTCAACGCAACAACGCTCCTGGGCACAGCCATCGCTCAGCTGCGAACATCTGTTCACGCTCATCATGTACGTCTGATGATTGACTCTGGATCTGAACTGACGTTCATCACCGATCATCTGGTAAAACAGCTCAAACTCCCACGCGGCTCTTCATCATTGGTGATTCATGGAATTGGAGGAGGCAAGGCAGCTCATACACTCATCTCCGCTCAGCTCACCCTTCAATCACGATTTACTTTGGAAGCTGTTCTTGTCGAGGCACACATTCTATGAGCGGTCTCCTCGATAAGCCCGTCAGTCAAAATCACTGTTCAGGACTGGCCGCATTTAAAACATCTTAGAATGGCGGACGAGCAGTATTTTCAGCCCCGACCAGTGGATCTCATAATTGGAGCCAACTACTACGGACTCATCATTAAACCAGGAATCATCAAGGCTCATCCAGAATCACCAGTTGCTCAGGCCTCAATCTTCGATTGGCTCACCGTCGGTCTTGCTCCATCGCTCACCAGGAATTCTGCCACATCTTTCCATGAAATAGCCAAACATGACGGCAACCTCCATGACCTGCTTAGCAAGTTCTGGCTCCAAGAGGAGCCCCATCTCGACTCAGAAGACGCCTTGAGTCCAGAGGACGAGGAATGCGAGCAACACTTTCTCTCAACCCATTCGAAAGTTGCTACTGGCAGGTACATCGTGAGAATTCCGCTCAAAGAGGATCCGACAGCTTTTGGAAGCTCACGCACCACTGCAGCAAGATGTCTCTCCAGGGTCACCCGGAAAATTGCTCGAGATACAACTATGGGCGAGCTCTACACCAAATTCATGAAAGAATACTCAGCACTGGGACACATGGTGAAGGTGGACGCATCCAGATGCAAACCACACTTCTCACCGTTTTATTTGCCTCACCATGGTGTCCTCAAACTAAACAGCATCACCACAAAGCTCAGAGTTCTATTCAACGGTTCCTGCTCAACCTCATCTGGCAAATCGCTCAATGACATCATGCACACTGGTGCAAAGTTACTGCTCAACATCACCGAAGTGCTCATCTGGATTCGCCACTTTCATCACCTCTTGGCAACTGACATCGTCAAAATGTATCGCCAGGTGCGCGTGCATCCTGACGATTGGAATCTCCAATGAAACCTGTGGATCGACTCAGCTCAGAAGGAAGTGGACTCCCAACTCACGACGGTTACTTATGGGACCAAGACAGCTCCGTTTCTCGCCACTCAAGCTCTCCTGCAGCTCGTGGACGACGAAGGTCATAAGTATCTGCTCGCCATCCATTCACTTAAGAAAGGACGATATGTCGACGACATATTTGGTGGAACCGATACTCCTGCTCAGCTCAATGGTGCTCAGCTTCCCGCTCTCCAAATGGCATGCGACACATCCAGATCTACTCATCACACCAAACGACAGCTCTTCTCCCATTTTGGATGACTGCTCTACCACACTCTTCGGACTCAAGTGGCTTCCTCAAGAGGATTGCTTCACGTTCACCTCAAAGTTCTCAGATCAAGCTGGACTCGTCACCAAGAGGACTATTTGTCAGAGGCTCAAATCTTCGACCCTCTTGGCTTCGTCGGTCCAATCGTAATTAATGCTAAGATTCTCCTGCAAGAACTCTGGCTACTCATACTTGGCTGGGATGATCCACTGCCAGCTCAAGTGAGATCAAAAAGGCTCAATATCCGGGAAGAACTCATCCTGCTGGTTGTGCATTCCTCAGTGGTTTGGGACGTGGAGTTTCTCCACCATCGAACTACACGGATTCTCGGATGCTCACAGTTCACAGGCTCAACGACGTCGCTAATCTGCTCTAAAACGAAAGCTACCCCGCTCAAGAGACTAACTATCCCTCGGTTAGAGCTCTCATCAGCACTGCTGCTCGCCAAGCTTATTAAGTCTGCTCAAGCGTCTATTCCAATGAAAATCGACGTTACGCATCTGTGGACGGACTCTCAAGTTACGCTCGTGTGGATCAGCTCACCTGCAAGTCACTAAAAGAACTGCGGCTCACGAGGCATCTCAACAGCTCAGCTCAAAGGTCACCCGCTTTGGCACTCAACTGACTCTCGACAAGCTCCAGCAGACGTGCTAGATGACCAGAGGGAGAGCGTCAGTCAATGTCCACGTATTTCGCTGCGTCACCTGCGCACACAGCTCATCTCATCTGCTCCACACATGGGTGGAAAATGAGAAGCTCTCGTGAAGTCCATCAAGTTTCACCTAAAACGCTCTATGGGTAAGACTCTGCTGACATACGAGGAACTTGGAACTCTTCTGTGTCAGATAGAGTCAGTACTCAATTCAAGACCGCTCGAACCACTCAGCAATGATCCTCCGGACATCTCAGCTCTAACTCCGGGACACTTTCTCATTGGAACTGCGCTCAATTGGTCGGCTCACTACCTGCAACGTCACCAAGCCATCTCAAAGTGGTACCACCCGTCTCACACAATTCAAGTCGATTCACTTGCTCTGCTCGTCAACGAGAGATCTCCAGAAGGAATTTGGTTCCTCGATCGAGTGCTCCAGCTCCATCCTGGACAGGATGGGCTCACGCGGGTGGTAACACTCAAAACGGCGACTACTACGATAACTCGCCCCATCACCAAGCTCGCACCTTTACCAGTGCTACTGGTCAAGGAAAACCTCAAGATCTCATGAGCAACCAATTTACGACTTGGTCTTATAATTGTTCCACTTGCCGTTCGAATTTTCGCTATACTTGGTTGTCTTTTCCAGGCATTACGGGAGTAACAATGCCCTTCCTCCACTGATTCCTTTCTAAATCATCATCTAATATTAGGACTAGATCCCCAATTTTTATAGATTGTTCCTTTTCAAACCATTTTTTTCGAAGAATCAGTGTAGGTAAAAACTCCTTAAGCCATCGATGCCAAAATCGATTAGCAAAATATTGCGCAACTTGCCATGCTTTTCTACGTTCACCGCGTGCGCATCACACCTTCCAAACCTTACCTCACTCGAGGAAGAGCCTCGTCTTCTCTAAATATTGGCGCATCGTCTTCAGTTTCTGTGACAGGTACAGGGAATACTGCTACACGTACAGGAATTCTTGACACGGTGAACTGCTTAGCTGTTAACGGTTGTGGACGCGTTGCTCCTACGGATACAGAGGATTGCGGTGTACGCGAATGAGCCGCTGCCGCTGCAGAAACTCGGGTTTGCGGTGTGCGTGATCGTGCTGCCGTTGCAAGAACTCGGGGTTGCGGTGCACGCGAACGCGCTGCTGCGGTGACGCCATCAGATTGCGGCGCGCGTAAATGCGCTGCCGCTGTCGAATCTCGGGGTTGCGGTGCGCGTGAACGCGCTACCGCTGCAGGAACTCGGGGTTACGGTGCGCGCGAACGCGCTGCCGCTGCAGGAACTCGGGATCGCTATGCGCGAGAAACTGCAGGGTGTTGACTTTCTGCAAGGGTCGGGCTTGTTCCTCTCCTGAGTTTCGGCTGGCCTAGTCTAGGCGGTGCTCCTCGCTGTTTTCCTGCAATGGTTCCCTTCTACGCGAATAATTTTCCAGGAAAAAGTCCCGGGTTTCGGCACCAAAATTTTACCACTTCGTGTGGTATTTACGCACGAAGGGAAATAAATACTATCTTTAGAATTCTTTAAAACCTTTTTTTTATTAGAAAATCAGAAAATTGTTAACACACAACGTGACAGCCAAAGGAGCAAAAAAAGCAATAGCATTCAATAAAAACAAAAATGCGGAGACAATATTCTCTCTTCGAGCGTTAACTTTTCCAGCTTAATTTGTCTTTTTTGCGCATAACAGCGCCAGGGTTGCGTGATTTCAAATACTTTTAGATTTAAAATCCACTATGAATTAAGAAATCATATTTATTTATGATTTGATTCGTGAGACAAATAAGAAATCAAATTTATTTGTGACTTGATTTGTGGGACAAATAACAAATAGAATTTATTTATGATTTGATTCGTGAGACAAATAAGAAATCAAATTTATTTGTGATTTGATTCGTGGGACAAATAACAAATAGAATTTATTTGTGATTTGATTCAAGCAACAAATAAGAAATAAAATTTATTTGTGATTTGATTCAAGCGATAAATAAAAAATAAAATGTATTTGCAAATTGATTCGTGGGACAAATAACAAATTAAACCATTAACTAATTAATTTTTAAAGAATTTTTTGCTCAAATATATATGTTGCGTTAAACGCGACTGAAGAGCAACTGGTCAAGTACGTTTTGAATTGCAACTAGACCTTTTTGAGCGACTGGAATTTCAGACAAAATGTTCATTAGACTAAATGTTCTGCTTTTGCTTGAGTATCATTCTAGAGTCAAGCAATAAAACAAGTCGGCGGTAAGAAATAGCGCGCTTAGAAGGTCAAAAAGAATTTTTCTTAAGCCAACTTAAAAAAAAACATTTAAAATTAATTAATTTATTTGTTTTTAATCAATTTGATTTATTATTTGAGAGTCGAATCAAAGCGCAAATAAATTTTATTTCTTATTTGTCGCCTGAATCAAATCGCAAATAAATTTTATTTCTTATTTGTCGCTTGAATGAAATCGCAAATAAATTTTATTTTTATTTGTCGCTTGAATGAAATCACAAATAAATTTTATTTCTTATTTGTCCCACGAATCAAATCAGAAATAAATTTGATTTCTTATTTGTCGCTTGAATCAATTCACAATTAAATTTTATTTCTTATTTGTCCCACGAATCAAATCACCAATAAATTTGATTTTTGGATTCGTGAGTTCATCAATTCAAAATCATGCAACCCTGAACAGCGCTTAGCAACCGTGGAACGTCTCTCTGGCTCACCGTCCGCGAAAGTACCACCGGTTCTCCCGCCCCGTATTCTCTATCTTTTATCAACATATTGTTGGTGATAGAGGACGACGCGGCCCCGGACAATAACCACCTCAACCTCTCGCCGTGCACACATGCCTAACAAAATGTATACTTACATTTTGCCTGAGACATTCGACCTTCTAACTTTTTTACGCTCGAAGAGAGATCACAAAATTATCGTTTAAAAAAATCTACTATTCATTCTCTCACTCACTCCGTAACATAATGTGTTTAATTTATTTCCCCGCCTGTTGCATCTACCTGTCCCAAAAATCTTTCCAAGAAAATCTCAAACACTGTGGTAACTCAAAAATATTTTCCATTTGTTCGTCTAATTTTTCTTCATCTTCTTCTACAATTTGTAGCAAATCATTATTTTATTATTTTTACTATTATTCGGTTTCTTGGGACGCGTAAAGTTATATTTTGGTATAGTCAATTTTCCTGCTTGATTTCGAGTAATTTCAAAAATATTTTCTTCCACTGGATTGCGTGATAGGGCATCTGCTGCTACGTTTGTTTTTCCACTTTTATAAACAATAGCATAGTCATAAGCGTCTATTTTAAAACGCCGTCTGCTTACTTGTAATGAAGTATCGGTAGAATTTTTAAACCATACCAAAGGCTTATGGTCGGTTACTATACTAAATTTTCGGCCTAATAGATAAGGTATGAATTGTGTAACAGAAGAAACAATTGCAAGAGCTTCTCTTGAATAAGTGTCGTATTTTTGATAGACTTAATACCCTTGAAACATATGAAATCGGACGATCTTTCCCTAGTTCGCCTTGAGAAAGTATGCCTCCTATGGCAGTTCCGCTGGCATCACAAGTTACAATAAAAGGCTTTTCAAAATCAACAATTTTTAAAACAGGATGACTGCATAATTTATCTTTTAAAATTGTAAATGAATTTTGTGTGTCTTTATCCCATATAAAGGGTGTATCATCCTTTAGCAAATTACTTAAGGGTTTTGCAATTCCAGAAAAATTATGTATAAATCTTCGATAATAGCCGGCTAATCACAAAAAGACAGGTAAAAAGACAGGTGAAACATAATTCGAGCATGATGGTTTTATTATATTATTGTCAATTAATTCCTGTAATTGACTTTCTAATTCATCCATTAGAGCGTGAGGAAATCTAAATGGTCTCGTATAAACAGGAGCAACCTGGGCTCGTACTCAAGATACTGGAGGGGTGGTGGTACGGCTGGGCGAGGAGCTGGCGGTTGGTTCTTCTTCCTTCTACGCCTCTCGAAGTGTTCTGATCACGTCTCCTCGGCTGCCTCGACTCCTGCATCTCCAGGCTCTCCTAAGCGATTTGATCTCCGCTGGTTGTCGGTCGGGACCCTCCGCTCTCTCAGCTGTTGTTTTTTGGGAGGGGGGAGGGGAAGGGGTTAAATGGGCAAAGGGAGTCACCAAAAGTAAGCTACGCGGGGGGGGGGGGGTTTCTTCTCTCTTCCTTCTTAGTTCCTTGGAGGTGGCGGTGGAATATTCTCCGCCGCCCCGTACGCCACCCGCAGGCACCACTCCTGCATCTCTGGGGAGAGGTTGCTGGAGTAGTGGAGGATACGGGTTAGGTCCTCCCGCCGCCGCCGAGCCCGCTGATCATCCCCAGTCACCGGCGCAAGCCGAAACTCGTGCGGCTGGGGAATGCTAGAGCTCCCGGACGGCGACGGAGATGGTAATTGAGGACCCAACCGCTCCCACAGGATTTGGCGCACAGGCAGCAGTGGTGCCACCTCCAAGGCGGCCACTTCGGGCTGGCGTGCCCTTGGCCCCTCTCCTCTTCACTCTTCGCACGCTCTTCGTTGCGGTGCCGGCTCCTCTCTTCTCTCTTCCTCCTTTCTCCTCTTCTGCGTTGCTGGCAGGGGTGTCCAAGCAGCCATCATCCCCAGCAGCTGCAATCTCATCAAGCTGGTGGCTTGCAGCACACCCCGGGCAAGTGTTGACGTCCACCCCTCTCCTCCCACAGTTGTTACAGTGGGAGTGGAGCCGGGGGTGGGGGCAGCTGGCCTTGGCGTGCCCAAGTTGCCAGCAATTGAGGCAAGCCCTCGGCGGCGGATCCACCCGCCTGTCGATGGCTACTGGCGCTAGGTCGCCAAACAAGACGCCTCGCGTCATGTATTCCCTCCTCTCTTCCTCCGGCTGGGGTGGTGCTGGGGTTGGGGAGCGTCTCCTCTTCTCTCCCTCCTCTTCCTCTTCCTCTTCTGTCGCTGGGGCGGGGCGATTGAGGGAGGCATCCTGGCCTCGTGATGGTAGCCGACGGCCTCCGAGGCGACCAGCTCGCCGGCTCGTAGTCATCTACGGTCAGCTGTCGCCTCGGATTGTAACGGTGGCGTTTCTACCCGTCGTCCAGCCGGAGCATAGGGTAGTAATCTCTTGTGGGCCCCTCCGCTTGCCCTCTGCTGCCACCAGCCGGTGCGACGTAGTCGTCGTCCCATTCCATTGGGACCGACGACTGTGCCCCGTCCACCGCCACAACCCTTGAGTCGTATGACTCGGGTACAGGCGGGGGCGAAAACGCGCTGGGCTCTCCTCTCCTCCTTCTCTCCCTCCTCTTCTCCTTTTCTTCCTTCTTCTTGTCCTCCTCTTCTTTCTTCCTCCTCTCCTCCTTCTCTCTTCTCGACTGTCTCGTCGCCGTCTTCTGCTGGGGCGGGACGGTGGGTGGCTAGCGTACCGCTGCCAAGCCAGGGTGCGGCTCTTCGGGACTGCCCCCTGCCGGCGCCCGAGTTCGGCCCGATCCAGGCCGCCCTCGTCCGTCTCCATCGCGGCCACCTCCTGAATCACCACCCCGGCCTCCTCGGAAGGGACCGCCGGGACCCAGACAATGGGCGCAGGGTTGGCTGGGGTGTCCTGGCCGTCCGTCTTCCCCATCTCCGAGCCGAGCCCCTGGATCATGTGGGTGATGATCTCAGTCAACGGGCTGGCTGGAATAGGGAGAGCGGCCGCCTCTTCCTCTCTTCTTTCTTCTTTTCCTTCTTCCTCGGGTATGTATAAGTACCACAGGTCCTTAAACGGTACCTGTGGCGCGGGGATCAGGGGATGGTACGCGGGGATTCGGGGCAATACGGGGTTGGGGGGTAACGCGGGGATGGGGGGCAACGCGGGGGAATCTATCGGCTCCTGGGCCGTGGGGGCTGGCGCTGACTCCAACGTGGGGTAACCTGGTTCCGGGATACTGTAGGAAGGGAGGGAAGGCTGGGGCGAGGAACTGGGGATTGGCGACTCTCCCTCTTCCATCTCCTGTAGGGCTCGATCCAGCTCTTCCTTGGCTGCCCTCGATTCCCGTGACTCCAGGCTCTCCCGGAGTTGATCTAGCCGATCGTTGGTGGTCGGGACCTCTGCTCCCGTGGCCTCCTCGCTGATGGTCGGAGGTGGTGGGGCGGCTCCAGTAACCTCCTCTCCTTCCTCCGCCTCGCTGATGAACTCGAGTCCGTGGGTGAGCTTTAAGGCTCGGGGTGGATGCGGCCATGACGCGGCCCAGGCATCCAGCTCTGCCTCGCGTCGAGCCCCCCCCCCCCTCTTTCACCCTAAACTCACGGTCCTTTTGCCGGCGCTAATCCTCTCCGTCTGTCTGGCAGACGAAGCCTCCAAATAGTGGGGTCGTTATGACCCTCAACGGGCCCCGCTGGCCGGGAGAACGCCGACCGGACCGCTGCCTTGAGAGCAGCTCGATCGTGAGCACGGGCGTGCTCATCCACGAACTCGCCCGAGTTGTACCTCGGGAGCGCTCCTCTCAGCGGGCTTCCACGTACTCTTCTTGACATCTGGGGTGGGAATGGGATGGGTAAGGGTCATGAAAAACAAAACAAAACATACGATTCATTAGAGTGAGTTAAATCATATGTGTACGCAAAGAAAAGGGGTTTACGCAGGCGATACCAGGGGGAGGTTCGCATAATAATCCGTCGGGGTGATTCTAACGCAAATCTCCACTCTTTGCACGCCTACATCCCCTCTTCAACGACCTCACTACTTCCTACTTCTTTCGACTACTCCGTGGGGGTAACCAACGTTTAATCTGCGATACATGAACATTCGCACTCTTCTTTGCATTTTCAGACTCTACTAAATACACTGTGTGGTACACTACCTCAAGGATTTTGTAAGGGCCGGAGTATTTCGGGGCCAGTTTCGCGGCGTATTTATCCGCGGCCTTCGATAAGGGGTACTCGCGACGTAAGATCTGATCGCCGACCAAGAATCGCACATCCTTTCGTCCCCGATTATACTCCTTCCCTTGTTTTTCCTTCGCCTCATCGATGAACCTCGCTACTAAATCTCTCAACGCATCGAGCCTCTTCATCCTGTCTTTCCACACTTCTGGGTCAATGGGGGTTACGTCACGCGGGGGTTCTACTCTTCCTCTCAAGCTCTTCACTGGGGTTGGCTGCCTTCCATAATTTAGGAACGCGGGAGATACTTTTAGGTCGCTTGTGTCGCGGTGTTGACGGCATGGCGAAATACGTGGAGGTGGACATCCCAATCTCTGTGGTTGTTTTCGACATACATCACGACCATGGTTTTCAGCGTTCTGTGAGCTAGTTCGACGGGATTTGCTTGAGGGTGGTAAGGTGGGGTAGAGGTGTGGATTACGCCATATTCTTCCAAAGTCTTCTCCAGAAACTTGTCCGCAAATTCCCTTCCGTTATCTGTCAGAAAATAGGGCGGCGTTTCCCACCTAAAGAAAATCAACTCCTCAAAGGCCCTCAACACCGACTTCCCATCGTCTCGCCTCACTGGCTTCATTTCTACCCATTTTGTAAATAGGTCCATGAACACGATGATGTACTTGTGTTGGCTGCGACTCGGCGGGAATTCCATTAAGTCGGCAGCCACAACCATCCACGGTTGTTCCACGATCCGCTTGCCAATCATGCCTTGTGATCCTTGTTGTGATGTCTTGTATGTCTGACACTCGGGGCAACTCAAGACATATGTACGAATATCGTACCACATCCCCGGCCAATAGTAATCTCGCGCGATCCTATCGTAGGTTTTCTCAATACCTAAATGACCCAAGGAAGGAGCGCGGTGTGCCTCTTCTAGCACAGACGCACGGTGATTGGCTGGCACGACCAATCTCCAACCTTCCTCTGGGGTCCAAATAGGATCAAGAAGGGGGTCTTCACGATACCGATACAGCATCTCCTCTTCAGCCTTCCATCCTCTAAATTTCGCGGGGAATTCCTTCACTTCTTCCACACGCTTTTCGTACCATTCGTCTTCAATCTCTTCGAACGCCGCAACGAATCCTAAACGATCCGTCCGGTTTTTTCACTATTACTGGGGCGCTACACCATTCGCTTGCTGAGGGTTCTATCACTCCTTCTTGATACATCTTCACTACTTCTCCACGGGCGACTTCCAACATCTTCGGGGATAATCTTCTCTATCTCTCCTTAATCGGGGTTGCTCCTAGGACATCTATGTCGTGTTCCACCAGCGATGTTGTTCCCAGAGCGGGGCTATTCTCGTCTGGGTTCTGGGGTAAATAGCGATTCAACAACTTTTCGATCATTTCCTTCTGTCTTCCTCGCACCTCCGACAACCCTTCACGCTGTCCACCTTCCAATTGGATCTCATTCCAATTTCCTCCTTTCGACCTCCACATCCTTCTCGGGGCGTATATGACTTCCATTTCCTATTTTATACAGAAGTCCATACCTAGGATCATCTCGTGGCCCAGGTCTGGTACTGCTTTGAAGATATGGTTGTCACTAACCCTTCCTACATCCAGGTCTACCCTCAGGTCTCCCACTGGATTCGACGCACTACCTAGTGGTGTTTTAATCGCTAGGTTGGATGGAATGAGCCTATCCCGATATTTCTCAGTTATCTTAGATCCAACTATCGAGATTGTCGCTCTGGGATCCAAGAGGGCTCGATATCTCTCTCCACCTAGTGCCACACACAGGTATTGTCGATTATCCGTCTGGTGGCCTGCCACTGGCGCGTTTGGGTCGTCTGTGGTCGGGGCTTTTGCTGAGCTTGCCTCAGCTTTCCCCCCTCCCTGGACTTGAAGTGGCGATGAGCACCTCGTGTGCGATTCGCCAGGTTCAACGTCCATAGACGATGGTGGCGCCGGACGTTTACCGTACAAGTATGCTGTGGCTTGTCCGATATTTAGTCCTTTGGGCTGAGCTCTGCTGGGCCTGCAGGGTAATATCTTCTTCGGGGACTGGGATGTTGAATTTGTGGGGATTGGGGGTTGGGGATACTCTTCTTCTTGGAGCGGGTTCTCTTCTAAGGGAAACTTTTCTTCTTTCACGATACTTGCTCCTAGAGAAATTACGTTGCCAATGTTGCCTCGTTTTTCTTCTCGTAGGATCTGCCTTGTCACGTCTTCTTCCTTCTGCATACATCCTTCCCATGGGGAGTTCGGAAAATTATACTCTAAGACGGTCGGCTTTCCTCCTTTGTGAGGTGGCGTGCTGTAAGAGTAACAATTCTCCATTTCCTCATCTATTTTATATTCTTCCTCCTCGGATTCATTCGACAGGTCTAACGCTTGTGTGATTAATGGGTTCAGTTTCTCTTTGGGTACGAACATTCGCATGTGCCTTTCCGCGGATTCTTTGAACTTGTCCTTTTTAATCAGCGTGATACCTGTGTCGTCCTCTATCCTCTGCACCATCCTCTTGTACTGCAACTTCCGACTTTCTCTTTACTTTTTATCTCCTCAAGTGGGGTTTCTAAATTCAAGATTATTAAAGGTTTTGGGAACTCGTAAAGTCTCACATCTTCTATTAAAGGGGCTGGGGTTTTTGGGGACTTGTTGTGCGCGGGGTCTCGTGCGCGGGGAAAATTCTTCTTCTCTTCAGGAATAACTCCAAGGGGTAGGAGCTTAATACTCATAAGTGGACGCAGTTGGGAATTTACTGGTGTCCCTGTCCATTCCTTGGAATTGCCCCCTGATTTGGGAATTGAGACATGAGGGGAGACAATTGGGCTGCTTGCCCCCCCCTGCTGCCCGTTTCCCAACATCTTGGCAATTGGTGCACAACGGTTGCACTGATAAAAGGTAACCCCTTCTGTGCCACATATCTGACACGCTGTGCCCTGCTTAACGTTCCTTGGGCATTCACGCGATCAATGTCCAAATTCTCCACATGCAAAACATTTTGTGCGCGGACAATTGAATGCTCTATGCCCTACATTACCGCATGTAAAGCATGCTCCAATGTATCCTGGTACCTTGCCACCTTGTTGCGGTTGTCCGCTAGACTGTTGTCTTTGGAACGTTTGTTGCGCTGGTGGTGGTGCCGCTGCTACTGCTGCATACTGCATGGGAGTATTTGTGGGCGCTGGGATTGTTACCTGTGCTTGCGGGGTTTGGCTTCCCGCAGCTGCGACTTCTTGAGCCTCACTTCCATCTCCATTGTTGCCTTTATCTTGAGTTGCCTTCTTTTTCTTCGGGGGATTCTTCTGGGTCTGCTTTTTCTCTTCCTCTACCGCCGCAACCTTCTCCTTTTTTTTTTTGGGGGGGGGGGGTGTAAACGCACCTCCTGGGACTGTCGACTTTTCAGGGGGCGGTGGTGGTCTAAATCGGGCTATATTTTCCTTTTCTTTCTCGTAAATCCTGCCTAAGGCGTGGATATCTGAGAAATCGTCGAAAATGTAATCCCTAAAACGGATTTGGTAATCAGGGCGTAAGTTTTTCAGCGCTATGCTGACCTGTTCTCTTCTGGAGGGTGGACGTCTGCATAGGTTGAAGATCGATTTCAGTGCTGTTATATACGCGGCGATTCCTTCTCCTTCGCCCTGCGTTCTAGCACGTGCGTCTATCAGTATGTCCTCGTGCTCTCGTTCCACCATATACTGGTGTTTGAATTCCCTCCTGAATTCTCTCCAGGTTCTTACGTCCCTTTTTATCGTCCTAAACCACTGACACGCCTTCTCCGTCAGGGTACACCGGATTGCTCGCAACATTCCATCGTCTGATAGCCGGTGGCTGTCGTTACAGTCTTCCAGCTTCAATAAATATTCTTACGCTGCGCCATGGCCTTCGCCGTTATACGTGATTCGCCATGTTTGGAACAGTTTGGAGATCTTCATGTCCAGACAGGCGTCGCGTCTTCTCCTGTCACCATGTCGTTCATGACCTCTTTCGTCACTTCTGCTTCTCCTCCTATCACGCCTGTCTCTATCGTCTCTTCGTTCATCTTCCCTGCTGTCTGCTCGCATTCTATATCATCTCTGTAACCTCCGTCGGGGACTTCTATCTCTACTTCCATAGGAACTCTTACTCCTACTCCTGCGGGGTGATCGGGATTTACTATCTTCCTTTTTATCTCTACTGCGACTTCTTTGCTCACGGTGACTTATTTTACTTCCCCTTGAGTCTTTACTTCGACTTCTATGGCTTCTCTTGCTTGTTCTAGACTCCCTGCTGTGACTTCTGTGGGATCCGTGATGACTTCTTTTACTTGCCCTTGAGTCTCTGCTCCGACTTCTTCTTCTGGGGGAACTTCGGGAATTCTTCTTTCCATCTCTATCTTCTCTACTTCTACTTCTGCCTTTTGTCAGCCTTTTTTCTTTTTCTGTGTTTGACGTGTTCTTATCTCCGTGTTGTTCTACTTCACTTCTGGGTTGGGGGTTCTCTTCTTCTTGATTTAGTGTAGGGTTTCTGATGGGGTTAGATGCGGGGATTGACGCCTGTTAGCTGGGTACGCGGGGTAAAGGGGGATGTTGAGGGTTCATTTTCTGTATGTCGTGGGGATTAAGGGGGGCTAACCTATCTAACTCATTTCTTTTACCCATTCCGGCTCTTCTCCTACTTTCTTCGAGTTCCTTAGCCGTTCTTTTGGGTATTGCTCCTCCTTGCTGATTCACCCTCAGACTGACTGTGGTTGCTGGCTGTTGAATTAATTCTTCCATATCTATGGACAATCCACTCGTCGATACTTGATCAGCATAGTCTAACGTGGGTGTTGGCGGCGTCGGCACATTTTCCAATAGTGGGTTAGGTCGATGTCTACTTTCTTCCAATTGGAACCTTGCCGTACTGTGACCCATACTTCTTCGACTTGGCCAAGGAATTGGAACTGGTGTTGGTATGTCAAACGGCCATTCCCGAACTCCTGACGCCAAACTCGTCGTCGTCCTTGGGGCTGTCGGCTGGATGTGCGCTTGTGCTGCACCGCTTGTTGTAACTATCGTGCTCCTTCTTCTTCACTCTCGTTATCCTCCTCCACTTCTTCTTTCTCTACCTCATCATATTCTACATTCCACGGGACATTTTTAATCTTCATTTCCTCCCTAAATTTTGCTCTTAATAATCTGTCTCTTAACATCGTGGTCGATCCTTCTATATTTAATCCTGCGTGAACTAACTCTCTAATTAATGGTGCGGGTTGTAACTGGCTAATCCATCTATATTCTCTTTTAATTTAGTCATTTCCCTTCACGTTCTTTTTCACCCATTTAGCGCAAATACTAGTCGACGCGTCAATATCCATTTCGCGGGGCGCGTGAATATTATTTGTTGAGCTAAGTAAACGCGAGACTCCGGAGTCTTTAAACTGAGTTTTTGAATCCGTGGGAATACGCGAATTACCGAAGGCTAACTGATAATATTTCAACTGCGTCACGTAGCGAAGAGTAGAGATTCTTAGCGGTGTCGGTTGCCCTTCGTCAATTTTGACGGATAAATATTATTAAGAATAAATAATTTGATAAATCTGGCGATTACCGTATTTAATCTTCCTAAAATATAGGAGAAAAGACAGAATAATTCGCTTTCAATCTTCTTGAATTTAATCCTAAATCTTCCTGAAAAAATGACAAAAAGGGAGAAAAATAAACAATAAATTGCATTTTCCTACTAGCAACCAACTACCTGTATGCGCTGGGATTTCTAACTGCAAGTTTTCCAAGACAGGCCGATTCCGAATTTAAAAATCGGCCGCCTGGGTAATCTCACAATAAATACAAAAAATAAAATTTTAATAAATAAAATAATATAAATTTTAGAAATGCCACAATCGCTTACTCAAATGGGCGTTCAGGGTCGATACACGGGATTATGCGCGGGGGAAAAAATTTTGGGGATCTTCCTTTCTGAATAAAAAAAAATTCAACAGAGGGAATTTCAAATAACTATTTTTCCTTGATACTGTGGGTCGACTTCTGTCAATTTCCGTTGAAAATCCAATTTCCTATAATCTTTCCGGAAAATTGTCTATATAAAATTTTTCCACAGAAGAAAACTCGAAATTCTATTTTTCCCTCTTCCTCTGGGTTGTTCTAGATCTAATTCCTCCTCAATCTCAATTTTGAATTTTTGTTCCGGAAAATGTCTGTGAAAAGTTTCCCCACAATTAGAAATTCGAAAATTCTATTTTTCCAGCGTTGTTAGTCTTTTTCCTGTTGAAATCCGTCGAAAACTGAATTTTCAAAATTTTCTCTGAAACGAAGAAAATTTTCTACAACACACACAGGAATTTTAAAAAATTGTACGCGGGAGATTTTCTGCAATTTTCCGGGTCAACACTTCCAAATTTTCTGAAAGGGAAAAAATAAAACAAGACAACACACAAAATCTCACTTCGTAACCTAAAAAATCGAACACGTGGCAAAAAATTTTCGGCTTCCAAGATGGCGGCGCGTCGTCTCGGCAGATTGGTCTGGGAGCTATGGTTGGGCGCCACTTTGTGAGAGGGAAAAGGTTAGAGGCCGGGGTTTGCCCCTCTCTCTCTCTCACAAAAGGGAAGCTGGGATTTTTACGTTCCGCCATTTTCCCTTTATACGCCTCCTACTATCACTGCTATTTTCTGCTTGGCTGCTTCTCCGCACCTTCCGCTCCACTGCCTATGACCTAAAGAGGATTTCTCACGTTACTTACTACTCTTAATTTTGTTGAGCGCCAGGCGCCTTGTAGACGCCGCCGGATCACAAACTCCTCGCTCCGGTTGAGAATTCTTTTTCCCAGGGTTGGGGGTCCTCCCGAGACTACCACGTACACGTGGCAATGGTTGCACGCTCCGTTGACGACGCGGACTCAGCTACTCACTCGAGATAGCCGGTGCACTTGCGATTTGCTGAGAATCAGCTCCAATCCACCACCATACAACACACCCAACACTTAGAAATCAAACTCGAACACTTGTGAATTTTATCTAAAATTAATATTGCCTCCTGGCGAAAGGGGAATACGCTTGGTGGTGGATATGTGTGCGCGGCGCGGATCACGTTCGCGGGACTTTTCGGAGGGAAAGATATAATAAATATAGGGGGAAAAAATCCCGTATGAGTGTGCACGCGGGGCTCACCGTCTCAAAAACAAACTCTTCCGTCCTAGCTATACTTCTCCTCGACTAATACTCCTCACGACTCGCTAACTCAAAGAAACTCTCGAAAAGTGCGTCCGGCTGCGACGCCAGCCCTTATTCCCTCTCACTCGCTCTCATTAAATTTACACGCTCTTTTCAACGCTTCGACATGCTTGAGAAGCAGCTGGGCGATCTTAAGTCCATCTTGTGGAGTGGCCCTGTTTCACACGCTGTTTCCACTATTTTGACGAAGGGACCAGAGTGTGAAATAGCGAATTTAACTGCCAGGGTTTCCACCCTTGAGGATTTAATAGGCAATCAAAATGGAGTGTTGAAAGACACCAACACTAATACTAAGCTGCTACTCAAGCGTGCTAAGGTACAAAATGATAACTTGCAGCAAGTACACGTTGCATTGGAGGGCTCCATTGCAGCTCACACCCGTCTACCCTCTGAGGTAGCACAAGATTTACCAGCCGGTGAGACTGAGGCTTGTGCCCAGCTCAGAATTCCCTCTCCTAGGCAGGGCTTCGGTGATGTGGGTGATCACGTTAACCATGCGTCGACCGAGGGCTGCGAGGTGATCGTCAACAGGTTATTCAGGAAGGGATATGAGATCCCACCTGATGCTCTGGGCGATGTCGCTTTTGCAGTTCTTGGCACTGTCCTCCCTGCCTTGCGCAGAGAGGATATTGTTGATGTGCGTGAGGTCCGTCGCCGGAGGTCGGCTGTGGATAAAAAATGAAACGATATGGATAGTTTGGGCTCACCCAACGGCCCATCACCCTCTACTATAGCTAGGCTTTCCGAACCGGGTCTGGTCAGAAGAGTAATGCGGGCCAAGCGCTCGCTCAATAACAACTACTTAACAACAAACGACATCAAGTCAGATTCCCTGTCCCAGGAAACTGTTAACCACTTCTCGGGTAGAAAGATCTTCATAAATGAAATGCTTCCTCTGGACAAGTTCATTTTTTTCCAGAATTTAAGATCTACAGCCAAAGATTTGCTTCAAATATGTTTGGCACTACGGTGGCAGGTTCCTGGCTAAACGTAGGGGAGGTGAGCAAGCGCATGTCTTCGCGTCAGCCGCTGATCTGCAAGCCATTCGCACGGCATGTCAGGATACTCCCAGAAATACTGCCACATTGAGGGACTCAACATCCACTTCCTCAAAGGCAACGGGAGTAACGATGGCAAACAGATCGGGGGCAACTCTTTGTTCCTACCCGGCCGGTGGTGGGAAAGAGTGGCAAGGGCTCCTTTAAGGCGGGGTTTTTGAATGTGAACTCTATCAGAGCGCACATCGGAGAGCTCCGTCTTTTCCTTGCGGATCATCCCTCCTTCCATATTTTTGCAATCGCGGAGTCCTGGCTGGGTCCAGTTGTCGACAGCCTCATTCGAATCCCTGGTTATTCGACTGTAAGGCAGGATCGCAATGTGAGTGGGGGAGGCGTTCTCCTCTTTGTTCGAAGCGACTATACAGTAAAAATCTTGGGAAAATCTAACACTGAAGGACCAGGCAAATCTGGAATCCCAGAGTTTTTTCTTGTTCCGTGCAGAGGGGGGATGGTCCCCCCATTCTCGTGGGGGTCATCTACAGACCTCCTAAAATACAGATGCAACGCGACTCTAATCTTTTTCCTTACGTTCTCTGGTCTCGGAGTTTAGTCATAAGGTGATAATGGGAGACGTGAATACTGACCTGTTGGCGGCTTCGGACGATGCAAATACCATCAAGCGTTTTGCCAGCGAGCTCTCCATGCAATTAGTGCCGCATGGACCGACACATAGAACATCTTTGTCTCACACGTGGATTGACTTAATGATGACTGATGACAACGACATAGTACTGAATTATGGGAATGAATGGCTGCCACACTTCGGAAAGCACAACCTATTAGACGTCACCATTGACATTCACAGTCCTGACCCTGTAAGAGAATCGTTCTCTTACAGGGACTACAACAGCATCATAGCTGGTTCTCTGAATGAAGTGCTTTCTGAATGTGATTGGAATGCCATGAATTCCCTAGAAATCAACCTGGAAGGGGCTTTGTCTGTTATGAACACAAATCTTAATTTAGCTATTAATTTGCTGGCACCAATTAAACAGGTTTGCCCAAAAAAGAAATGTGCTCCTTGGTTTGGTCCTCAGCTTAGGCAGCTTGTCAATTTTAATGACGTGGTCTTAGCGATATTACATTTTTCCTCGCGGAGGATGGAATCCCATAATCAGTGTTGGTGAAAGCACTTCCCACCATCGGGGAATATATCGTGAGGTTATTCAACTCCTCCTTTGCTAAGGGCATTTTTCGGAAAGATAGCCCCTGACCAAATCATGGAGTACCTCAAAGAACAAAAATTACTAGATCCCCTCCAGACTGGTTTTCGTAAACACCACAGTACGCAGACAGCACTACTCAAACTGACGGACGATGTACGTATGGCCATTGACAAGAGGAAGGTAACTCTTCTTCTTTTATTCGATTTCAGTAAAGCTTCTGGGAAAGTTGAGAGGTTTGGGGTTTACCAGGGCGGCTCTTCATTGGATTAAATCATTTTTATAAGGTCGCTCTCAAATGGTTATCTCTGCAAAAAGGTCGGTCTGACTCGACTGTCTCTAGCGGCACAGAAATTGGCGGAGTGGGCGCCGTGCTTCGGACTCCGGCTCAACACCGGTAAAACCAAAGCAATTTACATTGGTTCAAGTAGGAATGTGAATGACATTAACAGCAGGTCACTGCCAGGTGTTGGGCTGGGGGATGGAGTATACGTTCCGTTCAGCGCAGAAATCACCAGCCTTGCTGTTGTATTGGACAATAAATTATCATGGAAGCCGCAGATTGACTCCATCACAAAGAAAGTCAACAAAGCCCTATACAGTCTGCGGTTTATACGGGGCTGCACCAATGAGGCACTACGCAGGAGGCTAGTCGAGTCTTTAGTCCAACCACATCTGGACTACTGCACGGTCGTGTGCTTAGACGCAACGGACGAACAGCGTATCCGACTGCAAAGACTAAGCAATGCATGTGTGAGATACGTTTACGGAGTTAAGAGGGATGATCATATTTCCCCCTACAGGAGGCGATTGGGATGGCTCAGAACGGACTCCCGCAGGCTGTACTTCACAGCACTGCTATTATAAAGAATTATCAGAATGAGGGAGCCCAGTTATCTACTTGATTTCTTTTCTGTGTACTCTCCAAGAGCCACTGCTAGGGGTGAACCGCAGGAACTGAACATCCCCAGAGCGAGCACTGAAAATGGAGCTAGAGCATTCCAAGTACAGGGAATTCGCTTATGGAACTCCCTTCTTGCTCCTATCCGCCACCTGCCTTCTTATACAGCTTTTAAGAGGATGCTGCGCCTACACCTGTTGGCGATAGATCCCTAACCTCCAATATCAAACTTCATCTTCTCTGTTGGGCACGGGTCCAGTGAATCATAGATCTACGCAAGCAATGATATTTTTAAATATCTTTGTAACTTGACTGTGATATTTTTAAATAACTTTGTAACTTGTCTGTGATATTTTTAATATCTGTGATAATTCTAGTATTCGCATATGTATTTATTATTTTATTTATTCAATTGTAAATAGACTATATCACCGGCTGTCTTTCATTTTTGTAAAGATAACGTCAAAGATAATCCACAAATAGGGAATATTTTTTGTACATGTATATTTTTGCCTACAAAGGCGAATAAAGGAATCTATCTATCTGTCTATCCCTCCCTCCCACCCTCCCTCCCTCTCTCCCTCCCTCCCTCTCTCTCTCTCTCTCTCTCTCTCTTTCGCTCTCTCTCTCTCGCTCTCTCACTATCTCTCGCTATCTCGCTCTCTCTCGTTCTCTCGCGCGTTAACAAACTCGTGACGCCGAGTAGCGCGACAGCAAAATGTTGCAGGTCAAGGGCGTGTGCCCGAGACCTTGTATACGTTGCGCGGAGCAGGCAAGAAGAATAAGAGTGCAGTCTTAAGAGTTCGGTCATAAGAGTGCGGCGCAGCGTGCGTAAGTGTGTGTATGAGTCTGTAAAGGCACCGGCCCAAGTAACGCCAACACGATCGCAGCACGACTCGACTTGCGCGACCTAGGTTTTTTTCGCTTTAGTATTTTCAATTTTATGAAAGAGAAATAAATCTCTTTAATATTTATTTTAATCATTTCGTTATTTTCCCGGTCAGGTCCACCTTTCCCACGAATTGCAACCGAGAGCAAGTTGGCGCGGGTATTTTTCGTGATCGTTTTCAGCACGCACTCAAGCTGAACTAAGCTCGAGAAAGTTCAAATCTCTCCGCGTTTGTAGCGGCCATCATCGCACGTGTAGTGCCGCATCGAGGGATGTATGTGCGGACCAGAGGCGGTCCCGTTACGGAATATACAGGGTGATTCATTTTAATTGCCCCTGGCAAATATCTCAAAAAGTACGGGAGATGGAAAAAAACGTTAAATGTAAAAGTTGTAGGGTTCAGAGGGGGAAATTGGTATTTAAAGTTTTTCTCAACCTTGCTTTTTTCAAGATATTGGCCTACGAATTGTGTAGACAGCTTGATTTGACCTTCATGCGACTGCAGAGGTCAACTGGACCCCATGACATAACATCATGTTTGAATGTAAAATTTTCCGCTCTTTTAATTTCCGAGTTCAAAAGTTGGTGTTCCTATTTAAAAAAACTACTTTGATTTTGAAATGACCTTGAAACTTGACCCCAAGGTCATGGTCAAGGTCACCATTGGATTTTCCCCTCTGAAACCTACAACTTTTACATTTAACGTTTTTTCCATCTCCCGTACTTTTTGAGATATTTGCCTGGAGCAATTAAAATGAATCACCCTGTGTTTTACCCAAAATTCAATAGAAATAGTTTAACAATTTTTACTTTATCTTCATGTAACTAAAAACATATTTAAATTATTTAGATCCCTTAAAATATAGATTATAAATAATAATATTTTTTTTCTGACGGGAGCCTACTCTTTAAATAAAATAAATAAAAAATTACTTGTTAATATTGCTTCCTTCTTTTAGTCTTTCTCCTACAGCTCCAGTTTTTACAGCTCTTTCACTTCCAGCGAGATCTACAAGACTCATACGTGATACCTTTTCTCCAGTAACACCACTTTGACTATCTGTAAGAGTTTGCGTCAGTATTACTGAAAATACTGCATGGGAACGAGAGCTTTCTGAATTCATATTTGTTGCGGCTACTGTACGTGACTTATTTCCTTCGGTCATAAGAGTATCTATATCCTAAAAATTGAAAGAACGTCAGAATTTTTTACATGTGCTAAAATTTGGATTGAAAATTAAATAAGTCAATTTTTGTTACAATATTTGTTTCAAAACTCCCATGCCTGCTATGTGAAAAAAAAACTTAAACCACTGGTTTTACCGTATGAAGATGCTCAATTCGCATCCGCAGCTGTTCAAGGATCGATACACCGTGTTTTATCTCAATCGGAAGCTCAGTAAGCTTCCGTTTGACCCTGTTCTAAGTTTCAGTATAATATAAATTAAATACAGTAAATAAATCAAGATTATTTTAATTTATAAAATATTAACTAAATTTTATTTAACAAAAAAAAAGAAATCAATACTTATATTTTAAGTAAAATTTCGCAGAGACGTCATATGTCAAGACACATATGACAAGACGCATATGTGACTCTGAAGCAGACAACTTTACGTCCGGTAGACAGTCAGTCTATCTCTCTCGCCCGCGCGCCATCTTCCGCCGCGCTCAGTGTCTGCCGGTCGAGCAACACGTACTCGCTAGCTCGCGCATCTCCGCCGATGTTTGAACTTCCTCGCGTCCCCGCGGCTTCGCGATCCGCCCGCGTGTGTTTCTCTCAAAGCCACTGAACTGGTCTGCTAACATATCAGTTCATGCAAATTAAGTGAAATCAATTAAAAGAATCAGGTAAATAAATATTTTTGAATATGTTTCAGATTATTGCTTGAGCGTTCCTGCATCCAAATCTGAATAGGAAAGCTTCAGGAAATCTCTGGGCAAATGCTATCAACTCATATCTGTTTAAACAACTTCAATAGAAAATGGTAAGTATAATTTTCTATATAATTATAAACCCAAAACTTTAAATGCTTTTTTCTGAGATATTGTATTTTTATGATTTTAGGTCAGTTGCCGTAGGATTTTTTTGGATCCAACCGTCAGATCACTTCTGTGTCCTGGAAGAACTTAGTGTATGAGTTCCACCACAGATCTATCGGATTGGAATTTTAAAAAGATAAGTTTAAGTGAAGCTATGTACGTAGCATTCACTTTTATTAACATGATTATTTATATTTTCCACATAAGTGTCATTAAAAATTTTTTTCTTATTTCTTTCAGAAAAGTGATCCGATACATCTGAGGTGCAACTTATGAAGAGTATTTTAAGCCTGGTCTGGCGACATATAAATCATCGCTCTGAAAAAAAAGCTACGGCAAGTGGACAAATAAATAAAAATGTAAGATATTTTTGATGGGACAATAGTAGAGACAAAGAGCACTTTTTGGGCCCTAATAGTGTATAAATAGCTTATCTTGTGCAAGTAGTTGAAGTGTAAAAAGTTCCAGCAATCAAAAGTGATAAATACAATTGTTATACCTATTGTACTGAAAGGTGTATTTTTTCCAATTTAACCCAGGCTGGCCCCCTTATCTGAGTCCCAGGTAACAAAATAACATGCGTTTAAATACAAATATTAAACAAATTGAATATCTAATAGAATAAATAACAGCTGTTATTATATTTTTAGAGAGATTGTGCCTTTCTATCTATTTTTAAGAAGTTTTTTTATTTTTGTAAGATTAATTAAAACAATTATAAGATAAAACTAACAAAATAGCCAAACTAGAAAGAACAAAACACTAGAGAAGTAATAATTATTAAATTAAGAAATTAAATAATAATATTGGGAAATTGCATAACTTAAAATATTTTCTGTTATATTTTCTGTTATAAGAACTAACAATTAAATTTATAAACAAACTATTAATTAAAATTCCAGAACAAGCTTACTGAGGATAATACAAATTTATTTAGAATTTCAAAACAAACCAATATTATTAACTTAATTACAATTTAGGAAGATCTTTTATATAATAATAAATACTTTCTTATAATAGCTAATACTTCTAAATAGTTTTATATAATAATAAGTAATAACAAATAGTTTTATATAAAAATAAATAATAACCAATAGTTTTATACAGGGTGTTCGAAATGTTCCGGACCCCCCACTTATAACATAAAGTAAGCATTTTGGAAAAAAATGTTAAATACAAAAGTTGTTAAGTTTTGAAGGTAGAACTAAATGATGACCTTGGATTTGTTATTGGTTATCATTTTCAAGGTCATTTAGAGGTCATCTTCAGTTTTTTAAATAGGGACCCCTATTTTTTATTTCAGATTCTGAAAGAGCACAAAATTTTACATCTGGATATGTACCCACGTTATGGCTCAAAATGACCTACAGAGGTCATTTAGTGGTTAAATGATTATTTAGTAGCAGAAAGCCAAGAAATCCCGATTATTAAGAACTTTGAGCGTATCTGACCAATACTAAAGTAATTTGATTTTGCAAGACAAACTTTATGGTGGCGTTAAATTGACATTGCCCTTGATTTTCAAGGTCATTTGAAGGTTAACTTTAGTTTTCCAAATTAAGCGTCCTAGTTGTAATTCTCCATTTTGCACCAGCGCTAAATTCTGCATTAGGATTGTAGAAGGTGTAATTGACACTGGCGTAAAATAAGCCTTAGGCCAGACAATCACATAACTCGGGCGAGAAAATGATAAATAAAAAAATGTCTAATCAAAATAAGCCTTAGGCCCAACAACTACATACCTCGGGGGGGAAAATGATAAATAAAAAAATGTCTAATCAAAATAAGCCTTAGGCCCAACAACTACATACCTCGGGGGAGAAAATGATAAATAAAAAAATGTCTAATCAAAATGAGCCTTATTGCTCAGGCACGGGAGGTACAACTAATTAAGGTAACATCATGGGTGATCCACCAACTAAGGCAAGACCATCGGCGGCCCAGTCAGCCAAGGCAGGACTATCGGCGGCCCAGCTAACTAAATCAAGACAGTGTGTGGTTTGGGCGAATAGTGGACTATTCGCCCAAACTGAATTTTTTTAAAATGTCGTTGACAGGAACTTTTTACAACAACTGTTCAAATTGTTGCCCATTAACAGTTTGGCAATGTGCTAACCGATTGTAAAAGGCTGCAACAACATTTCGCAAGATTTGCTGAGGTATCAAGTCTATTTCATCAGTGATTCTTTGGCGTAATTCATCCAAGTCACGTGGTTTTATAACATAAACTTTATCCTTCAAGTATCCCCAAAGGAAGTAATCAAGAGGCGTTAGGTCTGGGGACCGAGGTGGCCATTCAATTGTACCTCTCCGCCCAATCCATCTATCATGAAATGTTGCATCTAAATATCGGCGAACATGAATACCGTAGTGTGCAGGAGCACCATCCTGTTGGAAGTAAATTTCGTCCAGATTTCCACCCGTTAAATTCCGTATAGCAGGTATAATTTGGTCTCGAAGCATGTTTTCATACATTGCAGCATTTAAATTACCTTCAATAAAGAAAGGGCCAAGTACTCTTCCATTAAATATGCCAGCCCAAACATTTACTTTTTCAGGATGTTGCGTGTGGTCCGCTCTTATCCAATATGGATTGATGTTACTCCAGTATCGACAATTATGTCTGTTCACTGTTCCGCTTAACTCAAACGTGGCTTCATCAGAGAAAACAATGTTATTGAGGAGCAAAGGATCATCAGATATCATTTGCATCATTACATCACAAAACTCTACCCTTCTATCAAAATCATCTTCAGATAATTCCTGTACCAACTTTAATTTGAAAGGATGCCATTTGTTGAGTTTCAAAATTTTGTGCACAGATGCAGCTCCCATTTCATGCTGTTGTGTACAACGTCTGATGTTGCAATGGGGGTCCTCAATAAATGATTGTAATACGTCTAAGCTCTTTTCATCATTAGACGATGATTTGGATCTACCTGATTTAGGACGATCTTTAATACCACCTGTCTCTTCAAAACGTCTAATTGTACGAATTACGGTACTTTTTGAAATAGGGTTGTTTTCTTCAACTCTGAATGTTTCATTGAATAAACGCTGTACCTGTTTGTAACCTCTCTCTTGATCACCCCACCCTCGCATCATCAACAAAGATATTCTTTCTCGTTCAGTAAGATGTGCCATTTTTCACTACGATTAAAAGTACAATTATTGAAAATTAATACAATTATCTGAATTTCGAAGTAAGAGAACTTTACTTAACTCTTGAAAACAGAAAAGTAAATAGGAGTAAACAATTGTTAATTAACAATTATAAATGAACTGATTCCTAAAAAGAATAGTGAGCAAAATCTTCTAAGGTACAAGTAACGATCCTGAAAATGCTATGAATCATGCGTGGAAACTCGTAACCCTTGCAAAAAATTATTGCAATAAAATCTGTTCATGTAAAACGGTTAGATTATTTTGCTTTTGAAATTAATAACCCCCAAGTGTCCTATGTAGATCATTTCGAGCCATGACGTGGATATTGTACATATCTCCAGACCTAAAATTTAATGCTCCTCCAGAATCCGGAATACAAAATGAGTCCCTTTTTAATAAGCTGAAGATAACTTTCAAATGACCTTAAAAATGAAGGCCAATTTTAAAGTGACCATAAAGTTCGTCCTAGAAAATCAAATTATGTACTTTAGTATTAAAGTACGAAATTTTTTTTTTCTTTTCGTCAAATACACCCAAAGTTCTTAATAATCGGGATTTCTTGGCTTTCTGCTACTAAATAATCATTTAACCACTAAATGACCTCTGTAGGTCATTTTGAGCCATAACGTGGGTACATATCCAGATGTAAAATTTTGTGCTCTTTCAGAATCTGAAATAAAAAATAGGGGTCCCTATTTAAAAAACTGAAGATGACCTTTAAATGACCTTGAAAATGATAACCAATAACAAATCCAAGGTCATCATTTAGTTCTACCTTCAAAACTTAACAACTTTTGTATTTAACATTTTTTTCCAAAATGCTTACTTTATGTTATAAGTGGGGGGTCCGGAACATTTCGAACACCCTGTATAATAATAAATAATAATAAATAGTTTTATATAATAACAAATAATTTTAATATTTTGATATAATATTTTTAAACAATAATTTTATAACTTTAAGGAAATATAAGAAGAATTGGTACTAATCTTTCTTAAATCTATTTTTTTTCCTTAATTAATTCTACAAATTAATAAACAATAAATAATTATAATTTTCACTAGAATTACTAAAGATAGTAAAAAATTAGTTAAAATCTTCATTCTTTTGCATTTCAATGCATGTGTGAGATACGTTTACGGAGTTAGGAGGGATGATCACATTTCCCCCTACAGGAGGCGATTGGGATGGCTCAGAACGGACTCCCGCAGGCTGTACTTCACAGCACTGCTATTATAAAGAATTATCAGAATGAGGGAGCCGAGTTATCTACTTGATTTCTTTTCTGTGTACTCTCCAAGAGCCACTGCTAGGGGTGAACCGCAGAAACTGAACATCCCCAGAGCGAGCACTGCCCTATTGAAAAATCTTACGTAAGATCTTACGTAAGTTCTTACGTAAGATCTTACGTGAGATCTTATGCCAAAATCTGATCTGAAATTTTTTTATTTATAAAGGACTAAATACCGCGCAAAATGAGGATAAACTTGTTATTAAAGAATTTTTTTCGATGGGAATTAGAATTTTTTCAGATGTGTAGCAAAATTTTTAAGTTCCGTATCTAAAAATGTTCTAAGTCCCATCGAAAAAAAATTCTTTAATAACAAGTTTATCCTCATTTTGCACGGTATTTAGTCCTTTATAAATAAAAAAATTTCAGATCAGATTTTGGCATAAGATCTCACGTAAGATCTTACGTAAGCTTTTTCAATAGGGTGAAAATGGAGCCAGGGCATTCCAAGTACAGGGAGCTCACTTATGGAACTCCCTTCTAGCTCTTATCCGCCACCTGCCTTCTTATACAGCTTTTAAGAGGATGCTGCGCCTGCACCTGTTGGCGATAGATCCCTAACCTCCAATATCAAACTTCATCTTCTCTGCTGGGCACGGGTCCAGTGAATCATAGATCTACGCAAGCAATGATATTTTTAATATCTGTGATAATTTTAGTATTCACATATGTATTTATTATTTTATTTATTCAATTGTAAATAGACTATATCACCAGCTGTCTTTCATTTTTGTAAAGATAACGTCAAAGATAATCCTCAAATAGGAAATATATTTTGTACATGTAAATTTTTGCCTACAAAGGCGAATAAAGGAATTAATAAACAATAAATAATTATAATTTTAACTAGAATTTCTAAAGATAGTAAAAATTCAGATAAAATCTTCGTTCTTTTTTTTAACCAGCATTGTATTCTTTAATAACAAATAATTTTGTAACGGATTTTAAATGTAGCCCATTACTTCCTAGGTAGACGCATTATTTATTTGTTCATATAGTTAACGACGTGATGTATTGATTTGAACGACAGTTGAGTGTTTTCGTCGCGTCCTTGTTATTCCGGCATTATAAAAGCCGTAATGAGCTCGCGAGGCGCCAGACGTAACCAACGGACCGATAGAGAAGGTTCCTGCGGTTTGGCCCTCACCGAGAAATTTGTAACCCGACTGTGTGCGGGGTAAGTTATAATAATTGTGCGACGAGAGATTTTTATAATCATATCATATTAATTCGCGATTTTTATTCCTTTTTTGTTACAGTTTTTTGTTTTCTTTAATTTTATTTTATTTCGATTGTGATTTTTACTTTACGAAAAATTATTGTGAATTATAAATATATTAATATACGTTCGATCGATACCGTGAGATTTTTTGATTAAGCAAGATTCGAAACATTACCAAAATAGTGTTAAGAACTCCGGTAATCTATTTGATCAGAACCATCATCGGGATTGACGGACTGATAAAATTGCACAGTTCCCGTTTAATAATCTCCAGATGCATAATCGTAAATAAATATTAAATAGTATTCTCGACTCTCGATGAGAATTGTGATTTTGTTCGGAAGGAAGAACTCCGGGCAAGGCTGTCTCAAAATAAATACATAACACTTAAATCGTGTAACTCTAACGCGGGCGAAATCCGGTCTCGACGTGTCCAGAGAGGCGCCATATGAGAGGGAGATACGCAGCGGAGACGAGCGACACACATCTATAATTTACAATCATCATGCACATGTAATTTCAACCAACAACGCCCAGTGGGAAGCAGTTATAATTTGGAAGAGAGAAGACGGAAGAAAATACAGCAAGCAAGACATCGGCTAAAGCGCAAGTAAACGATAATATTTTCAAAAACAGTCGCGAGCAGTGATTTGTAAATAGAACGCGTGGCGCCATAACAAACGCTGTCGCGAGGAAAAAAGCTAGGCGCGTACAACGCGAGCTAAAAGTTTTTTATGTGATATTATATTAGATTTAATTATTTATGCAAAATCGTGAAATTCATATTTATAGAGCGAAAAACACACTCTATGATAACTGTCATTTTAATACAATTATAGCGTCAGTTTTCAACATTAATATTTTATGCAATAAAGTCAATTTCTACATGTAATTATTATATTTTTTGAAATTATTTGGATTCTTCTTATAACATATACATATACACCCTTGAAAAATAGGAGACTTTCCTCTCAATACCTCTTTACAGATGGGAAGAGTTAAGTTGAATTTTCCAAACTCGGAATTCGCACATCAAATGCAATTTTCGTAAGGTAGAAAATTATACAATTTATGTATTAAAAATCTGTTATTAACATTAATATTAGTTATTAATAAACAACTTGTAAAACGTCCCTTGAAAAGAGAGACCCTTAAAGAGAAAGAGAGACACAAGAAAACTACCCCCACACATCGGCAGCCGCCGCCAGCGCCAACCAATCATATTACTTCGGCAGCATCACCAACTCTCACTACGCGGTCCTAGAATGCGCGCGCCGATCCCTACCGATCATCCTGGAGGGAGAAGCCCTTCCAGTCCTTTAAAAGGGGCTGCTCGCTCTGATCAAGACAGTACGAACAATCTTCTACAAGCATCAACATCTCTACTATATCAGGAGACGAGCAGCAGGCCTCTTTAAAGTCGCTTCTCAACGGCTGGATTTCACCTCCTTCTGTCATCTTTAAAGCACTTTCAGGACATCATTCTGCCTTCTTTAAGACATCTTTAAGACGACTACAGGACATCATCCTGCCTTCTTCAAAACGTCTTTAAGACGACTTCAGGACATCATCCTGCCTTCTTCAAGACATCTTTTAGGCAACTTCAGGACATCATCCTGCCTTCTTCAAGACAACTTTAAAACAACTTCAAGATACTCTCTCTCTCTCTCTGGGAATTCAATCAAAGGGCTTCTTCAAAATAATAAAAGAAGTAGTAAGAGACAAATATTATTATTATTTCATCGAACGAGATATTTTAGTACACATTTGGACGTCCGCATAAGTTAGGCGCCAAACAAATCGATTCAGAAAGTTCCTTACTTCTTGTGCTTAACTAGTAGGTGCACAATCTTGTTGGTACCATAAACGGACAACAGTGCAATATTCTCCAAATATATTGTCAAAGAATTTTCGAGAAATTGTAAGTACATTTAAGTATTAATTGAGCAGTTTTCCTTAATAAGAGCCTATCTTAAAAAAGTACCTCTTGAGATAATGTAATTTTAAACTTTTCTTTCTTAACAAAAAAAAAGTACAAGGGATACTGACACAAATCCTACATATTCTTAAAGGGCATTTATTAGAGAGACAAAAGAAAACTCGAATGCAATGATTTTTATTATTAATAAAAAATTATAAACAATTTAAAAAACTATGAGATAGGTCCTTTTTGAAAAAAAAAACATATATTTACTTTATAATTTCCTTAATTTGAGTATATTTTCTATTATTAACAAAAAGAAATGCAATAACATAGTTTTACAATACCTTTTATTCTTTATTTCATATATATAATAAAAAAATAAACAATTTCATAATTAACAAAAATATAATTACCCATATAAATCCAACTCGTTGCTCTACGATGCATAGGAGCGGAGATCGATCGTTTCTCTCTCGCTTCTATGGCCGCGCGCATCCGACCCTATCTCTCGCACTCAGCTCGCCGTCTCTCTCGCACCTCGCGCGCTCTCTCTCTCTCTCTCCCACCGCGAGCGCTCTCTCACTTGCGCCTACTCAGCTTCCGCCCGCCGAGCAACACGTGCTCGACCGGCTCGCGCATGTTCTTCTAAGTCCGCGTCTCCCCGTGCTACCGCGTCCGCGCGAACCTCGCCGCGTGTAGTGTAGTGCGTGTAAGTATCCTGTGTGTGTGTTCGATGAGTGTCATGCTCGATGTCTCTGGAACCGGGCCCCAGGTAAACCTCATATCTTCCTCTTTCTGCCTCGTCGAGCTTGCCTGTACAATGTAAACAACAGGACAGCTCGACCAAAACGAATTCCCTTCCTTTATCCACTATCCACAATGATTTAAATAAATCTCCCTCACACCTCTTAAAATCCTTCAAATTGTTTATACACGACTTTTTTTATTTCGGCCTTCCCAAATGCGTTATTCTGCTGTGTAAGTCAAAATGGGACACCGTAGAGGTGTATTATGCATTACTTGTATTCATTATAATACGCAACAGAGCTATTGCTTAAACACATTAGCGATACCTCTGTTACATTACTTCCCCCTTTTTAAAAAAAAACGATGCCTTGCCAAACTACTAACAAAAAATAACGGTACTTAAATCTAAAATAACTAAATAAAAAAACCTTCTGACGTTGCTCTCTCTCTCTCTCTCTCTCTTTCTCTCTCTCTCTCTCTCTCTCTTTCTCGTTCTCTCTTCCGTTTCCCCGTGCTCTCTTATGCTCGGACCTTGAATAGCAGCCCTCCTTGCGTTGCGTCGGTGGTTCAGCCGTTGGGCTTGGTGTTAGAGTCCCTGCTGCTATTTTTTGTCCCGTACTTGGCTTGGGTCTATGTCGGCTACTTGCACTTGACCTTTGCTCGGTCAAACATCCACTAGCGTGAATAATATTTCGACTTGTAATATTTGCTGACAAGTCTACTTGGTAGTGTTCTGATGTTATATCGACTGTATTCGATACTACCAAGTGTTCTGATATTGGCTAGACCCGATACTCCCAAGAAGGAGAGACGACTGAACTTGCGATGGTCCTCTGGCAAGGGTTTTTATACCCATTTTCAATCCCCTCCAAATCGCCAAATTTTCCTGAGTTGTCCCATGAGAACGTATCGGGCGTCGCATTCACGTATAATTGGCGTTTATTAAAATGCTTCCTGTAGATCGAATTTTACTACCATTTGCGCATTCTCTGGTTTTATATCTCAAGGTGCCACCGCTCAACAAGGCCATTGGACTGCGGGTGGTATGGCATGGTCCGGACCCTCTCAGCGCCGATGATCTTGGAGAGTGATGAGAAAAGGGCAGACTCGAACTGTGTCCCTTGGTCCGTCGAGATGGTAAGCGGGGTTCCGAAGAGGCTCACCCAGTGCTCGAAAAAGGCAGCTGCAACCGTCTCCGCCTGCATATCCCTCAGGGGGATTGCTTGTGGCCATCTGGAAAAACGGTCGATTACAGTTAGACAGTAGCGATACCCGTCAACCGGTGGCATGACAACGAGATCCATGTGGATATGATTAAAACGTAGGCAAATCTACGGAAACGGCATTACACTCGGTAGTCACTTACAACGAGAAAGCCTTTAGAATAAAGGAAATAGTAATTGGACCCTTCATAGATAGTGAGGGAGCCTTTAATTGTACCACAAGAGACACCATTCGTAGAGCACTGGAAGAGCACGGCATTCCAAGCACCATCGTCAGATGGGTGATTAGGATGCTGACTAACAGGAGCGTATACAGTGAATAGAGAGGTAAAAAAGTAAAAGGAAAATCAACGAAGGATGCCCACAAGGGGGAGTGCTTTCACCCCTACTGTGGCTACTAGTAGTTGATGTATTTCTATGTATGCTAAGCAAAGAAAGGATTTTTGCAATCGGCTATGCAGATGATTTCGCCATAATGGTGAAAGGAAAATTTGAAGAAATTCTACCCAATCCCATTCAAAAGATACTGGAGAAAGTAAAACAATGGTGCCAGGGGATATCACTAGGGATAAATCCAAATAAAACGAAAATAGTCCCTTTCACCAGGAAATATAAAAGTGAAATAAATAAGGAAGTAACCTTCTACGGGAAGAAATTACCGTACGCAGAAGGAGTAAGATACCTAGGGGTCTACCTAGATAAGAAATTGCACTGGAACCAACACTTATCTATACATTGCAAGAAAGTATTAAACATTTTCGTGTAACGTAGGTCGGCTATTGGGACAGGCTGGGGGCTTGAACCTCAAAAAGTCTTGTGGTTATAAGAGGCAATACTGTAACCGAAGCTGACCTATGCTGCAGTGATATGGTGGGAAGCAATCGGTAAAAGAACTTCAATCAAAAGCCTGGATCATATACAGGCTGTGGAATTGAGGGGGCATATGGTTTGAGAAGAAGTACACCCAAGGCGGCAATCAGAATGTTGCTGGTCATAAATGGCCTTGACCTTGACATCAAGGAGGTGGCTAGGACAGCGTACAGAATGATATGCAGTGGTGAGTGGAAAGACAATGGGATGAGACATACGACCATCCAAAAAGAAATTTTATCGAATAAAATATTTTGGTCTTCACAGGATCAAACGATGAGACATATTAGCTTCGGGAAACGCTTCAAAACAAGAATACCGAACAGATAAGAATGGGAAGAAAACCAGTTCCTGGGACATGGAGAAATATGGTTTACCGATGGATCCAAGTCAGAGAAAGGAAATGGTTTCGGCATTTGTGGACCAGGCGGGAAAAACAATTATAACTGCAGGCTCAATGGTTTCAACACAGTCTTTCAGGCAGAAATGTCTGCAATAAGAGTATGTGCGGATAATCTAATAAGAAGGGATACAAAGGGCAGATTTTTACAAATCTGTACCGACAGACAGGCTTCAATAATGACCCTGGAAAACCCACTCACCAAATCAATACTAGGGTACTAATACTACAATAAAAAGGGAAGATGGAAAGCCTGGGAGAACTCTGAATATTATAGGTGGACCAAGGAGCTACTTGGAAAGCACATTACTGGATGGATCTCAAAGAGCAAAAACCTAGACAAACAAGGGGGCCGAACCCTTATAGGCCTATTAACAGGACATTGCGACCTCCGCTGTTATACACACAAAACTAAGGGAACAAGTAACCTATGCAGGTGGTACCAGAAAGAGGAAGAAACCCCAAAACATTTCCTTTGTAAGTGCACTAACCTCACGGGCGCTCGCGTGAAGTGGCTCGGAATAGGGGTTTTGGACTCGGAGCTATTCAGCAAAGTGGGGACAAACAACATAATGGCTTACTCCAAAGCATTAGGAATGAACCACTTTTCTGAGGAATAGCTAGGGGGATAGGGATACAATGGCGAAAGCCAAGTGTCCCTAAGCTATATACCCGGCCAATCAATAATAATAATAATAATAATAATAATCATAATTATAATCATAATCATAATAGCTAACATACCTACCCAAATAAAGACAAAACATACACACTATACGGCATTTTTTTTAAACCTTTGTGACGCGGGGTACTGCGGGGTACCCTCGCGTCGTCGCGAGCTGGCGCGAGCGGGCGCGAGCGCGGCTTAGGGTAGGCTAAGCCGGCGCGCAGAGGAGAGATTGCCAGGTGGGCAATCTCGAGAGATTCTCTCGAGCCGTCAGCGAGGACGGACGCGTGTGCGTGCGTGTGCGAACGGGGTACGAATAAGAGAGTCGAGAGGAAGCCGTCCACGTGAAGGAAGCACGAGGTAGCAGCCGAGAACGAGCGTAGGCTGATACGGTTGTAAGTACCGCCCGTAGACTGTGTTGCGAGTGCGGGCGTGTACGCGGCGAGGAGTCGAGGAGCGCCTCGACTCTAGAGCGGAAGTTTTCATTCGTCGAACGCGGGGAACGTTTCCCCCGTTCTTTCTCTCTCTCTCCGTAGATCGCGATAGCGGACTCTCGTGCGGCGAGAGTCGCGGCTCTCGTAGAAGAGCCGCCGCGTAATTCGGCATCGGAACCTCGAGCGCGGGCTCGAGGCCGAATTCGTTGTACATTGCGTGGAACGGGTAAGCGACCCGTTCCCTCGTATGCGTGCGTACGTGTGTGTACGTGTAGAGTAGGCAAGCGGCCTGCTCTCGGACGCAAACGTTTGTTTACGTGGAGCAAAGTCGTGCTCCGCGTAAACACCACCGATCGCGGACCGCGCGATCGGCCGGCGAATTCTCGACGCGGCCGAGAATTCGTAGGAGCGCGCGCGCTTGCGTTTGCGCGCGGCTCCGTTCGGCTTTACTCGGGCGCGTTCGGAGCATTCGGCTCGCGCGCCCGACATCTACTAACTTCTCCGGGACGCGACTATTGTAATTTACTTTGCAGAGGCAATAAAGGCCTCCGATCTATATTTTACTTGCTCGCGTCATTCTTTCGGGTAGTCCGCGGGACTACTCGACAAACCTTCCTCGTCCCCAACCTCCCGGATACCGCCACTCTATCGTAGAGCTGAGCGGCCGGCATCGGCGATAGTCCAGGAGGACGACAGCCACGCGAACGCGAGGAGCGCGTTCGCGCAACAGCATGCGAGTACAAGAAGTGAGAGTACAGGCGTACTCTCACGTTGTATACGGGCCGCGGCGACGTGTATTCGCCGTCGGGTGCTCGCGCGCACCCCGAGGTAAGGACCTCACGGGGCACTCGTGCGTGCCCCATTGCACCCATCTCGCGGAGGCAGGTCTCCTCCGCGAGGTGAATCAGTCAAGGCAACCCCGTTACAACTGGCGCCCATTAACGTGTGCACTGGAGGGAAGGACCGCGGCGCGACGAAACTTAGATTTTTTTTTGCGAATTCTTCCAGAAGCAGGAGAAGCTTCGTGAGTCAGCCACTAGGTGGCGACGCGCTTTTTCACAGGGAGTGAAAAAGCCGCGAAATTTGAATTCGATTTAAATTCTGGAGGTCGTGTGTGCGCGCAATTTAGGAGGAAAATTGAATTTTCTTTTAGAAAACGGAGAAGGAAAAATCGGGGGATTTTTCCACTAGTAGATTTAGGTGGAGAGAGAGAATCGCGCGTGGCGGCGAACGTTCCTTCAAGTGGAAGGAACGTCCGAAAAGGTGAATGAGTGTTGTTTTTGCCATCAGATTTATTTGAAAAAATTTATTTTTATTTTTGTTCGGGTGCGTACTAATAGCTCGAACAGACAGTCGCACGTTGCTTCTGTCAAAAATTTTTTTTTTCTTTAAAATTCTTGGAGTGATTTCGCAAAGCAAACAGTTGCAGCCGTGCCCTGCTCCTGTTTAGAGGCTTCGCGATACTAGAACTCACGAGGAGTTCCGGATTTGGATTGAATTAGCGAACGGTCGCCGCCGTGCCCTGCTTCCGTTCAAGACGCTTTTAATCCCTGAACACGCGGGGTGTTCAGATACATTCGACAGCATTCAGTCGCAGCCATGACCTGCTTCTGTTTCGGGGAGCTGTCGAGTGAACACTCGGAATTTCAGTAGATTCAAGGCAAGAACAAGCACAGCAGTCACATTTTCGGAAAGGGAACCTTTCGAGTTGGCTAGTTAGCTAACACTTGTAATTTACAAAGATTGTAATTTACTAACACCCGAAACACGTTTAGGAGAAAATTCTAGGTAGAATTTTTTCCGTTCAAATTGAACTCGAAAATTGAAAGTTTTCGAGGAAAATTCATTTTCTCGCTGAATTTGGCAGCGAGAATTTTCAGTAGAATCGCGTAAAAATAAGTGAGTATTTTTGACGCAGATCAAACGCGACTGTGCTACAAACGGTAGGCAGTCGTGGAGAAATTCTCTGGAGCGTGTTTCGGATCGAGAATCTCCCACACTACACAGTAGGCGTAGTTGCGCCGCCAATCGAAAGGGCCGTCCCATAAATTGTTTCGCGTTTTTGGGACAGAAGGCAGACCTGTACACAATCAGGTGAAGATGGAGTACAGAGCGGAACCCACGGAACGGGACGTCCAGCAACGGCTGCTGGCGATCCCGACTGCTGAACAAGACGACAGGAGATCGTCCTTGCACGCAGACTCTGTAGTAAGGGATACTACAGAGGAACAGGTCGCTGACCTACAAACACTGCTGGAAAGGATTCAGCAGGCGGTCGAAAAACACAACGTCAGATACAGAGATCTGACGTACACGGTGACGACCCAGGCGAAGGCCATCGCGACCCTGACGAGAAGGGTAGACCAGCTAACTCGAGAGGTTGAGCAGCTGAGGTCTCCGATGTCAAACACGAGGTTCGACATTCGGCAAAACGACTGGCAACGGGAATGTACACACCCAATGCAGTCATCGCCAAGGGTCGAATCCCAGGAGACGTTCACGAGGAACTATCCCACATTCGACTGCAATTTGGACGACACGCCGGCCGTCCAGAACACACAAAGGAGATTTCCGTCACGTGAGATAAGGACGTGGGCGGATTTCACCAACGGGAGGACCAATGGATATCAGATTGGCCCACCCAACAGCGATAGGAATCGCACAGGCAGGCGTCACGAGGATCCTAGCCACACAGCCAAAGTGGTGATGCCAGAGACGGCAGACAAACCACAGGACAGAAGGACAGGGGTGTCTTTCACGGAGGTAGCGACAACGGTCGTACCGACATCAGCGGAACAGGAGAACCCCGAAGCTCCAATAACTGGCGTCGGACTTCAAAACGTCCTGAATTTGATAGCGAAACAGTTCAGCTCGCTATCAAAACAAAACGAGGAAATCGCGAAGGCGCTTCGCGAAAAGAACGCGAAAAGGCAGAGGGGGGAAAGCAAGTGTGCTTCCTCCTCGACGAGTAAAACTGGCCGCTCCGGAAAAGGTAACTCAAAAAAATAGTAGTTGCAGCGGGAAGGACGGTCAGAAAAGCGGACAGGCGAAGGAGCCCCTTCGTTGCTACGGATGCAAAAAGAAAGGGGTGATTCGTGCGAAATGTCCAAATTGCTCGCCGGAAAACGGACAGCGGGGGGAGTAGGGCACTCAACTGCTCCCCCAGATGCAACCGAAGCTTGTCAGGAAGCTTCGGAGACAACCTCCCAGGGAGTCAGCGGTGCGGCACAACCGGATGTCCCTACGGAGGAAAACCTGAAAACCAGAGGGTGGTTACAGGTGGAAGTGGAGGGTCTCCACTTCCGCGCTCTGTACGATACAGGCGCATCGGTCACGATGACGAGACCGACCGGCCTGCAGTTGAGAACTGCATGCGGCCAAACATTTATGCCAAGCGAGCACGCAGGGGCTAAGCTTGCTGACGGTAGCACAAGCTTGACGATGAGTTGTGTTCACCGTCCTTTTAAGATAGGTGGCATAAGTAGGAAGATCAAGGTGTTGATCATCCCTACACAGGACGTAGATTGTTACTTGGGCACGAATTTCACGACTGAATTCGGCTCGAGACACAATCCGCGGTCCAACCAACTGACGTTGGTAGACGACAACGTCAGGGTCGACCTCCAGCTGACGTCGGTCAGGGAGGTTGACACTGTTCCAGTCGGTGCAGTAGGCATAGGCCGTACGACCGAGGAACAGCTGGCACAAGTGGAGGCACTTGTGCAGCAGCTGGTCGGCGAGGAGCCGACCACATTTGGGTGCACCACGAGGGTGACCCATATAATTGATGTGGGAGATGCTCGCCCCATCAAGAAGCGCTATTACTCGGAGTCGCCGGTAATAGAGGCTAAGATGCACGCGCAGGTCCGAAAGGTACTGGACGCTGGCATCATCACACCATCCACGAGCCCATGGCCAAGCTCGGTCGCGATGGTAAAGCAATCCGGTGGAGGATACCGGATATACATCGACACGAGGTCGAAAACGTTCGAGGAGCATCTCGAACACCTTCGCAAGATATTAGGCCGTCTAAGAGAGGCGGGCCTAATTATCAACCGGCAGAAAAGCCACTTCTGCCAATGCGAAGTCAAGTACCTGGGTGCGGTGCTGAACCAAGAAAGGTTCCGCCCCGATCCAAAGAAAATAAGGCCGGTACTGGAGTACCCGGCGCCGAAGGACGTGAAGCAGCTAACACAGTTCTTAGGCAAGGCATCGTGGCATAGGAGGTTCCTGAACAGCCTCGCCACGATGGCCAATCCGCTTACGCAACTTACGGAGAAGGAGCGTAAGTTTGAGCAGCGTCCTCACACCTGCCGAGAGGACCTACTGCATGACAGAACGAGAGTGTCTCGCTGTAGTATGGGCGATAAGGTTTCGCCCATACATCAAAGGCTACACTGTCTGAGTAGTCTTGGACCACATCTGTTGGCGATGGCTGCGCACACTGAGTGGTCCAACATGTCGATTAGCATGGTGGACCTTGGAGCTGCAAGGTCACCAGTGCTTTGTTGAGCACAGGAAAGGTGCGCTCAACAACGTCCCAGATGCCCTTTCTCGTATGGACGAGGAGGAGGGCGGGGAGACACCAGTGGCTGGTGTCTCATGGACAAAGGACTCAAAGATCCAAAGATGGAATGGGTCCGGGGTAGACGGTTCTACTCCAACGACGAGATGTTCCTGAAGAAGACGAGGACATCGAGACCAACGCCCGACCTCCGGGGGAAGGCGGGAGTCGTGTGGATGCGCCCACGACTCCATCAGCAGGCGCTGATGAAGAGAAGAGCGTTGCCAGCGGGCAAGCGTCTCAGACTGGGAGCGCCCAGTCTAGAGAAGGAAATGTGAAGCGACAACGCGGAAGACCGCGAAAGGCGTCGTATACGTCGGGGACCGGGTCGTCTACCGAGTTCTACAGACAGGATTGACTTAGGGAGCCATTCCTTACAATTCCTTTCTTCTTTCTATCCTTTCCCCAAACGGAGTAGTTGGAGTTGGAGGAACGAGTCGTAGGACTCTTCCCTGGAGAGCGCCGGGGACAAGGCGTTTTCCAAAGTGTTCGGCGTGCAACCGCCGCCGGAATAGCCAGAAGGGGGCACCCTGGAGGGGATCCCCGAAAAGGTTGAGGAGGTTGGGGCGAGGCCCAACCACCACCCAGCAAGCATGCTGGCAACCTGCTGAGCGACCAGGAGGTCGTTCACCACGACGTGATGAGCAGCGCGGCTGCCCACCGTCTAGCGAGTGGCCAGGAGGCCACCCGCAAAGAAGCGATCGGAGAGAATACCGATCGTTGTGTACGCTGGCCCCGAGGCTCGGAGCCGGGTACACAGGGCATCCCGGGGTCACTGGAGATCGGCGGGAGTGCCTAAGGAGACAAAATGGTGTTTCGTCTCCGTTTCAAAGAGGAGTGCGTCGAGGAGTACGTACTCCGCCACAAACGGTTTTTCATAGCCATTGTGGGAAGAGCCCACACAAAAGGACAACGCGCGCGATGAGGCGCAAGTCCTAGTGCGTGCGTCTGCGATTGTGGCAGAAGCGCAAGCCCGACGGGTCGGCAGACTGGCCAAGAGACGTGCCGTGCCGAGTCTCGTCACCCATTGTACGTGAGAGCCAATGGCTTCGTGCTCTGCACGTACAAAATCACGGCGAGGTTCGTGGTTAGTTTTTTTTCTCCTATCCTGCCCCCTTGTTTCCTACACTACCGAGGTTTGGCTCGCTGATAGTGGCAGAGGCCGTCAAGACGTAGCTTAACGGCGTCTGGGAGGAGGGTGTGACGCGGGGTACTGCGGGGTACCCTCGCGTCGTCGCGAGCTGGCGCGAGCGGGCGCGAGCGCGGCTTAGGGTAGGCTAAGCCGGCGCGCGGAGGAGAGATTGCCAGGTGGGCAATCTCGAGAGATTCTCTCGAGCCGTCAGCGAGGACGGACGCGTGTGCGTGCGTGTGTGAACGGGGTACGAATAAGAGAGTCGAGAGGAAGCCGTCCACGTGAAGGAAGCACGAGGTAGCAGCCGAGAACGAGCGTAGGCTGATACGGTTGTAAGTACCGCCCGTAGACTGTATTGCGAGTGCGGGCGTGTACGCGGCGAGGAGTCGAGGAGCGCCTCGACTCTAGAGCGGAAGTTTTCGTTCGTCGAACGCGGGGAACGTTTCCCCCGTTCTTTCTCTCTCTCTCTCCGTAGATCGCGATCGCGGAATCTCGTGCGGCGAGAGTCGCGGCTCTCGTAGAAGAGCCGCCGCGTAATTCGACATCGGAACCTCGAGTGCGGGCTCGAGGCCGAATTCATTGTACATTGCGTGGAACGGGTAAGCGACCCGTTCCCTCGTATGCGTGCGTACATGTGTGTACGTGTAGAGTAGGCAAGCGGCCTGCTCTCGGACGCAAACGTTTGTTTACGTGGAGCAAAGTCGTGCTCCGCGTAAACACCACCGATCGCGGACCGCGCGATCGGCCAGCGAATTCTCGACGCGGCCGAGAATTCGTAGGAGCGTGCGCGCTTGCGTTTGCGCGCGGCTCCGTTCGGCTTTACTCGGACGCGTTCGGAGCATTCGGCTCGCGCGCCCGACATCTACTAACTTCTCCGGGACGCGACTATTGTAATTTACTTTGCAGAGGCAATAAAGGCCTCCGATCTATATTTTACTTGCTCGCGTCATTCTTTCGGGTAGTCCGCGGGACTACTCGACAAACCTTCCTCGTCCCCAACCTCCCGGATACCGCCACTCTATCGTAGAGCTGAGCGGCCGGCATCGGCGATAGTCCAGGAGGACGACAGCCACGCGAACGCGAGGAGCGCGTTCGCGCAACAGCACGCGAGTACAAGAAGTGAGAGTACAGGCGTACTCTCACGTTGTATACGGGCCGCGGCGACGTGTATTCGCCGTCGGGTGCTCGCGCGCACCCCGACGTAAGGACCTCACGGGGCACTCGTGCGTGCCCCATTGCACCCATCTCGCGGAGGCAGGTCTCCTCCGCGAGGTGAATCAGTCAAGGCAACCCCGTTACACCTTCACTAAAGGCCCTACGACCCTCACAAAATCCCACCGACACTCCCAACTAAGGTCACTTGTAGCACTGTGAAGAAGATGCGGAGAAGGTTGCAGATAAATTTAAGAAGAAGACACGGGACGCCTTCGCTGGTGGCACAAAATCAATATTAACAAAATCTGCAATTGCCTAGCCACCGCTCAAATCATGCATAGCAGTGGCTAAATGCCTATCTTTCACCACCGAAAACAATGGCGAAACTGCGTACTTTCGACTAGGGGATCAAGAAAAAGATATTTACAGGTATGTCAAGACATATAGTTTCAGATCTTTAATTTGTACTTGAGAAATCAGACTTTTCTCTTTTTTAATATAATAAATAACGGGACTTATAATTTTAAATATTCTAACCCGCCCGATAAATTTTTCGCATAATTTAGCATTTCGGCTTTGTTGGATAAAACGAAATTTATTTTTAAAACATTATGACCAATTTTCAATTTCCATTCACGTTTTCAGTGGAGAGTTCACTTCGAGCCTTCACGGTGAGAAGACGTGTATACAAACGCTCCGTTATCAGTTTTGATCGCGTGCGTATACGATCACTTATAGCGCTTCAGCGCTTCAGCGCTTTTTCAACAGCCGCCCCGCCTTACCGCGTGTGAATAGCACCGTCTAACCGCGGGTGCAAATTACTTGTAACATGCCAATATTAAACAATTCTTCAAACCTTGCTAGTACCAGCATCCAAGCTACTACTTCCACCCTCATGTTGACCAAAAATACCATGAGTTACGCAGCAGCCACTCTGAAGGACCAATTTCCTACTCGAGACCAAGAAATAATCCTAGACTGTGTAGAAGGACTCAACCTAACCGAGTACACATGTGCAGTCGGACAAATTGTGCAACCCAAAAATGTTTGTAACAAAGGTATTGCTCGACAGCGCGAGCAATAGCTTTATTACAAAATTTAAGTCGGTACGCAACGCGCGTATATTTAGCATATGCTTGCGTTAGCGCGACCGCGACGGCCGGAGAGCAAGTGTGCTCCCGAGCGTCCCCACTCCGCGACGCCTTCCCACCCGCGGGAAGACGTTGTCATGACGACCGGACTCTCCCACCGAGCGCGCCTCGAGTCGAGCGGCTCGGAGCGAGCGAGAGCTGACTGACGAATTCAGTCCGCTCGGCGCACTGAGCCGAGCTCCAACCTTCAGGGGAGATTGTCGCACGTAATGAGTGCGTACAATTGGGCTTGCCGCGATTTATATTAGATCGATATTTGCGATAATTAATTGTATATTTTTCGTTTTGTATTTTTTGGAATTACCGAGGGAGAGGGCAGGACGAAGCCCTATTAATGTAATGAAGAGCGCGCTCAATAGGTTAAGCGAAATTGTTTTTTGTATAATATCATTTTTTTATATTTTTAAATCAATAATAAATGTGTTAAACAGTTTAAAATGAATACAAGTGTGAATGTGTTATTTACCGAATAGTGAAAATTCGTATTATTATTGGAAGTACCGCGTAAGGGGGTTTGCGAGCGCATTGAGCTCGTTTCGTGTTAGAGTTGTGCGCGTATTGAGCGTGACAGCTAGGGGTTGTAACAGGCGTATTGAGTCTGTTCGCGAGTAGTACTCCTGAACGTATTGAGTTCAGGAGTAACCGGGACACCTCCTCCTTCCCCATAGAAAGCCCGATTGTTACATGGCGCCCGAACAGGCTATGGTGGTTTAGGAGGTTGGTTAGGGAAAATTTGTGATAATTTTACCAACTGCCGAAGTGAGAGTGCTGTTAACTGAGAATCGTAGTGTATTTAAATTAATTTTCCTATTTGTTTTTCTATTGGAATAATAACGTAATAATAGATTTTGTTTTTTTTATCTTTGAGTCTCTTAATATAATGTATTAATTATGCCGGATTTTTTCGACGAGTTTGGCTCCGAATTTCGGCTACAGGGCCGATTTAATCAAACGGAAGCGAACGTGGAGGATTTAGCAAAAAAAGTTTTTGATTAACAAGAGACTCTAGGATATTTTGGCAAAGAATTAGAGAGTTTAAGATTAGAAAATAATATGTTAAAAAGACAATTGTTTAACGTAGCCAGAAGCACTACGGCACTGTTGGTAAAATTAGAGAACAGAGTGGATAAGGCCGAAGAAATAATCGACGAAATGATTAGTAGTTTTAAGAAGTTCAGTTCAAATTAGGTATTTTGAAATAAACATAGGTGACGGGTAGTTTAAGCAGAATGAGTTTGTTGGTATTAGCGAATAATATGCTATGTATGCACAACGTTATGTATGCCAGTATATGAAAAACCGTTTCGAGGTAAAATTTTTTTTCTCTTTCTTTTCTTTTCACTTATCTTGCATTTGTTTTTTTTTTTGGATTTTTTTTCTGTTTTAACCGGTAAAAGTCCGTAAAGGTACCCGCACGTATAAAGGACTCTCACAATCGTTTTTTTTAATTAAAGTTTTTTTTTGGAATTAAAATCAAAATGTCCGGTAAAATAGGCGTAGCGTGGATCTACCGTTTGAAGCGCGAGGAACTGGTAGATTTATTAACGAGATTTAACATCGAGAAATCCGGAAAAGTCGACGAATTGCGCAAATGTCTGATCGCTTCCGTAAGGAAAAATCCTCAGCTTTTTAGCGATAAACCAGCTGATGCAGAAGATTATAATGAACAGGTGGACAAAACAGCAGATGAGGAAAAGCCAGAATATGTCCACGTAGTGGTAAAAGAGTCGAGGACATCCACACCGATCGCAAGCGGATCGGGAGTGCAAAATCTAACCAGCGCATTCGACGGACAACAACAGTATGAGCGACAACAACCAATCTACGTGACGCAAGAGAGTAATTCCACAGCGAGAGTATTGGATCAGATGCGCAAATGGAATTGCCATTTTGATGGGAAAGACGTCTACTCTTTCCTTGAAAGAATAGATGAGCTTAGACGTGCGTACGAGTTTACGGAACAGCAGATAATACAAGGATTTCCAGAATTGCTGTGAGGAGAAGCACTCCTTTGGTTCAGGAATATATCTGAAGAGATCACGACATGGCCGGACTTATAGCAGGCTATACGTGATTTTTATTTACCACCTGAAGAAACGAGAAACTTGTACGCGCAAATAAGAGAGAGGAGACAAGCTGCAAATGAAACAATGCGAGCATATGCTACAGCATTGTCAACAATGATGCGCCGTCACGGAAAGATTGGAGCCGAAGAGCAGCTCGATAACTTGAATTATAACATGAAACCGGAGTTACGGCTGTATGTTAGTCGCGATAGTGTAAACTCGTCGGTAGACTTAATTAAGAAAGTAGAGAGAATAGAACAGACGCTCAAACTCGTAAAGATCGAAGACAAAAAACCGCGGAACGAAGCGAATAAAATAAATACAGTTAACGATGCGCCGTATGACAGGTCAAAGACTTGCTGGAAATGTAAACAGCAAGGTCATTTGAGACAAAACTGTAGGAATAAATGGCGCAAATTTTGTTCGTTCTGCGGAAAGGACAATATCTTTACAAAAGACTGTGCATGTCACGCGGCACAACCGACGGGAAACGGAGCGCAGGCCGAGACAAATGTAGCAACAGAGCCTCGGCCGAGTTAAAAGATTCGCGTTTATTTGTAAATGTAAATGTCGGTAAATGTAAATGCAATGCCCTGATCGACATCGGTGCAAATTTTTCATGTATTAGCCAAATGACAGCAAATAAAATTAAAAAAATCACGGGGAGAATAAAGAAAATTAAAAGAATAGCAGCTGTAGCTAACGGCCAGATAGTAAAAATTAATTTTTGCTGGGTTGGAAAAATAAAGGTTTATAACAAAACCACTTTGGCAAAATTATTTATTATACCGGAGTTGACTCAGGATTTATTATTGGGCATGGATATAATAGAACAACTTGAGCCTATATTTTTTTTAAATAAAAAACAGTTGTTACCGACATTTACAATTCAGGAAATTTGTAACATAAACGACGATATAGGGATAAAATCACTCACAGAAGATCAGAAGAAGAGATTAGATGCTTGGATTAAACAAGAAAAAGAAGAAATGCAGCATATGACAGGTTGCACACCGTTAATTCAACATAACATCAAGCTGATCGACGAAACACCAATAAAACAGAAATACCGACCGAGGAACCCAGTAATACAGAAGACAATTCAAGAAGAAGTCAAAGAAATGCTGGAAGCAGGGATAATAAGAAGATCGACAAGTCCTTGGAGTTCGCCAATAGTTCTGGTGAAAAAGAAAGACGGGAAAATGCGTTTTTGCGTAGATTTTCGAAAAGTCAATTCGGTAACATCTAAAAACGCATACCCATTGCCATTCTTGAATTCGATGCTCGATCGTCTACAAGGAGCACGGATACTGTCATCCATTGATTTAAAAAATGGATATTGGCAAGTGGCATTGGATGAAAAAAGTAAAGAGATTACCGCATTCACAGTACCCGGCTTGGGACTGTTTGAATTCAACGTGATGCCATTTGGATTGCATTCTGCAGGTGCAACCTTTCAACGGCTCATGGACATGATTATCACTCCAGATATGGCCGAAAACGTATTTGTATATCTGGATGATATCATAATAATTTCCGAAACTTTCGAAGAGCACATGAAATGGCTAAAGATCGTTTTCGAGAAATTAAAGAATGCAAATCTGCAACCGAATTGGGATAAATGCAATTTCGCCCGCAAAGAATTGAAATACCTAGGTCACGTTGTAGATGAATTTGGAGTACGAACGGACCCAGATAAAGTGGCCGCTGTGCAGAAAATACCAGTACCAAATAATCCTAAAGAATTAAAAAGATTTTTGGGAATGATTTCTTGGTATCGGCGTTTCATACCGAACGTTGCAACAATGACAACGCCGTTGCAAGATCTCTTAAAGAAAAGAGCACAGTGGGAATGGAAAGATGCACAACAACATGCATTTTTAGAAATAAAAAAATGTTTGACGAATGCACCAATCCTCGCTTATCCGGATTGGAATTTACCATTCACCTTGCAAACGGATGCAAGTTTGAAAGGTTTAGGCGCAGTTTTAACGCAGAATGATGGAGAAGTTGAAGTCATTGCTTATGCTAGTCGTTCTTTAAGCAAAGCAGAACAAAATTATTCGGTGACAGAATTTGAATGTTTAGCCGTTAAATGGGCAATTTGGAAGATGCGTGATTATTTAGACGGATGTCATTTTACTGTACTGACTGATCACCAGGCGTTAAAGTGGCTGAATAATATAGATAGTCCAGCAGGTCGTCTTGCACGTTGGGCTTTAGAATTAAGCCAGTATGATTTCGATATTTTATATCGAAAAGGCTCGGAAAATAACGTTGCAGACGCTCTGTCACGCAACCCTATTGATGTCAACTCGATCAATAGTGAAAGAAATGAAAAATGGTACGCCCGTACATTCAGATTAGTCACTGAAAAACCAGAAAATTTTCCGGATTTTTGCATTAAAGAAGGAAGATTGTTTAAAAAAATTCTGCACACCCTAGACTTTAATGAAATTGAAAGCGAGGAAGAATGGAAAATGTGCATTCGAGAAGACGAAAAAGACCGAGTTTTAAAAGAAAATCACGATTTACCTACTGCAGGCCACCTTGGCATTGCTAAAACTCTTGTTCGTTTAGCTAAAAAATTCTATTGGCCTGGAATGTTTCGTGAAGCAAAAGGGTACGTCCGATCTTGCAACAATTGCCAAAGATTTAAAACTGCACAACAGGCGCCGGCAGGGCAGTTAAAAGCTACTTGTCCCGGCGACCCATGGGAGACAGTTGCAATTGATCTCGTAGGACCATTACCTCGATCCAATAATGGTTTTACGCAAATGTTGGTTATGCAAGATGTTTTCACGAAATGGATCGAATTGCGACCAATTAGAAAAGCAACAGCGACGGCAATTGTTAAAGGCGTGCAAGAGCAAATTTTGCTCAGATTTGGTTGTCCGAAAACAATATCAACCGATAATGGCAGGCAATTTACGTCTCGTGAATTTAAAAAATTACTCGAAAATGCAAAAATAAAACATAGGTTAACACCTCCGTACTCACCGCAATGTAACGCAGTTGAGAGGGCGAATCGTACTGTAAAGTCAATGATAAAACAGTACATTACAGGTTCTCAAAAAACCTGGGACGCCCATATCCCCGAAATAGCATTTGCATTTAATACTGCACACAGCGAATGCACCGGATACACACCCGCCTACTTGAATTTCGGTAGCGAGTTAATATCTGCCGGATCATTAGAGCAAGAAGAGAGAGGGAGTGTAAAAAATTCGTTTGAAAACCGGATAAAAAACTTGCAGGAAGCTTTAGATTTGGCCAAAGTCAACGCCGCAAAAAGCTTCCAAAGACAAGAAAAATATTACAATCTCCGCAAGAGAGAATGGAAGCCGAAAATCGGCGAACAAGTTTTAAAAAGAAATTTTGTCTTGTCCGGTAAAGCCGAAAATATTAACGCAAAGTTGTGCGAAAAATATATCGGTCCGTTTAAGGTCTTTAAAATAATTTCTCCGGTTATTTTTGACCTTAAAAATGATGAAAATACCATTATTCGTCACGTACACATTAAAGATTTGAAACCGTTTGTGTCGACAGACGAGTAATAGATCTAAGGGTTAATGAACCCTAATGTACATATACTGTAAATAATGCGAAATACGGCCGTTAGGATTAAGGAAATTAATGTTTACAATTTCGCGGATAAAAGGAGACCCCGAATTGCGCGAAAGCCAGTAGCATTACGGCAAAATGGATCGGCAGTACCTCGAAGACTTTGAGAAGTGGTTGGAAGGTCGAGGGCCACCGCCCGGCGAGGAAGAATACGTCCCTGCAGGAACTGCAGGAACTGCAGGAACATCAACTGCAGTAAAAGAATACATCCCGACGCCGAAAGAAGAGTTGGAGAAGAGAAGCGGATTGTCGTTGCCTGCAATATCCAGGGAACGGTTAGTAGCCAAGTGGCAAGCGGCAGCGGCACGACGAGCAGCCGCAAAAATTACAAACGCAACAGAAACAACATCCACAACACCATCAACAGAATTATCAACGGATGCAGCAACAACAGCGGAACTACGGCCTACCCGGACGATTGCTATCCCGTTCGCGCCGGAAGTGAAGGTGCCACTGGGAGCCCGTACATTTAGAACTACTGTGTGGGGCTACCAGTGGCGCATAAAATTTTCAAAGGAAGGAGTACCTCGATTCATGCCACCAAGGAAGTGAGTGACTTTATCCGAAATTTAAATTTTTTTTTATTATTATTTATGTATAGCATTTATTTTTTTTTGTAATTAATTTGTTTTAAGAATTTTTTTTTTGTATTCCGTAAAAACTTCGTTTTTTTTTTACGGGAGGGGGTAATGTAACAAAGGTATTGCTCGACAGCGCGAGCAATAGCTTTATTACAAAATTTAAGTCGGTACGCAACGCGCGTATATTTAGCATATACTTGCGTTAGCGCGACCGCGACGGCCGGAGAGCAAGTGTGCTCCCGAGCGTTCCCACTCCGCGACGCCTTCCCACCCGCGGGAAGACGTTGTCATGACGACCGGACTCTCCCACCGAGCGCGCCTCGAATCGAGCGGCTCGGAGCGAGCGAGAGCTGACTGACGAATTCAGTCCGCTCGGCGCACTGAGCCGAGCTCCAACCTTCAGGGGAGATTGTCGCACGTAATGAGTGCGTACAATTGGGCTTGCCGCGATTTATGTTAGATCGATATTTGCGATAATTAATTGTATATTTTTCGTTTTGTATTTTTAGAATTACCGAGGGAGAGGGCAGGACGAAGCCCTATTAATGTAATGAAAAGCGCGCTCAATAGTGTAAGCGAAATTGTTTTTTGTATAATATCATTTTTTTATATTTTTAAATCAATAATAAATGTGTTAAACAGTTTAAAATGAATACAAGTGTGAATGTGTTATTTACCGAATAGTGAAAATTCTAATTATTATTGGAAGTACCGCGTAAGGGGGTTTGCGAGCGCATTGAGCTCGTTTCGTGTTAGAGTTGTGCGCGTATTGAGCGTGACAGCTAGTGGTTGTAACAGGCGTATTGAGTCTGTTCGCGAGTAGTACTCCTGAACGTATTGAGTTCAGGAGTAACCGGGACACCTCCTCCTACCCCATAGAAAACCCGATTGTTACATGTTCTTTATTCATTTAGAATATCAAACAACAGAATTTGTGTCTACCTTTCAAGTAAAGAAATGGCCGAAAAGTTTACCGACGAACGCGACCATCTTACAATCAACGAAATTAAAGTAAATATTCGCCCTCTAATCTCCAAAGCAAAAAGAATTGTATTCTCCAATGTAGCTCCGCCTATCCCTCACTATGTACTCGAAAATGCCTTAGCAAATTTAAATATTGCTCGCATGTCTCCTTTTTCAACTCTCAAGGCTGCAATAGCCGAAGAAGGCTATGAACACGTTCTCAGCTCAAGAAGACAAGTATACATTAGTGCTAATGATGTCGATAAACTACCAGAAATCATCAAAATTTTATTTGAGCATATAACTTATTATATCTATCCTAGCTCGGTTGTTCTCAAATACTTCTTTTGCAAACTTGAAGGCCACTTAGCTAAAAACTGTGGGAGTCATTTAGCAAACACCACAAACACAAGTTTTACTACAAATATCAATGCTTCTTTCAATGAAAATTCAAAAATAAATAGTTCAGTTACTGTCGATCAATCGTCTTCAATAGATAAACACTTGATCGACGACTCATTAAATACAACAACAATCAGTCAAACACCTACAAATCTATCGGAGAACACTTACCAGCCTATGGATTCCACCTCACAGGTCAACGACATTGTATCTTTGGAATCTTTCTTGCCTCCCCCTTTTACATACGGCAAAAGAGCTTTATCAAGTACTCAATCCTCTTCAAGTCTAACATCGCAAAATCCAACAAAAGTCAGCTTTACTATAGAGGCTACTAAGAAACTAACTAAACGCTTCAAAAAAAAACAAAAAAAACAATTTCTCGTGAAGATGTAGCTAAACAACTGCTTCCTATTAAAGATCTTTTCCTTGAAAAATATAATGAAAATCCATCGTCTTTCAACGAAATTACTGACTTTCTTTACCTCGCATATGATAATTCAAATATTTACGAAACTGCTGCAACGTTTACTTCAAATACAGAATCTCTCCTTCATGTGCTCGTCGCAGTTCACGACTTAACTGAAGAACGCAATCTAAATAGTCGCATCAATAGAATCATCGAACGACTTAAATCAGCCTCCGATCACTCTGAAGCAGCCATCAGTGAAGATTCCAGCTGCAACGATGACTTTAACGTTGATTTCAACTTCTAACTCATCTTCCAAGCATCATGCCCAACAATCAAGAAGAAAAGAAGTCTTCACTACGCATCATTTTTTTGGAATGCTCGTAGTTTAAAACAATGACGTTACGAATTACCCAATATCCTGAAGAACATTGATATTTTTGCGTGCGTGGAAACCATTTTCCGGTTTTTATTCACATTACTACAGAAAAACATTTTTACAAAAAAAAATCTTTTAAACTTAAATCTAAGCGCACCAATTGGAATAAATTCATAAATATTCTAAATAACGATTATTATAAATTTTTCGATCTCGAATTTGTGAATTCTTTACCTAAAGACAAGTATGACTTTTTTGTTAAATTAGTCACGAACGCCATCACCGAAAGCACTCCCTAACAGCAATATAAGATTATTGCAAGAAACCCTGTTCCTTAGTGGGATTCAGACTGCGACAAAAATAAAAGGCTTAGACGAGAGTCTTTTAAAAAATGGCCACACTCTCAGACCTTTGATGATCTCATTTCTTACAAGAAATATACTGCGCTTTGCAAGATAACATTTAGAGAGAAGAAGAAAGAATGTTTAAAAAGTTTGCCAAAATGTTAATTTTCGTACTGACCCCAACTAAGTTTGGAAAACCTGCAAAATATTAAAAAACTGCTGGATAAATCCATATCCTCATCAACTCAAAGAAAACCATCAACCAAATGAAAAAATTAATATAGCCATAAATAAACTTTGCCCTCCTTGGGTGGAAACTGATCCCAATTGGATACCAGATTACGACAATGTAAATCCCTTTTTAACCAACCCGTTTTGTTTTGTAGAATTTAATATTGCTCTGGAAATTAAAAAAATTCTAAATTTTCTCCAGGTATCGATGGGATCGACTTTGATATTATTAAAAGTTGTGACGCGAGGTACTATCGTGTACCTGCGCGTCGTCGCGAGCCTTCGCGACGCGAGGTAAAGTAAGGCCGTGGCGCGCGGGAGCGGCGGCCATTTTGGAAGCTCGGGTGATTCTCTCGAGCCGTCGGCGACGACGGACGTGCGTGCGCGTGTGTGTCCCGCAGAGCGACCAATTTCCTGAGGAGGCGAGCATCGAGAGACGAGCGTTCGAGGTAGCGGATAAGGACTAGCCAAAGCTGCTAGTATTATAAGTACCAACCTACTAGATTAGCGAGTACGGGCGCGTACCGGCGAGGAGTCGAGGAGCGCCTCAACTCTCTGACGTCGAGCATTGTTTAGTGAACGCGGGAAACGTATCCCCGGTTCATCGTCTCTCTCTCTCCTTAATTCGCGATGGAGGACTCTCGTGCGGCGGGAGTCGCGGCTCTCGCATACGAGCCACCGCGCGATACGACGTCGGTACCTCGAGCACGGGCTCGAGGTCGAGTTCGCGAAACATCGCGTGGAACGGGTAAACAACACGTTCCTTCGTGTGCGTGTGTACGTGTGTGTACACACAGAGCAGGCAAGCGGCTGCTCTCGGACACAACGTTTGTTTACGTGAAGCGAAGTCGTGCTCTGCGTAAACATCGCCGATCGCAGACCGCGCGATCGGCCGGTGAATTCTCGGCGCGGCCGTAGGAGCGCGCGTGGCTCCGTTCGGCGATACTCGGGCGTGTTCGGGGCAGTCGGCTATCCGCGACAATCAGACTGTTCACACACATGAAACACACTCTCTCGTAAATAAAACAACGTCGTTAACTTTATTCTATTTATTTCGCCTCTTCCAGTGGCTCTCACGACGATACAACTTCCCTTCAAATTTAAGGCCTCGCTGGCGCTTTGCTAAAGACGCATCCCGTACGCCACACAATCGCAATCTACACGCGTCTAAACGACCATTATTTACTACAACGCGGCGACTCTACTGATTACCCGAGTGACGGCACTCCGCCGACACCTCACCTGCGCAGCGGCGACGCTTCTCTTTCAGCCCACTGCTCTGCTCCACTCACCTGCGTCCTTCTTTCGCCTCCTCGCAGTACCTCCTCGACTTGACTTCTCGCGACACGATGACTCTACTTTACTCCTCGACAGACTTCTCAAAGAAAACGACAAAGATACAGAGCTTCGAGCTGGGGGTGTGCTGGGGTAGCGATCCAGGCAACGAATGAATTTCGAAAGATGGCGATCTCGTACGCAGGGCTGGCGTCGCTTGCCCTCTCACTAGCACTCGCGAGTTAGAGGGCAAGCGACGCCAGCCCTGCGGGCAAGTTAAAAAAAGTTATAAACAATTAAAGTCAGCTTTTTCGTCAAAAACGATTTTTTGTTCAATCAATTGCCATTTCGCGAAAAACCATACTAAAAATATAATCATGTACACTTCCATAGCAATACTCGTGTCTCGTTACGTATAACTTTAATTCTGGCTTCATATTCTAATATAAATTATCTAGTTGTTCTACCGCGTCCACCTTTGCCTGACGTCTCATTAACGTTGCTGAAGAGGATACAGAACTCCTAATCCGTTCATTTTGCCCTTGTTTTTTCTCTCTTACCCTCATATTTAAATTACGCGTTTCCTCTGAACAACGCGGATAATCCATAATCAATTTTTCTACTTCATTCCACGACGTTAAATTTATTGCCTCCTTCCTAAACCAGCGTACCGTGTCTCCCCGTAGTAATTCCTAACTCGTCGAACCGCTCTAAAAAGACAATAGACGTCTCTCTCGTCGAAATGGGAGTTCCACTTCCGCATCGTGTCTAAGACATTAGCTGTTCAACTACTTTCGTTCTGCATTGCAAAAATATTTTGCCTATCTTGGTTAGATTCTTGTGTCTCCACTATTTGTTGAACCACTGATGACGTAGAAGTAGACGTCTGCTGAGGTTCAATCACGTACATAAATTCTTTAGAATTTTTTCCTCGTCCATTATCATGTCTAGCGTTTCATTGTACCCCTCCTTATCTTGCTGCTTATCAACAAGCAATGTAGCATTTTTTCTAACAAGTGAAACGAAACGCTTCGTTAATTTATCTACGGTTCCCGATTTTTCTACAGGGAGTCCCATTTTAAAGAAACCACCCAGAAATTTTCGCCGGTTCGCATTGTACAAAAAAATTGTTCAGACAAAAGTTATTTAAGACAATGGGGGCCATCTTTTTATAAAATCAGTTTTGACCTTGAGACTTATTTTCAAGGTCATTTGAAGGTCAGTGTTTTTTTAATAGGAGCCCCCATTTTTTACCCCGGATTCGAAAAGAGCACACAATTTTTTATCAAAAGTGCTTTTAACACTTTTTTGACTAAACGCATAGTTTCTGAGAAAAAATTCGCTAATATTTAAACATTTTTAAACTCAATTTTTTTCATGAAAAGGATGCATCTTATAAAAAAATTACTAAAAATATTATTGATTTAGAATTGCATGAAAAATATGGTGGTATTTATTTTTCCAATTTTTAACTTTATGGAATTGCCTAAAAAGCAATATTCTAAAAGTCGTTTCAAAATTATATGAAAAATCAAATTTGCCTTAGATGCTAGCAAAGAATATAGAGAATTGTCATTATAGTAGAGCACGGAAATTAAGATAGGCATTTCCTTAATGCAGTAAATCCACGACACCCCTATTCTCGCCATTGTACCTTAATGATCCGAGATTTATCCAACAATAAAAAAAAATACTACTTAATGCCTATGTATTAAACAATCCCTTAAAACATGTGATATAGTATTTCGATGTGCCCGTACTATTCACTGACGGATCAACGGGCGATACTTCTCTCTACTTCAATTGCCTACACTAACCGCAACAAAACTCTCAAACCCTTATCTCAAACGAAATTGGTCACCGTAAAAACTCATTAATTAATGAAGGGCACCAGGTGCTTGCGCACCGCCTTGGTCCGGTTGTCCGGCTGGCTCAGACTCAAGGGTGGTCGTTGACGCACCGTGTCCGGTGCAAGCAAACTGCTCTGCACTGCTTATCCGCTACCGCTGCCGCTGGGGCTAACCGCCGCCCCGCGATCGCTGAAAGACACGCTTCAAAGCACGAACACTCAAGGGGAAAAATGGCAAAAGCACTCAAATAATACACGGGTCTGTATGTGCTGTACGTCGCGTCCTCGGAACCGTTGCGCGGATGTGCTCGTACCGATCCGACCCTACACTCGTATCGTCAGTCTCCTCACCACTCTTAACTCCAACGATTCAACCAAACTCCAACAAACTCCAACAACTTCCCTACAACTACCACGACTACCACTAACCTACTACTAAACACTACTTACTAAAACTCCCTACCGAAACTTCTACTACAAAACCTCCTAAACACTTCTACAAAACGCAGGTTCGCGCGTCGATCGCGAACTCACGACGCGAGCGCCCCCACGGATCTGAGGTCGCGCGGCGGTACTACCGCCCTCGCGGAGGCGCGACCTGCCGTCACGGTGGAGGCGTTCCTCGAGCACAAGAGCTACGGCAACCACAAGTCGAACGCGCCATCTCCCAAGGCTCTACGAGGCATAGGAGCGGAGATCGGTCGTTTCTCTCTCGCTCCCATGGCCGCACGCATCGCCCTCTCTCTCTCGCAACTCGCGCGCCGTCTCTCTCGCTCCGCGCGCTCCCTCTTTCTTCCGCCGCGCGAGCTCTCTCTCCCACCGCGCGCTCCGTCTCTCTCGCACCTAGCGGCCGCCCCTCCCTTGCGCCTAGTCAGTTTCCGCCGGCCGAGCAACACGTGCTCGACCGGCTCGCACGTCTCCGCCTCGGCTCGTGTTTCCCCGCGTACCCGCGTCGTCGCGACCCTCGCCGCGTGTAGTGTGGTGTATGTGAGTGTAGTGTGTGTAAATGTGTACGATGATTGTTAGTTTTTCCTGCGTCCTCGACGGCGTCTTCATGCTTCGTCGCGGCAGTCGCGGGGTCGAGGGAAGATGGCGGCCGCGCTCAGTTGAGCGGCCGTCTCTCGCCTCGGCTACGTGCATTGTTGCGGCACCGTCGGGCTGCCTCGCTCTGCAACACTCTTTCTCGCATCCATCCTCAACACGGCTTTGAGCATCAGGTACCTCCTCATTCCTTCCTTCGTCTCGTCGAGCCAGCCTGCGTAGCATAAATATTGCAGGACAACTCGACGGCGACGAATTCCCTTCCGTCGTCAACATTTTATATTAATGAATAAAACTCCCTTACAAACTCCCGCTCTCTAAACGGAACATCAGTGAACGTTTATCAATCCCAACGTCGTCGTGTAGGAAGGGAATTCGTAACCTCAAGCGTCGCTTATCATTAGTCCTTCTCTACCCCGTCACCACTACTTAACCACCTCAATATTCATCAACTCACATTCGTCTCACTTTACCGTCGCCCTCAGCAACTCCACCTAGTCGCAAAACAAAAAAAAAGTATTAATGTGCCGCCGGGGCGGACTCTTGACGCGAATCTTCCATGTCGCGGCTCTTCAATGTCGCGGGTCTTCAGTGTCGCGACTCTTCATTGTCGCGGCTCTTCATGAAAGGAGAGAGAAAGGCGTCTAGTGACCTGAGGGGGGCGAGGGACCCCCATTGCCGAACACCAGACGCAGGGCCCACTCCTGGTAGGCCGGCGAAAGATCCCGGCAGTTAGCCAGTACCTTCATCAGGGTCTCCGCTGCCGCTGCAGTTGGTGGCTCCGGTGCGGGCAGCGGGACTGCAGCTGCCGGGGAAGCCCGCTCCTCCGGTCTGGCTACGACCGTCCTTTCCACCCCCTCGATCGCCGGCAGAGTCCTAGGAAGTACGGGTCCCGGCGCCTGTTCCCTCCGAAACACCGCCACCGCTCTCTCCTCCGTCTCCGTCCGAACTCGACTCTCCCCGCCCGGGATCTGGGGCTCCACCCGGTCTGTCGGTGCCCTCCAAATCGGCCTCACCCCTGGTGATGGCAGCGTCCTTCTGGGTCCGTCCTCGATCCCCCTGGCCCGCAACCAGGCCTTGTGGGTGGACGCACACCGCGGGCAGCTGGCCAGGTCCACCCCGCGCCGCCCACAATTGTTGCAATAAATGTGGCGTGCGGGCCGATGGCACCTCACCTTCAAGTGGCCTACCTGCCAACACTTATAACAGGCCCGCGGTGGAGGGTCCACGGCCCGATCGACGGGCACGTAGGGCAGATCGCCGAACATGACGCCCTCCCTCCGGGGTTCCGGCTCCTGCCGTCTAGGCTCCTTCCTCCGCAGGTCTTCTGCTGGTGCATCCCGGGCGGTCTTCTTCCGTACTCGCTGGTCCTCGAGACGCCTAATGCGCTCTCGAGCGTCGCGGGGCTTCCGGCTCCTAGGAGCGTCGCGGGCTTCGGAGGAGGGCAGTGGGTTTGACGGAGTGCTCTTCGGGCTCCTGCCCGCCCCGGCTGGCATCCGGCGGCCAGGAGGTCCCGGCTCGGGGCTCGGGGTCCGGGCACGTGGCAGGTTTGGCGACTCATAGTCGTCCAGCGTCAGTTGCCGCCACGGGCTATAACGATGGCGTTTATAGCCATCGTCATAACGCAGCATTGACCATTGCGCGGGGGTAGCGGGTCGCGGATCTCGTGGATCACAGCCCCGACTTCGAACGCCTCCCCCCCCCCCCCACGCCCCGCCTCCCGAGAATCCCCAGCTCGATGAACCTCATTTGATTCCGCGGATACCAGGGGTCTCCCGTGCGGCCGTAGCAAAGAGGTTGGGGCCCTCGGCAGAGGAATGTCTCCTACCTCCATCGGTGTGAGATCACCTGCAACCCACAACAGCTCTGGCGTCACCCTCCTAACGCCTTCCAATGGTTCCTCGGTCACCATACCATGGACCATCCTCGTCACCTCCGATATCGGGCTGGCCAGCTCAGCTTCCACACACCTGGAGTCCTCCGCCTCCAGCGCAATTTGCAGTTCTGCCGCCCTCCGTCGCCTCTCTCGGACGTCCTCTGGGGTCTGCGGAACTCCCGTCGCGTGGGGTCCTCCTCCCGTTGGATGGCCGCTTCGAGGGTCCGCAGAGCCTCGTGTCGAGCCCTCCGCTCCTCCTGTTCCTCCCTCTGGACCTTCGGGCTGCTCGACATGTCTCGTCTTTATATCCCGTCCGGTCCCCAAAACAAAAAAAAAAAAATAAAAAAACAAACAAAAAAAAAAACAAAATTCCTTTCTTCTTACTCGCACATATCCTACCTAACAGTTGTCTGCTCTACCCATCCTGCTCCTCCCGGATTCCCTTACTCGCACGCGGGGGTAAATACCGTTTCAAATCGGACACATGGACCTTGGGGGTCTGTTTGTTATTATCCGTCTCGATTCGGTAAACTACTGGAGAGAGCACCTCCAATATCTTATACGGCCCGTCGTATTTCGGCGCCAGTTTCGCCGAAAACTTCTGTGCTGCATTCGACAAATGGTGCTCCCTCCGCAGTACCAAGTCTCCTACATCGAACCTCACGTCTCGCCGGCCCTTATTATATACCCTCTTCTGCTTCTCCTTCTCTTCATCCACTCGCTGCGCTACAAGCTCTCGTAATGCCTCCAACCTATTTACCCGATCTATCCACACTTCCGGATCCGTGAAGACCACCGGCGCTTCCCCTTCGACCTTCCGCCTCAAACTTCTAACCGGAACGGGTTGTCTTCCTAAGTTCAAAAAGGCCGGAGAAACCTTCATCGTCTTCTGGGTCGCGGTGTTCGCGGCATGCCTAAATTCATGCAAGTGAACATCCCAATCTCGATGATTAGACTTCACGTACATCGCGATCATTGTCTTCAAGATTCGGTTGCTCCGCTCCACTGGGTTCGCCTGAGGATGATACGGGGGAGTCGTAATATGCTACACCCCGTACTCCTCTAAAGTTTGGGTTAAAAACTTATTGGCGAATTCCTTCCCATTATCCGTGAGGAAGTATCAAGGAGTCTCCCAGCGGAACAGGATCAACTCCTCAAATGCTCGGACTACTGCCTTCCCCGTCGCGGTCCTCAACGGCTTCAACTCGATCCACTTCGTGAAGAGATCCATGAATACCACGAGATATTTTTGTTGGCTGCGGCTGGGAGGGAACTCCATCAAATCCGCTGCAACCACCGTCCAAGGTTGCTCCACGATCCGCTTTCCCATCAGACCTCCCCGGGCTTGTTGGGAAACCTTGTAAGTCTGACATTCCCGACAGGTCATCACGAACCCGTGAACGTCGTTCCACATCCCCGGCCAATAATATTCTCAGGCAATCCTATCATGGGTCTTCTCAATGCCCAGATGTCCAGAGGAGGGAGCAAGGTGCGCCTCCTCCAACACTCGGCTTCGGTGGTTCTTAGGTACCACCAACCTCCATCCTTCGTCTGCCGTCGTGATCGGGTCAAGCAACTCATCCGTTCGGTGCTTGTACAACAGGCCGTCCACCACCCGCCACGTTGGAAACTTAAACGGGGTCTGCTGCATCTCTTCCACTCGTCGCACGTACCACTCGTCCTCGATTTCTTCAAACGCCGATACCTCAACTCCATCTTCCTCGTACATCCGGGAGAGTGCATCGGGAAGATGGTTGAGCACTCCCTTGCGGTGCACGATTGTCACGTCCCACTGTTGGAGTTCTAGCGCCCATCTGGCTAATCTTCCGGTCGGCTCCTTCAAATTCTGCAGCCACCGGAGGGCACTGTGATCCGTAATCGCCGTGAACGCATAGCCCTCCAGGTAAGGCCTCAGTTTCTGGATTGACCAGATTAACGCCAGGCATTCTTTCTCCGTCGTGGTGTAATTCCTCTCCGCGGAATTTAGCACCCGGCTGACGTAGACAATTGGATGCTCGCCATCCTCCCCTTCTTGCATCAGCACTGCCCCCAAAGCGTAGTTACTCGCGTCGCATTGTACCGTGAATGGTCGGGCGAAGTCAGGTCTGGCCAGGACCGGCGCTGTGGTTAACGCCTTCTTTAGCTGCTTGAACGATTGCTGTTGTTCTCCTTCCCAGACCCACTTCTTCAGCAACTTGAGTAGGGGCACCTTCAGTTCTGTATCATTCAACTGTTTGAGGTTTCTCGGGGCTGGGTACTCCACCACTGGAGCTACTTTTTCGGGATCTGGTCGCAATCCGTCGCGGTCCAGGACGAACCCTAAATACGTCACGCTGGAGCAACAGAATTCGCACTTGTTGCGATTGACAACCAGCCCTGCCTCTTTTAGCCTTTTCAACACGAACTCCAGCCACTTCATATGCTCCTCAAATGTCTCCGTCACAATAATGATATCATCCAGGTATCCGAATATAAATGGTTCTACCTCTGGACCGAACAGCACATCAATTAGTCGTTGGAACGTCATGGGTGCGTTTGTCAGTCCAAAAGGCATTCTTGTGAATTGCCATAATCCGGACCCTGGAACCGCGAACGCCGTATACTTCTTGCTCGCTCCTCCCATCAAGATCTGATAATACGCCTGCTTCAAGTCTATCTTCGTAATAAACCTAGCTTCCCTCAACTTATCCAACGTATTATCGACTCGCGGAATGGGGTACGCCACCTTTTTCGTAACCCCATTTAAGTCACGGTAATCGATGCAGAACTGGTAACTCCCATCGGACTTCTTGACGATGACGGGGGCACTGCACCAATCACTTTCAGAAGGCTCTATTATGCCGTCCGCCGCCAATTTTGCGACTTCATCTTGAGCCACTTTTATCATCATTGGCGACATTCGTCTCAACCTCTGCTTGATCGGTGCGGCCCCCTGGACACCAATGTGATGTTGGGTAGTCCTTGGGGTTTTCGTCTTCTCCAGGGAACTTCAAACCCCATCCCTGGAGAATCTTCTTGTTCCGCAGATCCTTATCCGACTCCTGTCGCGGTCGTGGTTCTTCCCTCGCGCCAACTGCTTCAGGTGCTCCGCGGTCGTCCTCCCTTCCCTGCGATATCCTACTTCCTCTTCCTTGGGACGGCGCCACGCTGCTTCCCGCATTCGTGTCCGACGTCGGCGTCCACTCCTCGCTGTCTTCCTCCTCCGGTGATCTTCGCTGCTTTCGCGTTTGACTTGGTGCCTTCGATTTCTCTACCGGTGCCGTCTGGATTTTCGGCACCTTCGGCGCTTGTTCCTTCTTTTCTTGTGGCTGTGCGAGCAGCGGCGTCCTCTCCTTCTCCACTATTTCCGCCAACCTTCTTTCCGCAAATCGCCTCTGGACTTCCCTCTCCACCATTTCTTCGAATGTCTCTTGCTGCGATTTCTGTCGCGGCGTCCTCTGACTTCTGCGAGTCTCTTCTTCGTTCTCTGAGGCGTCGTTTATCCTCCTGTTCTCCGACAGTTCCCACATCGAGAACCCTGGCGGAGCTTGTGTCCCCTGTAACCTACTTGTCATTTTGGGTCGCGCTCCTGCCATCGTCGTTGTTACTGACGTGGAAACCGTCGTCGCCGTCACTGCTGTCGGTACCGGAGGGAACTGCCACCTTTCTTTCTCTTCCGTCCGCCTACAATTCTTGAATCCCTGTAGGTAATTCCTTACGTCCTTTGTCTCATCTTTCTCCGCTGCTCCCGCTTCGTCGACACTCGGCTCCCATGGAGCGTCGAATTCCAACACTGCCCTAGTTGCCTCCTGATTGTACCCTACACCGAGAGAACTTCGCACTTGAAAAGATGGTGATGAGCGCTCACTGTACCACTGTAGTGCGTCGCCACCATAGATGGCGTGCTCGTCACCGCCGTTTTCAGTGAACGTTCACTGAAATTTACGGTGAACGGTCTTCGCTGTTATTGATGACGCTTAACGTCTGAAAGTTCTGGATGTCACCCACTACTCTTGTTCACCGTGATGTGCATATATTGAAAGATGCAACAGCGGATAAACAGAAATAAACAAATAAATTATTACTTATTAATCAATTTATAATTATTAATAAAATTTATTAATTAATTTTATAATTAATTTGTACATTTAATCATTAAATGGTATATACTTATAAAATTTTTGTATTTGTATTTCTTTACTTTATATAAGTGAATTATTAATAAAGAAATAAATATTTATTTATATTAATTTTTTACTTTAAATAAATTAGGGTTTTCTTTTTAAATAAATCATTCATGTGCTATTAAGAAATATTTATTCAAAATCCATACATTTTTTATTTACAACGTAAAAAACTGTTACATATGTGACCCTCTAATCGAAATATATAATACATTTTGTTTTTGTACAATAACGCAGGGAATTCTAGATTCTAGGGAATTATAATTAATAATATTTGTATTATCGGAATCGGGAATAACGCTGTACGCAAAATAATTAGAATTAAAACCAATCACTTTGAAAAGAATGCAGTTAAAATAAATGTCATCATCGACTACAAATATATTATTAATTTCGCCAAATTTAGGGCAGCTTTGATCATAAGAAAGTAAAATAATACTTTTTTTTACATAATGAATGTTGTTTATAGTGACATTTGTTATAACTCTTTTCGACTTTGCCATTGGAAAATAAGTAATCGCCGAATCGTCAAATATCGTAGACCCACATTCTATATCAAATTTTTTGAAGTTCTGAAACTGATTTGACATTAGACTTAATGAATAACGATCAGCTATAGTTTTTAAAATATTTATTTTGTTGGCTGAAGACTGAATAATGGATTTAATAATCCGATGTTTAGACTCGAAGCGCATAGACGAGAACTTGGTAAGTGGGCCATTGTTAATAATAATATTTTTGTAATGCAGTAAATTGTGAAACTTTATGGAAAAAGGTCCAAATAATTGTATATAAAGGGCATGATGCCTTTTTATACAATCATTTAACTGTTCAAGTTCAGTTTCAGTAATACTAAAGCTACAAATTAAATGAATAATTGATCTTAAGCAATTATAAAGGGGCCAAATGTCGTGGTGTTCATCAATCGCGTCTCCTACAATCAACCCAAAATATCGTACAAAACAAAGTGATTCTGCTGCAGACATTTTTAAGCGTTTGTTTTGTTTCACGTAATCCAGATTAATAGCAGGTGGTTTATTTTTGTTTTCAAAATTCAGATCTGTATTACTAAATACAGTATTAATATAATCAATGGTCAGAACTTTATCATCAACTATTAATTTAAGTACGATCTTCGCCATTACGTAATTAGCTACCCCTTCATAAACATCATGCATAATATCTACAGAACTATTGTCAATAACATGAAAATCCTTTACAGTATTGAAGGCGCAATTTTCTGTTATTCCACTTTCAGAGGGATTAATGATCCTAATATCATTTTCGTACGCTGTTCGAGAACGAATTAATGTCTTATCTTCCACTGTTAAAGTTTTGATTTGCATTGGTTTGGCATAACATATTCTACAGCAGGATGTGGATGTAAAAGATGTTGTAAAACCCAGTATATCATTTAATCCTAGATTGTCTCCTAATATTAAACCTAATAGAAAATAGATTTTATATGTTTTGTTATTAACAATTAGTTGCAATCCATTATCACGCAAATCATTTAAGTCTTCAATTAGTTTTTTAAAAACTTTAGCATTACCAATATTTTTATTTTTTCGGTCTCTAGAATAAAATATATCTGTTTAAAACTATGCTTTGTAATTTGGAAGCAAAAGCAGGAGGAAAGCAAGGGCTTGTGATGTAGACAGCACCAACTTGATTTTTCCCTGCATGACTTCCCAAGGCATTGCCTGTTTCAACATCATCAAAAAAAGAAATAAAGGTAATACAATGCCATCTTTTTGAAATTCCTTTTTCTTTCTTGCCACAAATTACCCTGCATAAAATTTGTTAAAACATTTTTTTCTAAATTCAACTCTTCTATATAAGCCAATGTTGCTTCAAATAAGCCTGGTATCTCAAGTAATTTTGTTAAAGAAGTTTTAATCGGTAAATGTATCATATTAATTGGTTGTTTACGAAATGTTAAAACTTCTTTTTGTAAATTTGAAACAACAAATTCGCCAATTACATGGGTTTCAGGTTCACAATAATAACCTATGCTCTTATACAAATTTAGACGTTTTTTCTCAGAACTGTAATTTGAAAATGGATTTTTGTATTTTTCAAGGTAGTTTTAATACTATGTACTATTTCTGTATTTAAGAAATTAAAACTGTATTTGTCCAGTTCTTGCAATAAAAATGGATTATAAATATCTTTGATAAAATTTGATAAAAGGTCTACAACGAACTGAACATCTTTTTTTGAAAAATTTAAATGATTATATAAAGAGCAGGTAATTTTTAAAATCTCTAAATTCATATTCATTTCGCATTGCATTTTTAACAAAATATTTTTATTAAATGGTAGCAAAAAGTTTACAAAAAGGTCTAACTAATTAACTAATTATTTTCTCTATAGCCGAAATTAATTCAACTATTTTTTGTACCGCTACAGGAATTTTATAGCCTCTAATTTCATATACATATTTCTGAAAAAAAGACCATATGTGTGAGAACCTACAGGATATTCTAACGGAAGTGTAAAAAAATAACTTAAAACAAAAATCTACACACGAAGTTGGTGTTGTAAAAGAATAGACTTGTTGTCCAACCACAACATAACAAGCCTTTAGAGCTGAAAGTGGTCCATGAAAAATGATATAAGGTTGAACTGTGGATACTCCTTTTTCTGCATAGTATCTTTCTTTTTCCGTTAGAAACTGGTCCAGATTAATTTCAGATTCCTAAAAACGATCACGTAAAAAGTATTTAAGTGATTTATTAATTCATGCAGTTTTAACTGAAATTTGTTTACAAAAAACTACCTGAATATGTTCTATGTAAAACTTAAAAATATCACTCTGCGTAGGTCTCCAACGATCTCTTTTGAGCGAAACCATAACTAATTAGGCTAGGTAATAAGAGAAATGCTAAGGCATGTTTGTGATCTATAGAACAAAGAAATGGATATTTTAATCGTTTAATTTAGTAAAATGTTTTTTAATATTAGCATTATAAAAATTTTAAAAACTTACCAGTATTTTGAATGATAGAATTTTTGTTTAGTACATCTTTCCGATTATTGTAATTAATATTGCTATCTGTATTTTCACATTCAGAAGATCCCTTATTTTTTTTTTTGTTCGGCAAATCTGAAAGACTTTGGCAGTGTTGAATTATTTTGCTAGAATTTTATCCCAGTGGGTGAGTAATCGGTCCTTCACATTCGTGTGGCTGTATTTATTATTAGCATCCGGTTTAAGATTTTTAATCTTTCTTCGAAATCAAAGATATCTATAAAGAAAATGTTAGAAGTAATTATTATATTATTCAATTATTTATTTATTAAATAATACGCTAGTTTTATGTGTATGCGTGCGTGCGTGTGTGTGAATGGGGGGATGTATAGATTTATACTTACTAAGTCATACACAATATCTTTTTTTAAAACAGATAAATGCTCAATAATTGATGGGAAAGAGTTTCCCTTATACAGCACGTCGAACCGATAATTATATGACAACTTCCAAGCTTCAAGAATTGCTTCTTTTTGGTCTTCAATATCCTCTTCCGAGCATAAAATATTTATATTTACTTCTGCATGAGGAACTAAAAAAACACACGTTACTTTAAAATTGTTAATTTAAAAAATCGAATACCAATTAAAAAGTAAAATTACTTTGTGTAACAGGTTTTTCCTTAGTTTTTTTGGAAGGTACTAATAAATTGATAGAAAATAATTTGGTCACGCAGTGCGAGATACGCCTTGTATAAATAACCCTCGCTGTTTCGTCTTTTTACCTCGTCACCGCTGCGAGTTACTTCTGAGGGCCGGTAATAAATTTCTTCCTGCTCAGTGGGAAATAATTGAAGTATTTCTTTAGAAAATCCTTTGAAATCTTCACCAGTTAATCTAAAATATATTTAAAATTACGATAAAAATTACTATAATTAAATTAAAAGTACTTAAATTAGTAATATAAAAAAAAGAATAAACAGATTGATATTATAATTGTATTTAGTATGAAGTCTTGTATGATAATGTACTAATTTTCGTTCTTAAATATTTTTCTTACGAAAACGGAAATCTCTGTGAAAGCGTCAATTTCATTTTTTCTCCTATTAGGATATCGCACAATTCCTCTTCTTAAAACATTTTTTGTATATGCATAATGAATTAAGATACTTTGTCCTACTAATGTACAGCTTAATAATTTAAATAATGGCGTGGACTTTTGAACTGTAAAAATTAAATATATTTTTTAAATTAAATTTGTAACGTTTAGTTAGAATGAACAAAACGAATCATATATAACATTTACAGGACACAGTCTATACATTTATTGTAAAATAGCTAACGTACTACTGTTGTTAATATACTAACGCTAATTTCATTATTACAATTAATACTTTCTAAACTATTCCTACTATAATTACGGACAAAGAAAAAACATAGATTTTTAAGGAATATCAATATACTTTGTAATTGATAGTATTCTCCTTATGGTTAAGTACTGGATTAAATTTCTTTTAAGTGTGTTAGTAATAAAAATAAATTAATATTTAATTAACATTGAGAATAAAAACGAGGAAATTCCATTGAATTTTTCTAAAACGCTCGGGCATCCTACACCCTCATTTTCATTATATCTGCCTTCACTGTCATTAAGTTCTGAACTAATATTCGAGCCTGCGCTCAATTCTAAATCTAAAATTTGCCCTCTATAGTTTCTTTACTATTGTCTAAGTGTTTTTTGTAATAAATAATCTTTAAATTTTTTTATAAATTGCTCTCTACAATTGGATTTCTTCTGGGATTATTTCCGTTATTTCTGCTTGTAGTTAAATTACAAAAATTAGCCTCACTAACATTATGAACTGTAAAAAAAATTAAAATTAAATATTATATAATTATACTAATTACATGAACTACAAATAAAATCTCATAAAATGAGCTAAAGATAAATGTATACTGTGAGTCAGTATAAACTTAGGTAAAGTAATACGTTAGAATATGTACTTACATTTAAAAAATGTAGCCAACTGCTGCAAATCCCATTGTTGCAAAAGGTCCTCTACATATCCATCCATGTCCTAAATTACTCACAGTTCACTGTCACACACACTTTATTAATTATTTATTAATTATAATTTTAAATTATCACCAAATAATACTGTATGTAAACAACGCTGCCGTTATACCGCGCTCAAACTGGTCAAGACTGGTGCCGCGGCTGTATCGATATGTACGACACCTGACGGGCGCTTCATGGTAACATTGAAAATAACGGTGTCCGTCAAGGCGTCACTCGAATAATCAGTGAGCGCACTTTCAGCAACGAATACGCGCAAGAGAAACCACGGTGAATATACGAACACTTTTAGTTACTGTGAACGACACAGATAAAC
>JACCID010000332.1:0-108406 GCA_018906775.1 Sycophila sp. Sp_5
GGAGCAAGTTTTAGGGACGGAGGGTGACTTAGTTTTTAGATTTTTCAGGAAGATTATTTAACCATTATACCAAACAACAAAATTATTACCAAGGACTCAGATTATTTTCAAGATTTATATATATATTCAAGAAGTTACTTCAAGTTAAAAGTGAAGAAAATTTTTTTTTCCTCTCTTCTATTTTTCAAGAAATTCTTCCCTTTCATTATTTTCAGGATAACCCCAAAATTTAGTATTGACCCTACCCTTTTGTTGTGTACACATAACCCTAAAAAAAAACCCTTAAATAACGAATAAAATTAATAAACATATAAAAAAAAATTTTTTTTTTACAAATAAGTAAATTTTTTTTTTAAATTCTACAATAAATAAATAAATTTTCAGGTTCTACATTTTTCCCCATTTATAATAAAATCTCGAATTAATTAAAATCAAAAATAAAATTTATGGAAAGTAATTCTAAATCTTTAGCCAAACCCGAGTTAGACGAATTTTCAAAGAATCCCTGGAATAACAGAAAATCTTTTCGTGATTTTTCGCCAAGTGGATACAACTTAAGATTTTTATCTGGAAGTATTCAACAAAATAAGAAGATTTTAGATTTATTAGAAGAATCCAAATTTATTCAATTCGCCGACGATTTTATAGTATTACAGAAATTTAACAAGAAATTATAAAAAAAAATCCAGTTTACAACATGGTTGGAGGAAGCTCAACGGTAAACGCAGATGCAACCGCGACTATGCTGAGTGCCATGACAGCAAATTTTGGCCTACAAAATGTTCTGGTGGGTCTTAGAGAATTTGATGGGCGAAACATGCCCTTGAAGGACTTCATACAGGACGTTCGAAACGGAGTAATTTACATCCCGGCGGACCAAACGGCTTATATATTCAGGCAGTCCTAACCAAATTAAGAGGGCCAGCTCGAGACTGCACATATGGGAAAACATTTCCCACTGTCGACAGTTTAATCAAAACTTTAAGGGACAAATTTTCTCCAGGCAAGGATTTTAATTACTACAGCGAACGGATTCATCAATTGTGAATGAAACAAGGAGAAACCATAGGAGACTTCTACGATCATCTCAATATTTTGCTTTCCGGTGCCAAGAACGCCCTTAAAGATGAACTTGGAGCAGGCTTCAGTGACGCAGTAATGATTCCAACCGAAAAAGCTGCGCTTAAAATTTTCATTAAGCGATTACCTGCCGATATTAGTTTAAGTATCAACGCCCAAAAATCAGACGACCTAGATACAGCCTACAGGAGGCAGTTAGGTTAGAATGCCAAAGAGAAGCAGGCAATATTCCAGATACTCGCTATAGATTCGACTATAGACGAGAACGACCAATAGACGATTATTATGCGCCTCGACAGAATTTCCAGGCTTCACAACAGCGAAACTGGACTCCAACCAATAGGCAAGGGGCTCGCGTAGATATGGTCACAACTGGAGACAACGGTAACTTATGTTACCAGGATTTTTTATCAAAATTACTATGAGGACTACCCTACAGAATTTCCACAAAATTCAGAAGAAGAGCAAAGAGTGTATGAAGACGAATACGAGCAAGTGTACCATGATTACCAAGATCCATGGTACGAGGCCTCCTTTAGAACACCATATGCTATGGTAGGAGTCACGAATGCGCCACCGCAGCATTTCCCAAACTCAGAGCCGTATAAACCGAGGATGTATCACACTCAGGAGAATCCGACGGGTCCCTACGCAGGATATCGCTCAAATCAAGGTTATCCCTTTCCACGAAACTACGATCAGCAGCCTTATGGAGGAAGGATGCCTTATCAGACTCGAAATCCGAATTATCAAAACTATCCAAACCAAGAACAATGGTTTTCAAATAGAGGACCTCCAAATCCGCCGAGGTACAATTATGCACCTAGGCCAGACTTTCCTAGAATATTCAACCCACAGACTGGAATGCACGAGCTCTCAAATAGGAGACGCCAACAATTTGACACGAGCCCGCAAACTACAACGACTCAGCAAGGAGAAAGAAGAAATTTCTTCTTACCTGCAAGAGAGGAATCACGTCCGAACCCCGCATACACAGCCCCAACGGAGCCTTTAAACTCGCAGGCGGCTCGCCCCCAATTGGCGGCGAGCCAGAGTTCGAATTCCAACCTAAATGGAAAAATCAACAGACGACGACAGCGCCCAAAATCCACATATTGAGGAGGGGCGAAGAGGCATCGTTGTTGCGTCATGTAAAGGACCTCAAGATTTAGAGGATATAGACGATGATCCGACGCGAGTACGATTGAGGATTCCCGAAGGAACGAAGCCATATCTATATTTCATGATAGATAATGGTTCCTCAGTCAACATCATCAAGAAAAGCGCAGTAGACCCGGATATGCTAGTCGATATATCTAAAGCAATTCCGCTGACAGGAATCGGCGAAGGATCCGTATCCAGCGCTGGAACTGTCATTTTAACCATCAGAAATAAACCAGTAGCATTCCATATTGTTTCGGATCGCTTCCCAATAGAAGAGGACGGAATGTTGGGACGAGGGTATCTCAAAAAGGAAGGTGCTGTCTTGTCCTATTACAACAATGCTCTAGTAATTGAAAGTGATGTCATGCATCCGATTCCTTTTATTAGACGAGAAGATGTTCCTCCAGAGGAAACACAGGCCGTTTACCTCACCCATACGATAAATGAGGAGCGTGTCCAGGAAACCGTAAAGGAATTTGACGACTTCGACACTGAGTCCAAAACACAGGGTCGAACTTCATTCGTAATACCGGCAAGGACGAGACAAATTATCCAGATTAATTTAGTCAACACTCCCCTTAAGGAGGGATATCTCCCACGTATCAATACCGGCAATCAGAATATTTTCTTGGGCGAAGGTGTCGTCGTCAACGACAATCAGAAATGTAAGATATGGGCAATCAATACAGAGGAGGAAGAAATAACCTTTGATATTGACCCACAAGAACTCTTGCCCTTTGACTGTGCCCCGGACGCATATAATTTCGAATCCTCTAGCGAAAGCGACAATGAAGATTCCCCTATAATAGATACAGGAGAAAGATTTGAACTCCTTAAAACCTTGATTAAATGCGAGCATCTCAACGCCGAGGAATTATATCAGGTAGACGAAATACTCAAGGAGTACGTTGATGTATTTTTCCTGCCCGGAGACCAACTTCCATGTACACCGAAGGTGATGCACTCGATTCCTACCGAAAATAACATTCCGGTAAATACTAAGCAGTATCGTTACCCTCCTGCTCACAAAGATTTTATAAAGGAACAAATCGAGAAGCACCTTAAAGATGGAGTTATAAAACCATCAGAGTCCCCATCCAATTCGCCCCTCTGGATAGTGCCTAAAAAGCCAGATAGCAAGGGACGCCCTAGATGGCGAATGGTGATAGATTTTAGAGATCTGAACGAAAAAACAGTCGGAGATGCATATCCTCTCCCCAACATAGCAGATATCCTAGATAGGCTTGGCAGAGCCACGTACTTCTCTACATTTGATCTTGCTATGGGTTTCCATCAAATCCCCATGAATCCAGAAGACGCATGGAAAACTGCTTTTTCCACGCCGAATGGGCATTACGAATACACACGCATGCCTTTTGGATTAAAGAATGCCCCGGCGACGTTCCAGAGACTAATGGATACCGTACTACGAGGACTCCAAAATACGGAAATGCTAGTCTACCTTGACGACATTATTATATACGCCTCAAACTTGTGGGAACATCAAAGAAAAGTAAAGCAACTGCTAAATCGACTTAGAGAGGCGCACCTTGTCCTGCAACCAGACAAGGTGGAATTCCTTAGACGAGAAGTAGCCTTTCTTGGCCACATTGTTAGCGAACGCGGAGTTGAGCCAAATCCAGATAAAATTTCCGCTATTAAAAATTATCCAAGGCCACGGAATCCCAAAAACATAAGGCAATTTTTGGGTCTGGTTGGTTACTACAGAAGGTTTATTAAAGATTTTTCAAAAATCTCTCAACCTTTAACCGAATTAATCAAAAAAGAAAAAGATTTTGACTGGGGTCCGCTACAAGAAGAGAGTTTCAATACGTTAAGAGAAGCACTGTGCACAGCACCGATATTGAAATTCCCCGACTTTGAAAAACCGTTCACCTTGACGACTGACGCATCTGATTATGCGATCGGAGCAGTATTAAGTCAAGAAAACGATGGTTTTGATCATCCAGTCGCGTATCTTTCTAGAACGCTAAGTTCAGCTGAAAGGAATTATACGACGACAGAAAAGGAATGCCTTGCAGCACTCTATAGCATGAAGATCTTTGAGCCATATTTGCTGTGTAGAAAATTCACGCTAATTGCAGACCACGAACCAATGACGTGGATGCACAAATTGAAGGATCCAGGCCAAGGATAATGAGATGGATGTTTAAATTCTCAAATTATCAATATACCTTTAAGTATAAGCCAGGAAAATTGAATTGCAATGCGGATGCATTGTCAAGGAATCCCAAGGAGGAAACCGTCGAAGTTCCCTCTGAAGAGCAAATAAATGAAGCCTTACCCTCATTGAAGGTACTCATGCTTCGAAAGAAGGCTGTCGGCAAAAATGCCAAAGAACCTCCGCCTAAAGAGGAAAATAAAAATCCGATTCCACCGATGAGACCCCGCTCTCTCACTACAGGAGATGCCGAGGAAAAACGTCGCCGTGGACGACCTCCTGGTTCAAAAACCCAGAAAGAGGCGCCACCAGTGGACCATAGCTTAATAGCGGCTCGAACAAGAGCCAGAATTAAGCAGTACAAAGAACAACAAGGCTCAAGGCCTTCGTCTTCACCAGTGCCACCAGTAACAAGGAATAAAACTAAATCGGTTAAAAGAATACCCAATCTAACGATTGATGGTATTGATTCAAATATTTCAACCGAATCCATGGTCCCGAAACCATCGGAAACCAGGAAGTCAATCCTCTCTTCAACCGAGATGGAAGAATCGGAAGACTCGGCGCCGCCGATTCCTGACCCGAGAACTAGTGGTTTGAGAATTGAACCCACGGCCTCCGAGATAGATTCCGATGCACCTTTGTCTTCACACTCAGAGGCTTCCAGCGAAAACATGTTGCTGAAAGAAATCGAAATAACCCCTTTAACGAGTGAGGCAGATGATGACGTTTTCTCCTCCAATGAAGCAACAGAATCCCTGGCAAGTTTTACGCAAAATGCCAATACGTCGGAAGATGAGCACCAAATGAGCAGCAACGAATGGAATCAATCTAATCTACGAAAAAGATTATCTATGGATGTAAAAAGGGCCGATGACCGCCTGGAAAAGAAGCTTAGAGAACGCTTCAATAAAACAGGTTACTGGTACTTTAGAGATCGACCAGAGGAACCGCCACCAAAACCGCTACCAGCATACTATTCGGAAGGAGGGCAAGCCTTGCCCGAACATCGTGAGAAAATAGATGAAATGCTAAGCGGAAGGACACAAAATGAAAAAGACGCAACCTTAACCGAGAAGGTGCACAGACTCCTACAGAAAGCCGCTGAAGCCTTGCAGTCTGGGAAGACTGCAGATTCTCAAGAGGGGGAGGGATCGGCCGAAAAATCGAATTTTCAGCCGAATTAACCGCCAACACGATTGCGTGCCCCTCAAGCGGACAAGAAAGTGATTCAGAGTCTTCGGATAGGGAAGACGCATCTAGCGTCGCACTGTTGCCAAGAGCAGCAAGAGCAATATCCGCAACTCCAACAGTGAGTCGAATCCCACCGATAGCAAAAAGTACGCCCTTCAAGGAAGGCACGAAAAGTCTTCCCTTTAAAAATCTTCTACAAGTTCCCGAAGAAATAGAAGAAGAACAATTGCCACGTTTGGAATCCTCCGAACCTGTTGTGCTCAATTTCTCACAACCGGCAGTGCCAGATATGCCACTTTTCTTCCCGTTACCCATTAGAAGAGGGTTCATAAAGGAAGACAGAAAGGCCATCACGTCCTCTGAAACACAACCGGAAATTGAACAAGATATTCCGACGCCTTTATTAAGGAAAAACGTCACGACGTCGCGACATGGTCTCACGTATAATCGTGACAACATAGTTCATTTTACTACTTGCGATGGCGAAGTAAGCTCGCATACAACAAGATTATTATCCGAAATAGGCGCTATTAATCCGAAATATCAAAAAGCAAAAAGACCAAAGGTCGGCCAAGTCCTGGTAACCCATACAAACGTTACCATATTTTCTCGTTAGTTGTTAAAAATAAACACTACGATACGTTACTCCTAAGCGAGGTCCGAATGGCACTAGAAAATCTCAGATATGTTCTACAAAAACGGAGAATAACCTCTTTTAGAATTTCCCGCAGTGGAGATCTGTCCGACGCACTAGATCCTGGAGTCCTGACGGAATTACTCGTCAAAATATTTGAAAAATCCGAGGTACTAGTTACCGTATGCTACGGAACAACTACATTACCGCCAGTAGAAGAAAGGGAAAGCATAGTGCAAACCCTACATGACAGCCTAGTAGGAGGCCATAAAGGAATAAACCAGACATATCAAAAGATAAGAGAACGATACTATTGGCCAGGCATGAAAACAGCATCCTAGACTATATACGTCGTTGTCCAATCTGTCAGGAAAGAAAGATCGAACGCGCAAAAACACGGGATCCATTGATTTTAACCGACACTCCTATAGATGCTTTCGACAAAGTATCGATAGATACCGTCGGAAAACTCCGAATGACTCCCGACGGCAATCAGCATATTTTGACCATGCAGTGTAATCTCACTAAATATGTTATTGCTGTGCCGATTCCAAACTTACGAGCATCAACGGTGGCAGATGCACTAGTAAAGTATTTAGTATGTCAGTTCGGTGCGCCGAGAGCAATTCTCTCCGATAGAGGAACCAGTTTTCTCTCGGAAGTAGTAGAAAGCATGATGCGACTCTTTAAGATCCATCATCTAACTACTTCGGCGTACCATCCTCAAACTAACGGATCCCTAGAAAGAAGTCATGCACCTTTAATGGACTTCTTACGTAGCTATTCGGAGACATACGACGACTGGGATCGTCTCACTCCATTTGCAATGTTCACCTATAATACAAGTGTACATTCTGCTACAAATTTTCACACCATTCGAACTGGTGTACGGCCGTGTGGCACGATTCCCTATGAAGATTCCGCCCGAAGAAAGAATACGCACATATAATCTTTATCTGCAAGACCTAATCCATAGACTCTCAGAAATGAGAACTCTGGCAGGCGAAAGGCAGATTGAATGCAAGGAATTAAGTAAAGAGAGATACGACAAGAAAACTAAACACTTTACCGGAAAAGTGGGTGATTACGCTTGGGTTCTAAATGAACCACGGACAAATAAATTTGACAGCTATTATAAACAACCACTAAAAATAATTGGAATTCTAACTAAAAATAATGTTATCCTAGAATTACCGAATGGGAAACATATTCGGAAGCATACTGACAAATTAAAACCCGTACCTCCATTTAATTAACTAAAATCCCGTAATAAAATTTATTCTAAAAAGTTTTTAATGTTACAGAGATGAATGTCCAAAATTTTGCTTTCTTAGCCCTGGCCCTATGGTTAAACCCTGCTTTTTCTAAGACCAATGACCCAATGTATGAGTTAGAAATAATTAAAAGCAACCCCGGATTATATTACGAAAGGATTAGTACCGTTCGATTCAAACGCACCATATGGCAAGTGGTAGTATTCCTGGAAGTAGAAAGCTTCCTTCAGACCCATGGACCCGTGACCACTTTTAAAGAAACGGAAAAGAAATGCAAAGTCCTTCTTAGCGAAGGAGAATGTAGTTTGGCTTTAGGTACTGATTTGATAGACCTAAAACATACGCAGTTAGAAAATGCATCCCAAATAAAAGAAATCCTGGAAACCGTCGGAGCCAGCGAACCAATTTTAGCCCCCGGATCAGCAAGCGTAAGACAAAAACGCATGGCACCGCTAGGAATAATAGGCAGTATAAGCAAAAGCTTGTTCGGCCTTGTAACATCCGATGATGTAGACACCATCAACAAAAATATTGATCAACTTTTTCAAGATCAAGGAAATATGGTGAAATTAGTCGAAGAACAATCTCACATCGTTGAGGCTAAATTGGAAGATCTCCGGAATGCCACTCGAGCACATGAAGTCCATATACGCAAGCTAGAAGAAGTAATTGACAAACATCTAAATCGCCTAAAATTGGATGAAGAAAAAATTTAATTTACTCTACGCTTGATGACGTACTCCAGGCGAGTAGAAGCAAAATTAAATCACTTGATCTCCAGCGCGCAAACGCTTATTGATGTTCTAGTATCCCTTAACCAAGGCAAGATTCATCAGTCGCTATTGAATCAGAAAATTCTGCAACAGTTTCGACACGATATAAATCGCGTAACTGATAATCTAGACCTTCCAGGTACCAATAGAGCATCTCAGAGCGGAGGGAATAAGTGCCATTTCTAATGTGGATGGAATCCGAAAAGATGGCAGAATCTTCGCTATTCTCCATATTCCACTCGTAGACAAGACCGTGTACCATATGTACAAACTACACTCAGTAGGAATCCCTCAACATATAATCAATTCTACGAACAACATGGCCTACATCCAACCATCGCATCCCTATCTCAGCGTTAGTACCGACCATCAAACGTTCGTAAAAATGAACTCAGAATCCTGGGAAAGATGTCGTGCAACGCCTCACGGTAGAATTTGTCCCGACTGAACGACCGCTACAAGATATCACAGAAAACACCGAATGCGAAGTAACAATGCTCCTTCGTCCAAATCCAAAAGAGTTAGCCTCGTGCGATATTCGCCTTCAATCCAGGGCAGTGACCCAATGGATATATCTGACAAGTGAAGAAACTTGGCTGTTCTCAATTGCCGAAACAGTCAGGTTACATGTAATTTGTTCAGGAAAGCCCACACAAGAGCTCAGACTAAATGGGATAGGTCTACTACGACTAGCTTCCGGATGTATTGGCAGAACAAGTACAATCACCCTGATGCACGATCAGGTAAAAAGAGACGGGCTATACTACATATATCAGCCCGAGGTGCATCTTCAAATAAATGAAGCGATACCGGAATATAAAGAACAGAAGGATACTTTGATCAAAATACAGAGCGACCTCGTCTTTAACACAGAATCCTGGAAGGAGAAAGGAGAACCACTGCCTAGAATTTTAGCGAAAATGCGAGAGATTAGCTCCCATAAAAGGGAAACGAATTACACCCACTCCCTCATTTATGGAGGAGCGTCAGGATACGTGCTCATCTTAATAATAGTTATCGCGGTAATCGTTTGTAAATGTCGAAATTGTCCCCAGGGTAGCTGGAAAAACCCCCGTCAGCAAGACGTGTTACTACGTAAACCCACGTATAACGAAAAAACTACAAGTTTCTCAGAAGTAAACCCCGAAATCTCCCTAGAAATGGTTCCACCCAAACCCTCCAGACACGCAAGCGAATTAAAAACCCGGGAATTTAACTTACCAAAGCAAATCAGCGAAATTAACTCCTAACCTCTGAGTTACAACCCCATCGCCCTTTTTGTTACAGAACAATATGGACAAAGATTTACCATGGACAGACCCTAGAGTTGCAAAAATGACGTACGACCCGAAGATTCCTATTCAGGATATATTATCCTCACTCCAAAAATTAGGGAGGATTACGAACTTTGCCATCTATGAAACAAGGGAAGGTAAAGCTCCACTTTTAGCGGCATTTGATTCATGCGAACAAGCCCAAGAAGCCACAAAAATCAATCACATTAGGAATCCTGTGATTACCCTTACTCGGGATCAATCCACACAGACTTCAGCAAGGGTTCCGAATGCGTTCCAGACTGGAAAGCGACGACTGAAGAGGTTAGATTCCTCAGCGAAACCCGTTTTTTCGGTTGCGCGGTACAAAGATGAGGCTTATACTAGATTATTCTGCAGACTCCCTTGGTACCAGAACAGGGAACAACGCGAAGAAGAATTCCTTCGTCACTTTAGCAGTTTTGGAGAATTAATGTACCACAAGATCATGAATGATCAAAGTGGTAAACCCAGACTTGGCTACATCTGCTATTATAAGCCAGAACACGCGGAAGAGGCAATACGTTTCTCCTTCCCTGTCTACCGGGCACAGCCCGCCAAGCCCAGAAAGATGTCACTCCGAGATCAAGAATTGTCAGATCAAGAAAGACTGCTCTGCCATCCGATCTGTGGAAAGAAAATAGATAAAAGCATTTATCATTTGCATGAGAATACCTGCATACAATTACGGAGAATCCGTCAATACAGCCAAAATACTGTAACTGATTTGCACTCTCGTTTGCTAAAATCTAACAAAACGGTAACAAGGAACCCGCGAGCTCGTCGCCACCAAAAGGAAAAAAAACCCGTAACCAACCCCTAATGACCATCGTCAGGTATTCCGACCAAAAATAAAAAAAAAAAAGAAAAAAAAAAAGAAAAAGGGAAATCGTTCATTTCCTTTCTTTCCCCCTTAGTGCTAGAAAATACGCTTACTAACAACCTTACTCCTTGTACATAAAGTAGACTAATTTAAATTGTTTTGGCACAATTATGTAATCTTAACCTCAATCATTCTCTATTTCAGGATTCCAAGATGTCAGAACTGGACGTTGTCGGTAGCTTCGTGCAGGACTCCAACACCTTGGTGTTGTTACTTAGGCGGCCCTGCACCTTTGAGCAGGTGACTGAGCGGCTCAACCAACATGGGCCCCCTGGATGCATCACGTGGAACGGGAGCTATCACGCTGACATCGTGATGGTAACCGTACAATACGAGGATTTCAACACGAAACTGTCAGCGATTGCCGACAGTCTGAACAAGGAGACTAAACGTGCAGAACCGCCGGCGCTCGGAGCTTCCGAAGAGTCCCCAGTAGGCTGTTGGGCCGACGATGTGGAGGAAGAAGACTATGAGGACGTAGTCATCCTTCCATACGAAGTTGCTCCAGAATCCCAGACGGAGTCCCAGCCGTCTCTAAGAAGACCCCACGCCCAAGCACCGGCAGAAGAGGCGACCAGCTCATCCAACAAGGCTGGAGAAGAAGTGCCTGCAGCCGACAATTCCGGAGTCCCGTCGGCCGCAGGAACAACTCCCTCCAACTCGGTTGGAGAAGGATTCCAACCACCTAAACAATATCAGAGGTCAACAGAGGAGAACTTCATGGATGAAAGATGGAATCCAAACGCTATAAGGATCCGCGTCCCATACGACGCCTCCTATGATGATTTTATAGCACACTTCATGCAATTCGGAGAGATTGACCATGCTCGGTTTGAAAATCTGACCAACAATCAGGGGAAAACGGGCTACGTTGGAATCGTCCGATACACGGATCCCGAGGCCGCGAAGAAGGCCTACTTCAACTCCCCGAGATGGCAGCCGTGGAGGATCCAGCCAACAAGGACTCCTCATCGCATGGCAACATGTAAGATTTGCTTTGGCACCTACACACTGAAATTTAAAGCGGATCACATTAAGGTGTGTGATGCCGTTTGGCGTCAAATGATGAAAAAAGAGAGGACCGAACCGCAACAACCAAAAAAATCCGATAAGGGATTCGGAATCCCACCACCACAGAGAAATACAACGCAGAAACCATCAACATCTGCTGCAACCGTGGATTCCGGCAAGGAGGAGCCTCAAGGAAACGCCTGGTTTGTCAATCCTCCATCAATGGCCCATGGACCCTTGGTAGGAACCAGGTGGCTACCGGGATATCTACATATCTTCACACACAAAGCGCAACTAACGACGATCCGCGACGAAGGGCAGAAATTGATTCCGCCTATTTATGGAGCCCTTGTAGCTCAATTAAAAAATGAGTACGGCATTACCAGCCAGGATTTGCCATGAAGAAACTACAATAGGATTATTAATCATTAGTTATTACCTACCTTTCGTTTTCATTTTTTTTAATATAAGAAATATGTAAAGGGTAAAGCGCCCTCGGAATCCATGCTGTCATAAAATAAAAAGCTCCCTCTTACATACATTCATAGATTCATTGTAGCTAGTGCACCTCATACCTCATCTCATTTTCAGCTTTCAATCATCAAATTTTCAATTTCATTTCTTTTACTAGTTAACTTACAAATTACAGCTTGGTTAGCTACAACTTGCAAATTAGTTAGCTAACAATATATTGGAAGATACATTGAAATATATTATTATATTAAATGCAACGACACTTTTCTGGCTGAAGTGAGATAGAAGTTTCAAGGCCAGAAAAGTGTCCAATATCACACTCCACGTGTTGGAATGCGGGGGAGGAAATGCTTTCTAAGCATACATTGTACTCACCATCTTGCAATGGGTGCAAGAAGGAGAGAAATTCGGCATCGCGATAAAGAATTGAAAATTATACTTCACTCTCTGTACTGAAGTCGAAGATCAAAGACGTGCGTTAGTCGGTCCTCGCTTTTCCCTTCAAGTTTTCTTTAAGTTCCTTTAAGTTTTTCCGCGATTTCCGTGTGCAATAGCCGCCGGTATTCCTCTTCAATCTCTTTTGGATTATTTTGGATTTTGCGTGCGATAGCCGCCAATTTCCGGACCACCACAATAAAGTTGTGTGCGTTAGCCGCCAACTTTAAAAATTACTAAAGGAGTACAATAAGGGCTCCAGTCAACACGAAAACAAAAATCGATTCCTCGTCCTCCTCTGCGCCATCGTCCTCTGGAGCGAGCTACACTAAGGTAAATTTTTACGTACTAAAATATATACATATATATACATACATTTTTCTATTTTAATTTAAATTAAAACGCGTCGATATTCATGGAGCGGCAGTCTGCGTTTTGCCCTCCCTTGAATTATAATTATAATTAATTTATTATACACATCTGCGCAAAAATTCAGTTCAATTACCAATCAAGAAAAAAATATCAAGTTAGTACAAAGGGACGTAGATTTCGTCAACTCGAAGTGCGCGTCTTTGTCTTTGGCTTTCTCTCTCTCCTTCTCTCATTCTCTACTTCGTTCATACATACTCCAGCGTGTCGGCGCGGACGCACACACACACATATGAGTGTCAGTGTGACTAGCGTGACGTCACGCCTTTTGATTTAAAATCTAAAATTTCAATTTTTAATAGAGAGAGAGAGAAAGAACATTTAATAAATTAATAAATTAATAAATATAAACAATTCAAATCAAGCAACACTCCCAAACGGTTACATAAAGAATTATTTATTATATTAAAACAATTTTTACATTTAAATAACTTTCAAATAGAAAAATTCCAACAAAGCTATGTATTGATTTTATTGATTTTACAAAAATACCAAATATCAAAAAAATATGCATTCGTAATAAAATACTTTAATCGTGAAAAAAAGTTATGTAGTTAGCAAATAATTATAATAAAATAAAATATTAGTTTGTATTTTACTACAATCAGCATTACACGGTGTCTTTTCTTCGTTCACAACTGTATAAAATTGATCTATCTTTGGCAATTTCGATGTTTCTACTAGCTTTTGCTTCGCTATAAGCCTTTTTTGTGAACCACTTGGATATGTACGTTTCATTTGTTTTTTTATAACACCAGTACGTTTTTAATACAATATCGATAATTGTATCAGGCAATAGAAAGTCTACGAATAATTAGATAAATACGACTATGTAATATTCAATTTTTTACATACGAAAATAACCAACCTGCGCGATTGTAATACACTGTTGTTATGCAAACTTTTCTAGTTGAATAAACTCGCAGAATAAAAAGTTGAAAAGCGCTTGCACGATGATTTTGCGCACGCGCATGATGCAGACATATAGCGGGACATGCAGCGATACAGCGGGAAAATTTGAATTTTGGCAAGGATAACATTCCATTGTAAAAGTTAATAACCTTATAATGTCTAAGTTTAATATCTTATGGCTTATATTATTCATAGTAGAATATATTGGAAATAGAAACATCTCAAGAGCATGAAATTATTTAAAAAATATCAGTTAAATTAAAAAATATGTATTTTTAAGAAATATTTTAAATTCGAAGCAAAGTAATATTAATAAGTCGTCGCCTCAGTCGAAAATAACCCGATATCAAAATCTTATAATAAGTTATGATATAAAATAATAGATATTTATATATTTCATAAAGTGATTTTACCGTTTAACTTACTCTTATTTCTACGAGGGCTTTTTACTAATAATAATTTTTTATAATTTAAATTGTATCATTGAATATAGATAGGTACTGATGTATTAAAATAGCTGTCAAATAAAACTCAATTCAGAATTATACTATACTGATACAACAAATACTTAAATTAATATACATGAGAAATAGAAAATCGCAGATATAATCATGTCAATTTTTTTGTAATCTAAAATTTCGCTCGCCTTACATGGGCCCCGTCATGACTGGGCCTATAGCCCCAATATATTTTAAGACGGCACTGTCTCCTTTGGCAGCGACAGCGCACTCTTCCCTTCTAACACGTTCCTTGGCGTCGGAACATATTCCTTCGTATTTGCTGCAGTTCCTGCAATCCCTGCAGGGACGTACTCTTCGTCACCGGGAGGTGGTCCTCGTCCTTCTAACCACTTCTCGAATTTTTTCAAGTACTGGTGATCCATGTCTTCGAATTGACACTAAAATTCTGGCGATTCGGAGTCTCCTTTTATTCATTTAAATGTAAACAGTAACGTCCTTAATCCTAACGGCCTTATTTCGTATTATTTACATTAAATGTACATTATATACAATATGTACATTAGGGTTCATTAACCCTTAGATCTATTACTAGTCTGTCGACACAAACGGTTTCAAATCTTAAATATGAACATGACGAATAATCGCATTTTCATTGCTTTTAAGGTCAAAAATAACCGGAGAAATTATTTTAAAAACCTTAAATGGACCGATATATTTTTCGCATAACTTTGCGTTAATATTTTCGGCTTTATCGGACAAGACAAAATTTCTTTTTAATACTTGTTCGCCGATTTTCGGTTTCCATTCTCTCCTGCGGAGATTGTAATATTTTTCTTGCCTTTGGAAGCTTTTTGCGACATTGACTTTGGCCAAATCTAAAGATTCCTGCAAGTTTCCCTCTCTCTTCTTGCTCTAGTGATCCGGCAGATATCAACTCTCTACCGAAATTCAAGTAAGCGGGTGTGTATCCGGTGCATTCGCTATGTGAGTATTAAATGCAAATGCGATTTCGGGTATATGGGCGTCCCAGGTTTTTTGAGAACCTGTGATGTACTGTTTAATCATTGTCTTTACAGTACGATTCGCCCTCTCAACTGCATTACATTGCGGTGAGTACGGAGGTGTTAATCTACGACTTATTTTGGCATTTTCGAGCAGTTTTTTAAATTCACGAGACGTAAATTGCCTGAGAAAATTGAGAGAAAAAAAATCACATCAAACTTATCATGAAAGGTTCGTGATTTTTTTTCTCGATCAGGATCGACTTTACGATAAAAGGTTATAGAACAAAAAGTGCTCATAATCAATCAAAAAATACGTGTGAATTTTTTTAGGATTTTCGGAGCGATTTTTGAATTTTTCAAAAAATGGCCATATCCAAAAAACCAAAAGTCGCTTCAGAAATTCTGAAAAAATTCACACGCATTCTCTGATTAATACTAAACACTTTTTGTTTTATAACTGTTTTTTGTAAAGTCGATCCTGATCGAGAAAAAAAATCACGAACCTATTTGATAAGTTGGTGGAAAAGGGATTGTTCGGATAGCCGCCATTTTTAATTTCTGTGTACTGCAACTATTTTACAATATAGTATACATACTATTGACCAAATATATACGTGCTAGACGTACGAGCGAACCCTCTTTCCATTCGAAATTTTGAGCCAATCAAATTTTTTTTTTTTAAAATTCACGTTTTTTTGCAAAAAATTGTTTATAACTTTTTTGTGTTAAATTTTTCAACGATACTAGTACTGGATTCTGAAAGTACATTAAATTTTACGTTAAAAATGGTATCTCAAGAATTTCTTGAACCATTTTAAGATAGTGCTACACACCGCTGAAAATGTTGTCGAAAAATGGTCAAGTTGGGCGTTAAAGGGTTAATTCTAAGGCCCAACGTGCAAGAAGACCTGCTGGACTATTTATACTATTCAGCCACTTTAACGCCTGGTGATCAGTCAGTACAGTAAAATGACATCCGTCTAAATAATCACGCATCTTCCAAATTGCCCATTTAACGGCTAAACATTCAAGTTCTGTCACTGAATAATTTTTTCTGCTTTGCTTAAGAACACTAGCATAAGCAATAACTCTTTATTTTCTCCATCATTCTGTGTTAAAACTGCACCTAGACCTTCTAAACTTGCATCCGTTTGCAAGGTGAATGATAAATTCCAATCCGGATTAGCGAGGATTGGTGCATTCGTCAAACATTTTTTTATTTCTAAAAATGCATGTTGTTGTGCATCTTTCCATTCCCACTGTGCTTTTTTCTTTAAGAGATCTTGCAACGGCGTTGTCATTGTTGCAACGTTCGGTATGAAACGCCGATACCAATAAATCATTCCCAAAAATCTTTTTAGTTCTTTTGGATTATTTAGTACTGGTATTTTCTGCACAGCGGCGACTTTATCTGGGTCCGTTCGTACTCCGAATTCACCTACGACGTGACTTAGGTACTTCAGTTCTTTGCGGGCAAAATTGCATTTATTCCAATTCGGTTTTAGATTTGCATTCTTTAATTTCTCGAAAACGATCTTTAGCCATTTCATATGCTCTTCGAAAGTTTCGGAAATTATTATGATATCATCCAGATATACAAATACGTTTTCGGCCATATCTGGAGTGATAATCATGTCCAGCCGTTGGAATGTTGCACCTGCAGAATGCAATCCAAATGGCATCACGTTAAATTCAAACAGTCCCAAGCCGGGTACTGTGAATGCTGTAATCTCTTTGCTTTTCTCATCCAATGTCACTTGCCAATATCCATTTTTTAAATCAATGGATAATAATTTTCCTGCTCCTTGTAAACGATCGAGCATCGAATTAAAAAATGGCAATGGGTATGCGTTTTTAGCTGTTACCAAATTGAATTTTCTGAAATCTACGCAAAAACGCATTTTCCCGTCTTTCTTCTTCACCAGAACTATTGGTGAACTCCATGGACTTGTTGATCTCCTTATTATCCCGGCTTCCAGAATTTCTTTGACTTCTTCGTGTATTGTCTTCTGTACTACTGGATTCCTCGGTCGATACTTCTGTTTTATCGGCGTTTCGTCGATCAACTTGATATTATGCTGTATTACTGGTGTGCATCCTGTCATATGCTGCATTTCTTCTTGTTCTTGTTTAATCCATGCATCTAATTTCTTCTTTTGATCTTCTGTGAGTGTTTTTATCCCTACATCATCGTTTACGTTACAAATTTCCTGAATTGTAAATGTCGGTAATAACTTTTTTACGTAAAGAAAAAACAGGTTCTAGTTTCTTTATTAAATCCATGCCCAATAATATATCCTGAGTCAAATCCGGCATAATAAACAATTTTGCCAAAGTAGCTTTATTAAAAACTTTAATTCTTCCTACCTAACAATAATTAATCTTTACTAGCTGACCATTAGCTACAGCCGCTATTCTTGCAACTTTCTTTAGCCTACCCGTAATTTTTTTAATTTTATTAACTGTTATTTGGCTAATGCATGAGAAATTTGCACCGGCATCGATCAGGGCATTGCATTTAACTTTGCCGACATTTACATTTACAAATAAACGCGAATCTTCTAATTCGGCCGAGGCTCTGTCGCTACGTTCATCTCGGCCTGCGCTCCGTTTCCCGCCGGCTGTGCTGCGTGACATACAGTCTCTCGTATCGCGACTAACGTACATCCGTAACTCCGGTTTCATATTATAGTATAGATTATCGAGCTGCTCTTCGGCTCCAATCTTTCCGTGACGGCGCATCATTGTAGACAATGCTTGTATTGGTCGATGTGGGAGGAGTCGCGAGTGTCGTGGACGGAGATCTGGGACTCAGTGACAGGAAGGGGAGTAGTCAGTCAATTATAAATATTGCGGATTTGCGAAAGAGCTCTCTCTCGCAAATAATCTTTTGAAGGTACCGACCGAATCGAAGCGCAACCGAGACCGACCCCTATTGCCCTAGATCGTCGCACTGAGGGTTGACGAACCCGCTAGTCAGCCGAGGACGTATTCAAGGAAGGCCCTCCGTCAGCAGCCGCTTACGCCACGACCACTGATAGCGTCCCCGCGGCGCCACGGTGGCCTGCCTAGACGTCCAGGAACGAGCTGTCCAACGACCCCGGCGCCGGGAAAATCCAGGAGACCACATCCGTTCGCCGATACAGGATATCGCCTTCCTGGGATCTTCCAAGCGACCCGGATCTAAGGATCACCGCCCGAGCAGGGTGAAGAGCGCGCCGTACGGGTGAGTGTGTGAGTGCGTATGCGAAAGGCCTATGGCGATAGCGTTAGTTTTATTTGACTTTGGATGTTAGAATAAATTTTATAAACTAGTTATTAATCGCAAAGTCGTCTTTTAATTTATTTGCTTACCCTTTAACGAATTATTATTATTTGTCCATTATTTACTTCCCCACAACGAGTCTCATTGTTTGTAACATGCTGTAACGTATGCACGCATTGTTTCGTTTGCCGCTTATTTCTCTTTCTTATCTGCGCGTACAAGTTTCTCGTCTCCTCGTAGTGCTGTTGTCCATCGAATGCGCTAGTCAAATTTTGCATGCCTGATCCGCTTGCAATGGGTGTAGATGTCCGTGATTCTTTTACTACTACTTGGACATATTCCGGCCTTTCCTCATCTGCTGTTTTATCTACTTGCTCATTGTAATCTTCCGCATCTTCTGGTTTATCGGTAAACAGCTGAGGGTTTTCCTTACAAAGGCGATCAAACATTTGTGTAATTCGTCAACTTTTCCTGACTTTTCAATGTTGAATCTGGTTAACAATTCTACCAATTCTTCGCGCTTCAAACGGTAAATCCACGCTACGCCTATTTTCCCCGATATTTTGATTTTAATTTACTAAAAAAAAAATGATTCTGAGAGGTAACAATAGCTTCGATACGTGCGAGTATCTTTTCGGCATTTACAAATCAAAACAAAAAAATATATAAAAAAAAACGCAAAAAAAAAAAAAAAAAATCTGCCTCGAAATGGCCTTTCAAAATTTAATTAAACTCAATTACACTCCGCACGTATTTTCCCTCTGTCGCACATACTTTACTGAATACAAAAAAAAAACTCATTTCGCTTAACCTACCCGTTACCTACGTATACTTCAAATTACTTAATTCAAACTTAAATTCTTAAAGCTACTGATCATCTCGTCGATTATTTTCTCGACTTTATCTACTCTACTTTCTAACTTTGCCAATCGTGCCATAGTGCTTCTCGCTACATTAAACAATTGTCGTTTCAAAATGATATTTTCCATTCTTAAAGTTTCTAACTCTTTACCAAAATGTCCCAATGTCTCCTGTTGTTCGAAAACCGTTTCTGCTAAATCTTTAACATTTGCTTCCGTCTGATTAAATCGGCCCCGTAGCCGAAATTCGGCCAAACTCATCAAAGAAATCCGGTATTATTATTGCACTATAAAAGAGACAAAGAGAAAGAAAAAAAAAATCTAGTAGTATTTTAGAATACTGGCAAAAAAAACAAGAAAAATCAGTTTAAGCACTTGTAATCTGCACGCTTTTCACTTAACAGCACTATCACTTCGGCAGTTGGCAAAATGATTACAAATTATTTCCTAAACCAACCTCCTAAACCACCATAGTCTGATCGGGCGCCATGTAACATTCGGGTTTCTACGGAGTAGGAGGAGGTGTTCCGATTGCCCCTGAACTCAGTACGTTCAGGAGCACTACTCGCGAACGGGCTCAGTACGCCCGTTAAAACCCCAAGTTGCAACGCTCAATACGCGTGCAACACTAAAACGACACGAGCTCAATGGCCTCGAAACCCCTTTACGCGGTACTTAAATAATGAATACGAATTTTCACTGTACGGAAATAAATAAACTTCTTTTTTGTTAAACTTAAAACTATTCTTAAGATTTATTTATATGAAAAAATAGAAAAGAAATACAAAAAAATAAACTTCACTTATGTATTACGGATTTCTTTGAGCGCGCTCATTAATACAATCTGTAAGGCTTCGCTCTGCCCTCTGTATCGGTGACTATAACAAAAAATAAATAAAAAAAACGCTTAACTTAACGAAATATCGATTTACAACAGATCGCGGCAAGCCCAATTGCGCACACTCATTACGTGTGGCAATCTCCCCTTAGGGTTGGAGCTCGGCTCAATGCGCCGATTGGACTGAATTTGACAGTCGGCTCCCGCCGCTCGACTCGAGTCGCGCCTGGTGGGAGAGACCGGTCGTCATGACAACGTCTTCCCGCGGGTGGGAAGGCGTCGCGGAGTGGAGACGCTCGGGAGCGCCCTAGCTCTCCGGCCGTCACGGTCGCGCTAACGCAAGTATATATCAAATATACACGCGTTGCGTACCGATTTAACTTCGTAACAAAGTTATTGCTCACGCTGTTGAGCAATACCTTTGTTACAAACTGGACAGTTTATCCAAGTTAATTATAGTGAACTTGTTTTTATTCCTGATATAATTTTTAGTGTGAACGGTCGCGGCCGTACGCTGCTCGCGTTCGGAAGCTCTCCAAATAGGAACACGCGGATTGTTTTTTGTGTGGATTTTGACAATAAAGAGTTGCAGCCGTACCTTGATCCTGTTATGAAAGTTGTCGAGTCGAAGACAGCCAAATTTTCTTGTAGTGAAGGAGGTTCCGCGCAATTGAAAAGAGACTAGTTTTTTATTTTTGTTACTTAACAAGCCCGGTTTTTTTATTTTAGAACATTTTATTGTTTTGTGATTCTCGCCTACGAAAGTTTTTTTTTTTTAAGAGAAAAATCAGTTTTTCAGAAGAGGAAGTTTTTGTATTGGCTAAACAGATAATACTTGTATATTACAAAGCAGATTGTATTAACCCGCGAAGTACGTTGGGCAGAAATTCTAAATGGAATTTTGTATGTATGAACTGATACAAAATTAACTTATCCAAGAGATATTTGACAAATGAATTAGGATTGGTACGTATTTATTTATTTATTTATTTACTAATATTCAAAGGACTAGAGTCCTTAAGGTTAATAACTTAAGACGTATAATTAAAAATTCCTTTATCGAAGACAAATTTGATCACCAAGTATAACAGACTATTTATATTCAATTTGTCAACAATAAAGTCGCTTATTGATAAACATACTTAAGTGCTTTCAAAAATTATACTAATAAGCATTAACTTATGTATAGTATATTACGTAACAAGGGAGGTAAAATAGAAATGGTCCCAGATCACACGGAAATTAGCACCCGAGCCGAAGGCGAGGGTGACAAACGTGTGATCTGAGGCATTCTGTTTTACTTTCCATGTTGCGTATACTATTTTTCAGCCTAGCGAGGCGGAAATCGTAACCTTTTCGATCGGGCGCCGAGAGGAAAGGTTATGGTTTCCTTGTACAATTTTGGAGATAAAACTGTATGTCGAGGCACGATAAAATTTTATTTATCCCTGTTATGCCAATGCCAGAATATACAGTTCCTATAATTACAATATTTTTCTTAAAAATAACTTCTTATTTTTAAAAATTAAATAATTCACTATATAATACTTCTTATTAGAAAAAAAATTATATATATATATATCTCCCTATATTTTATAGTTGTAAGGTCAAAACTCAAGATTAACACCCTCATCCCCCCACCTCTTCTTTATTTCTCTTCCTCCCTTTTTTCATTATGTTTATATCATATTTATCATTTTAATGACACGTTTTATATATTTAAAAAATATTCCTGCTTCTCTTCACCCATCCTCCCCCCTTCTCAGTGATATTCCTCAACTTGAATGAAATTGTAATTATACCTCCAAAAAATGTGGATAAAAAAGTTACAATAAATTTCTTAATCGTTAACATAGCAAAAAAGATAATAATGAAAATAAAATCAATTATATCGCTAAAGCAAATGAGTAAATGAAGTTTTGTATCGTAAACATATAAAGAAAAGGCGAAAAATTATTTTCTAGAAATCGACTGAAAAATAAATAAATTCTATGATATAGGTAAAGCAAAAGGGTAAATTAATGGGAAGAAATTGAAAAATGAAAAATGACTCAAAAAGTAAACAGATTTAATTGTATCGCTACAGCAAAGTTGTATAAACAAAGCGGGGAAAAATAAAAAATTGGAGGTTTGAATAACATAATAATAAAAATTATAAAGACATTTCAAATGCTGTAGAAAAATGTTTAATTGATTTATCTGATTATAATGAAATATTTGGAGCAAAAGAAGTTCTTGCATCAAGAGATTTTTGATATATGTTACTAATTGTTCCATCTGGGAATCGAGTTAGTGAGAGTTAATGGGAATTATAAAAAATAGGTATACTGTGACAAAATTTTAAATGTATGTCATTAAAGCAAAATAAAAAATTTCGGAAAATGATATCGAATTTAAATTTTGGCTTTTAAATGTAGGCAATGGCAATTTTTTACTAAACTATGATTTTACGCGGAGCGAAGTCGTCGCCCCACGTAAACATTGCTGATCGCGAGTTATGCGATCGGCCGGTGAATTCTCAAAGCGTCCGAGAATTCATAGGCGCGCGCGCGTTTGTATTGGCGTGCGGCTCTGCTCGGCAACGTTTGGACGCGTTCGGAGCCCTCGGCTCACGCGCCCGATCTCTACTAACATCCCCGGGACGCGGATTCCGGTAATTAATTTCATAATAATAATGAAGGCCTTCAACATCTACTTCACTCGATCGTGCCATTTCTTCGAGTAGTCCGCGGGTCTACTCGACGCCCAGTTCCTTACGGCCTAACCTCTCGAATACCGCCACTCTCCAGTAGAGCTAAGCGGCCGGCACCAGCTGCCCAAGAGACGGACAGCTACGCGAGCGCGAGGGACGCGCTCGCCTTCAGCACGCGAGTTTGAGAAGCGAGAGTACAGGCGTACTCTCACGTTGTATACGGGCCGCGGCGACGTATGTTCGCCGTCGGGTGCTCGCGCGCACGCCGAGGTAAGACCTCGCGGGGTACTCGTATGTACCCCATTGAACTGTGCCTCGCGGAGAAAATAGTCTCCTCCGCGAGACAAATAGGAAATACAACCCCGTTAGCGCCCAACAACGTGTGCACTAGAGGGAAGGCACGCAGCGCGACATAATTCAAAATTTGAATTCGCAGAGCGGGTTACCGACTGTGTCAGTAATTCGAAAAGCTAAGAACGCTTCGCCAATCGGCCACTAGGTAGCGACGTACTTTGTCACAGAAGGTGAAAAAGCCGCGAATTTCAAATCCGGGTTGAATTTTACGGATCGCGTGCGCGTAGGATCAGGCGGAAAAATTAGATTTTTTTTCTAGAAAAAGGGGAGGAAAAAATCAGGGGATTTTTCCCAAGTTGAGTCAGGTTGAGAGAGAGGATCGCGCGTTGCGGCGAACGCTCCTTCAAGCGGAAGAAGCTTCCAAAAATCTGAATTTGATTGGTTTTGCCATCGGATTTATTTGATTTTTTTTTTTATTTTTGTTTGTGTGCGGAGTAATAGCTCCAACAGATAGTCGAAACCGTACCCTGCTTCTGTCAAAAATTTATTTTCATTGTTAAAATCTTTGGAGTGTGTTTGCAAAGCTAACAGTTGCAGCCGTGCCCTGCTCCTGTTCGGAGGATTTGCGATATCGGAACCACGAGAAGTTCCGAAACCGGAATTCAAGCGAACGGTCGCAGCCGTGGCCTGCTTCCGTTCAAGATGCTTTCAATCCCTGAACACACGATGTGTTCAGACACAGGCGACAGCCTACAGTCGCAGCCGCGATCTGCTTCTGTTTCGGGCAGCTGTCGAATGAGTACTCGAGATATTACTAGATTCAAGGCAGAGACAAACACAATATTCAAATTTTCGGGAAGGGAACCTTTCGCGTTGGCTAGGTAGCTAACACTTGTATTTTACAAAGATTGTTCTCCTAAACCCGAAAAACGTTTAGGAGAAAATTCTAGGTAGAAGTACTTTTCCGTTCCAATTTAACTCGAAAATTGAAAGTTTTCGAGGAAAATTCGTTTTCTCGCTGAATTTGACAGCGAGAATTTCCAGTAGAGTCGCGTAAAAATAAATGAGTATTTTTGACGCAGTTCGAACGCGACTGTGCTACAAACGGTAAGGTAGTCGTGGAGAAATTCTCTGAAACGTGTTTCGGATCGAGAATCTCTCGCTCTACACGATAGGCGTAGTTGCGTCGCCAGCCGAAAGGGCCGTCCCATAAAATGTTTCGCGTTTTGGGACAGAGGGCAGACCTGTACACAATTAGGTGAAGATGGATTACAGAGCGGAATCCACGGAACGGGACGTCCAGCAATGACTGCTGGCGATCCTGACTGTCGAACAAGAAGACAGAAGGTCGTCCTTGTACGCAGACACATTAGTAGAGGATACTACAGAGGAACAGGTCGCAGACCTACAAACGCTGCTGGAGGGGATACAGCAGGCAGTCAAAGAAGTCAATGTCAGATACAGAGATGTGACGTACACGGTGATGATCCAGGCAAAGACCATCCGACCCTAACGAGAAGGATCGACCAGCTAACTCAAGAGATTGAGCAGCTGAGGTCACCGATGTCAAATACGAGATTCGGCATTCAGCAAAACGACTGGCAACGGGAATATATATCCGTTTTGTTTAACGTGTGACACCTGCCTTGTGGCTTATTCACACGGCCTCCCTAGAGGCGTCGGGAATGGGATACGCCCATATCTTCGTGCAGATCGTACAAGACGACTGCTACAAATTTCTCACTCTGTGGTTTCCAGGCACAGCGATCCTCTTTGTTGGAGGCGAGGCCCTTCTAAAGCCTCTACCCGCTCTGCAGGCGGGATGCCCGAGTTGTGCACCGCAACTCACACGTCGAGACCGAAGTCTCTAGCCCGCATATGGGCTTAACCACTGCCACTACGAGGCCGACCTCAATTGACCCGGACGGGGCATCGCCCCGCGGGCCCCGGGTCTCCCATAGTACCTATTTATGCTCTAGGTACGAGTGCGAGACAAAAATTGCCTCTCCCAACTTCAGGACCTTCCTGGTCTGTCCCCCGGCTCGGTATCACCGCTTAGCTGGGGCCGGGGGCTTGCTACACCCCGGGGATGTGCCGTGGCACAGAGCCCCCCTTGCGGTCATACATTCGAATTTTCCACTCAGCTTTCATTCACCCTGAGGGCGTCAGTCATTCAGTAGACATATACACTCCACCTGGCCTAGGCCAGTCTACTGCCGGTAACTCACCGGCAAGAGCGTGACCGCCTTCCAAGGTTGCCGTTCCGACGACCCACACACCAGTCGGAGGCCCCGTCCATAGCTTCTCGACTACTAAGCCATGCCCCACACATTCATACAGGTGGGCAGCTAAGGCGAGTGCGGACCTCGACTACCCTCCACAAATCTACTTTTAAATACAAATCAACTACATTCATACCTCACACGCTGGGCACGACCTTTCGTCTTACGCTATCCCGGTGCCACCAGTCGATGTGAGGTATCGCCTTACTAGGGCCGAGGCCGACCATCACTCCCACATTGAGACATTGGTCAAACCGGCGCTTCGACAGAGTGGGGTCGCCATCTCCCCAGGGGACGGACCCCGTCTGCTCCAACGCTTCGGGTCCGCGGGGCCGCTGATATCCCCGAAGCATCCCAGTGATCGCAGTGCCCCGCACAGCCACCTCTTTTATGCAACACCTATTTATCCCTCATCATACTTTCAATACATCCATCACTTTCAATACAACTCTTCTTTTTTCTACATTCAAGGACAAACTTTCATTCATACGCCACTTCAAGCCAATACAACAACAACATCTCAATACAATCTTCTACACATTTACACTTTGTCCCTTTTCATTCACAGTTGTCCCAACAACACAAACATACTACATGGCTGCGCGGGAACACCTTGAGTCACCTAGACGCCCCCTGCGGGGTGGCAACGGGAATGTGCATACCCAACGCAGTCATCGCCAAGGGTCGAATTCTAGCATACGTTCACTATCCAACATTCGGCCGCAATTTGGACGGCCCGCCGGCCGTCCAGAACACACAAAGGAGATTTCCTCTACGTGAGATAAGGACGTGGGCAGATTTCACCAACGGGAGGTCCAATAGAGATCAAATTGGCCCACCCAACAGCGATAGGAATCGCACAGGCAGTAGTCACGAGGAACCTAGCCACATAGTCGACCGGTGGAATGTCAGGTTCACGGCCAGACAAGGAGAAAACGTGGAGTCTTTCCTAAAATCCTTCGAGGAAACGCACGAGCAGCGGAGCTCAATGAGAGCGACATGCTGGCGTCGCTCCCGAGCGTGATCGAAGAACTCGCGAGCATATGGTACAGAGACCATAGCAGCGAGTGGAAAACTTGGGCAGATTTCTGCCAAGCTATCCGGCGCAGATGGGATTGCGCACATGACAGGCAGGAACGCCTGCGGAACGACATTAGGCGTCATTTCCAACAAAACGGAGAAGCCGGCAGCCATTACATAACATGCATGGAGTGCATGTTATATGAGGTATCCCCGAGGATGGTAAAACCTCTGGAGATAGAGAAGATCTATATGAATCTTTTCCCAGAGGTTAGTTAACGGATAGTAAGGGTGGAACACTGCAAAACAATTGATGATCTAGTCGACCAGTGTATGAAGGCAGAGTACATCCTGGACAGGGAGAGAAGCAACAGAACGCCTATCTCAACTGCCGACGCGGTGATGCCAGAGACAGCAAACAGACCACAGGACAGAAGGACAGTGTTGTCTTTCCACACGAAGGTAGCGGCAATGGCCGTACTGACATCAGCAGAACAAGAGAAGCCCGAAGCTCCAATAACTGGTGTCGGACTTCGAACCGTCCTAAATTTGATAGCGAAACAGTTCAGCTCGCTATCGAAACAAAACGAGAAAATCGCGAAGGCGCTTCGTGATAATAAGAAGAAAAGGCAGAGAAGGGAAAGCAAGGGTGCTTCCTCCTCGACGAGCAAAGACGACCGATCCGGAAAATGTAGCACAAGTTATACGGGCTGCAGCGGGAAGGATGGCCCGAAAAGTAGACAGGCGAAGAAGCCCCTTCGTTGCTACAGATGCAAAAAGAAAGGGGTGATTCGTGCAATATGTCCGAATTGCTCGCCGGAAAACGGGCAGCGGGGGGAGTAGGGCTCTCAACTGCTCCCTCAGATGCAACCGAAGCTTGTCAAGAAGCTTCGGAGACAATCTCCCAGGGAGGTAGCGGTACGGCACAACCGGATGTCCCTACGGAGGAAAACTTAGAAACCAGAGGGTGGATACAGGTGGGAATAGAACGTTTCCACTTCCGCGCTCTGTACGACACAGGCGCATCGGTCACGGTGATGGGACCGATTGTCCTGCAATTGATAATTGCATGCGGCCGGACACTTATGCCAAGCGAGCAAGCAGGGGCTAATCTAGCTAATGGTAGCACAAGCTCAATGGCGGGTTGTATTTATCTTCCTTTTAAGATAGATGGCATAAGTAGGGAGATCAAGGTGTTGATCATCCCTGCACTGGACACCGAATGTTACTTGGGCACGAATTTCATGATTGAATTCTGCTCAAGACACAATCCGCGGTCCAACCAACTGACGTCCACCGACGACAACGTCAGAGTCGACCTCCAGCTGACATAGGTCGGGGAGGCTGAAACTGTTCCAGTTGGCGCAGTAGGCTTAGGCCATAATACCGAGGAATAGCCAGCACAAGTTGAGGTACTTGTGCAGCAGCTGGTCGGTAAGGAGCCGACCACATTTGGGTGCACCACGTGGGTGACCTACATGATTAATGTGGGAGATGCTCGCCCCATCAAGAAGCTCTATTACCCGGACTCGCCGGTAATAGAGGCTGAGATGCACGCGCAGGTCCAAAAGGTACTGGACGTTGGCGTCATCAAACCGTCCACGAACCCGTGGCCAAGCCAAGATGACGCAAAGGTACCCCGCAGTACCCCGCGTCACAAGTTTTAAAATAAAATAATGGTTATAAAAAATTATTTTCTGGAATTTGACTGAAAAAAGAAATATATTCAATTATATCGCTAAAGCAACTGGGTAAATGAAGTTTCATATCGTATACAGTTAAGAAAAAGGAGAAAAATGCAACAATTATTTTCTAGAATTCGCCTGTATCGCAAAATGGGGGGTGGACTAGCGGAGCGAGTAGGGTGGTACCCCTAGTACACACAGGGGTCAACACATATATACAGGGTGTCCATAAAGTCTGGAAACATCCAAATAACTTTTCAGGTGATTTATTTGTAAAAAATGTCAAGGTTATATTCGATGTAATTTTCGACAAGGAATTCAACGGCGACCTTAGATTTGACCTTGAAGATGACCTTGATGGTTTTTTTAAGGTCAGGTAAATTTTTTTTTATGGAAAGCACCATTTTTGACATCAGCAATGGAAAAAGCGGGAAATTTTACATTCAAAACCATTGAGGTCAATAATTTTCCATTCATCTTAAAGGTCATTTGGAGCTTGTTCAATTTTGAGGTCTCGCAGAAAAACTCGATTAAAGGAAATAGTCAAAAATGGTGCTTCCCATTAAAAAAAGTTGACCTGACCTTAAAAAAACCATCAAGGTCATCTTCAAGGTAAAATCTAAGGTCACCGTTGAATTCCTTGTCGAAAGTACATCGAATAATACCTTGACATTTTTTTTTGTAAAATCACCTGAAAAGTTATTTGGGTGTTTCCAGACTTTTTGGAGACCTTGTATATATATACAGTACCACTGAAAATTATTTTATATCTAAACGTTATTAATAACTAAAAAATCAATATTTATTCACATAAAACATTATTATACATTGTAACCGGGAAGAGCGGCGATGGCTCAGTCGGTAGAGTATCGGACTCGTAACCGGGAGGTCCCTGGTTCGAGCCCGGTCTATACCAAAAACTGAGAGACACCACTGTTTACAAGTGTCTAATAACATCAATAAGCTCACGTGGTTCGGATCCCACGTTTAAACGTAAAGTCCAGTTGTGATGTGCACCCGCTCTCCGTAGGTGAGCCGGGCATACAATACCCCTCCGACCCTGAGGAGCGGCCGATGGAACGACGTGGGCGTACCAGCAGAGGGTTTTTTCCCCTGTGCCCTCTGCTAGGGAGCCGCCGTTCCTCGTCATGCACTAGGCAACTAGGGGGCGTATGCCCTGGCAGACACTCAGCGGAGGGAGTATGCACATCACAACTAGGAGGCAAAGCACAAAGGGCTTACTTAGCCTACGTGCGAGTCAGCACGTCCCCGCGCAGGGGCCCGCTGGTGCGCTTCCAAAAATAATCGACTAATCGACTAATCGACTAACCGGGTTGTCTATGACCTATTATCTCGCGGAGAAGACCTTCCTCCGCAAGATTGGTGCAATGGGGCACGTGCCAGTGCCCCTCGAGGTCCTTACCTCGGGGTGCGCGCGAGCACCCGTCGGCGAACACACGTCGCCGCGGCCCGTGTACAACGCGAGAGTACGCCTCTACTCTCGCTTTTCGTACTCGCGTGCTGGTGCGCGAACGCACTCCTTGCATTTGCGTGGCCGTCGTCCTCCTCGACGACAGCTGATGCCAGCCGCTCAGCTCTACGACAGAGTGGCGGTATCCGGGAGGTTACGGATGTGAAGGGTTTGCCGAGTAGTCCCGCGGACTACTCGGAAGAATAACGCGGACAAGTAAAATGCAATTCGGAGGCCTGTATTGCCTCCGCAAAAGAAAGTTACATGATAAGTTACCGCGAGGGTTAGTAGACGTCGGGCGTGCGGGCCGACTGCCCCGAACACGCCCGAGTGTTGCCAAGCGGAGCCGCGCGCGAACGTAAGCGCGCGCGCCCCTACGAATTCTCGGACGCGCCGAGAATTCACCGGCCGATCGCACGGTCTGCGATAGGTGATTTTTACGCAGAGCACGACTTTGCTCCACGTAAACAAATGCAACGTTCGAGAGCAGGCCGCCTGCCTGCTCTGTGTGTACACACACGCATACACGCACACGAAGGAACGGATCGCTTACCCGTTCCACGCGATGTACCGCGAACACGACCTCGAGCCCGTGCTCGAGGTACCGACGTTGCACCACGCGGCGGCTCGTATCCGAGAGCCGAGACTCTCACCGCACGAGAGGCCGCGTCCGCGAACTAAGAAGAGAGAGAGAGAGAGAGAAGCGGTGAACTGGGGACGGCTCCCCACGTTCACTTAACATAATTCGACGCCAGGGAGTCAAGCCCAGCACGGGCCGCCTACTGCTACCTTCTCTTGCTGAGGTAACACCTGTGCTGGACCTTCTTCGGGCATTGGTTAGCGTGGAACACGCCTGGCTCCGCGCACACCGAGCAGAAGAAAAGGCCCGGGTACTGCTCGAAGAGCTCCCGGCGCCGCTTCTCCTTCGCGTCCGCGTCCACGAGGGCTTGGAGAGCGGCCAGGCGTCGCCGTTCCTCCGCCTGCTCTTTCTTTCTCTCGGCGGCCCGTTTGCGGCGGCGTTCCTCCTGACGCCGCCGTTCCTCCGAGTCGCCGCTGGTTGGCCTCCATGGAGGCCCTTGTGCGGTCCTCCTCCGCTTTCTTCTTATGATGGGCCTGGTACACCTCGTCGTAGTCTCGACGAGATGCGGCCAGCTCCCCCTCGGCTCCCGCCGCACAGCGTAGGAGCGCCCGGTACGCCTCGTCCATCTGTCCGACGGCCCAAGCGTAATCGTCGGTGGAGGAGCGAAGCCAGTCCTCCAACTCCCTCAGTTCTCCCGCGGCCGAAAGGGGCCGCTGTTGAAGGGGGGCGCCGTCCTCGGCGCCTCCTTGCTGGGCTGACCGGGAACGGAGCTCATCTCTGTCCCCCTCCTCGGCGCTGCTCGCCGTTGCCGGGCTCACGACCCCTGGTTCGGGGCGTGGGGTCGACGCAGGGAGCGGGTAGCCTCCTGGCTACTCGCCTCGGTATCACCGCGGGCGGCGTCACTGCCGCTCGCTGTTGTGCAGGTGGCCTCCCGGTCCCTCGCTGGATGGGAGGCGTCTTCGCCGCACGCCTCCGTCTCGCGGGCGACCGCCTGGTCGCTCGCCTCTGATTCTGACCGGCTCGACGGGGATTGGGGCTCTTCCCAATCACCTCCGTCGCCTTGGGGGTCCCCTCCAGGGTGCCCCCGGTCAGGACCTCCGTCGACTGCTCCTCAGCGTCCTCGCTGGCCACGCTGGCCTTATTTCTAGAACCGGGTGGACGACCCGGTCCTCGCTTTCCCGTCACACTTCTCGCTTGCGTGACGGCGTAGGACGCTTTACGCGGGCGTCCGCGTTTGCGCTTTACAAGTTTTTCCTCAGGCTGGGCGCTCCCAGCCTGGGACGCTTGCCCGCTGGCACCGCTCTTCTTCTCATCAGCCTCTGCTGATGGAATCGTGGGCGCATCCACACGACTTCTGCCTTCCCCCGGAGGTCGGGCGCTGGTCTCGACGTCCTCTTCTTCAGCAGGAACGTCTGCGCCGGGAATGTATGGCTTCATTTGCTCCGAGTGGATCGGACGTACTGTCCGTCCACCTTGGTCACGCAACGCGTAAGTGTTGCTGCCCAAGATTTCCGTAACTTCGTACGGACCGGCAAACTTCGGAGCTAGCTTCCCCGCTACTCTTTTTGCCGCATTGGAAAGGACTTTGTTCCTTTTCCAAACGAGGTCTCCGACTTTGAAACTCGCTTCTCGTCGGCCCGCGTTGTAGTAACGCGCTTGCCGATCTCGTTCCCCGTCGGAACTCTCCGCTGCCATGTCGTAGACTTCGAAGAGGTTTTTCTTTCGAAGAGCCTATTCTTCTCGAGCCTCTTCTTCGTACTGTTTTAGTATTGCAAGCATCTGCTTGCCATACTCCGAGTCTATTAAGGGCTTCGGATGCCTGCCGTAGACGAGGAATGCAGGTGTCATTCCTGTGGCGCTACTTTTGGAGTAGTTGAACTCATGGACGAGCTCTGTGAGATGCTCGTCCCAGTGATCGTGGTCATCTTGGATAAAAGCCATGATCATCTGCTTCATCGTTCGGTTAACGCTTTCGACCGGGTTAGCCTGCGGATGGTTTCGTGACGTATCCCCTTGGTGTTCAAAAAACCGTCGATCGTTCGGTTTTTGAACTCTGTACCGTTATCGGAGAGGAAGACTTCGGGTGTTCCAAACCGGAGACAGATGCGTTCCGTAAATTCCGCCTGTATTGCTTCGCCTGTGGCGCGGCGAAGCGGAAATACTTCCACCCACCGAGTGAATAAATCCCGAAAAACTAGGATGTATTCGTACCCTTTACTCGTCTTGGGTAGCGGGCCCATAATGTCGCCTGCAACATATTGCCAGGGTCGTTCGATGACCCTGCGGCCCACGAGTCCCGTCGGCGGCCTTTGCTCAGCCTTTATCTGCTGGCAGATCTGGCATTGCCGCACGTAATTGGCGATGCACGCATCCATGCGTGGCCAATAATACTGTCGAGAGACCCGTGCGAGAGTCTTCTCTCGCCCCAAGTGTCCTGCTGTGGGGTTATCATGATACTCTTTCATGATATCCCCTTGCTTTTCTTGAGGAACGATGAGCTTCCAAGCCTCGTCGTCCTCCCCCAGGATTCCTTGCATCAGTTGGTCGGGGTGTAGTAGAATAGTCTACCTCCGACCCACTTCATCTTCGGTTCGGTGAGTGGTTCCTCTTTCGCTTTCTTCAGTTGTTGGAGGTACCACTCATCCTGGGAATTTTCTGTCCATGAGACACCTGCCACCGGTGTCTCCTCGCCCTCCTCCTCGTACATTCGAAAAAGGGCGTCTGGGACATTGTTGAGCGCGCCTTTCCTGTGCTCAACAGTGAATTGGTGGCCTTGCAGCTCCAAGGCCCACCGCGCTAATCGCTCTGTCGGACCACTCAGTGTGCGCAGCCAACGCAAACAGCTGTGGTCCGTGACTACGCGGAACGCGTAGCCTTCTATGTATGGGCGAAACTTCTCTATCGCCCATACTACAGTGAGACACTCTCTCTCTGTCACGCTGTAGTTCCTATCGGTAGGTGAGAGGACGCGGCTGGCGAACTCCAGTGCTCGCTCCTTGCCGTCTTCAAACTGAAGTAGAACCGCTCCGATTCCCGAGTCGCTTGCATCCGTTTGCACAACAAACTCGTTATTGAAGTCAGGGCGTTGCAAGACTGGTGCGGAGGCTATGAGAGCCTTTATCCGCTCGAATGCGGAGTGTTGTACTTCAGTCCACTCAAACTTACGCTCCTTCTTCGTTAGTTGCGTAAGTAGTTCGGCAATCGTGGCGAGGTTGTTCAGGAACCTCCTGTACCACGATGCCATGCCTAAGAAGCGTCTTAGCTGCTTAACGTTCTTGGGCGACGGGTACTCCAGTACCGGCCTTATCTTTTCTGGGTCAGGGCGGAACCCGTCTTGGTTCAGCACTACACCCAGATATTTTACTTCGCATTGGCAGAAGTGGCTTTTCTGCCGGTTAATCGTTAGGCCCGCCTCTCGTAGGCGGCCTAAGATTTTGCGAAGGTGTTCGAGATGCTCCTCGAACGTTTTCGATATTATGACGACATCGTCCAGGTAAGCGAATGCGTAGTCTTCGCAATCTGGAGTGACGACCATGTCGATTAGGCGCTGGAAAGATGCTCCTGCGTCTTCCAAGCCGAATGGCATTCTCTTGTACTGGAAGTGGCCCATTCCCGGTACGGAAAACGCCGTTATCTCTCTGGATGCCTCGTCCAGAGGGACTTGATGGTACGCGTTGCTGACGTCTAACGTCGTGCATAACTTTGCCGCTTTGGCCTTGCGGAAAGCCGCGTCCATCCGTTTTGCCGGGTATCCGTCTGGCGAAACTTTGAGTGTATTGACTTTTCGATAGTCAATACACATCCGGTATCCTCCACCGGATTTCTTCACTATCACGACCGGGCTTGACCACGGGCTCGTAAATGGTTCAATGACGCCAGCGTCCAGTAACTTTCGGACCTGCGCGTGCATTTCAGCTTCTATACCGGTGAATACTGGTAATATCGCTGTTTGATGGGGCGAGCATTTCCCACATCAATTGTATGGGCCACCCACGTAGACCCAAGTGTGGTCGGCTCCGTGCCGACCATTTCATGCACAAGTGCCTCGACTTGCGCTCGCTGCTCCTCGGTTACCTGGCCTAAGCCTACTGCACCGATCTGGATCATGTTAACCTCTTTAACTGATGCCAGCTGGAGATCCACGCTAACGTTGTCGTCCACCAACGTCAGCTGGTTTGATCGCGGATTGTGTACTGAGCCGAATTCCCGCATGAAATTCGTGCCCAAGTAACAATCTGCGTCCAATGCAGGGATGATCGACACTTTGATCTCCCTGCTTATACCCCCTATCCTAAAGGGAAGGTAAGCACAGCCCACGATTGGGCTCGTGCTACCGTCAGCGAGCTTCGCACCTGCATGCTCGCTTGGCATAAGTGTTCGGCCACATGCAGTTATCAACTGCAGGCCGATCGGTCCCATCACTGTGACCGATGCGCCTGTATCGTACAGCGCGCGGAAGTGGAACCCTTCCACTTTCACCTGTAACCACCATCTGGTTTCCAGGTTTTCCTCTATCGGGGCGTCCGGTAGTGCTGTCCCGCTGACGCCCTGGGAGGTTGATTCCGAAGCTCCCTGACTAGCTTCGATAGCGTTCGGGGAAATAGTTGAGTGCCCTACTTCCCCTGTTGCTCGTTTTCCGGCGAGCAATTAGGGCACTTTGCTCGGATTACGCCTTCTTTGTTGCATCCGAAGCAACGAATGAGTTCCTTCGTTTGCCCCTTTTTCTGGCCGTCTTTCCCGCTGCCACTACTATTTTTTGAGTTGCCTTTTCCGGATCGGCCATTTTTGTTCGCCGAAGAGGAGGCCCCCTTGCTTCCCCCTCCCTGCCTTTGTTTGTTACTTTCGCGGAAAGCTTTCCTAGCTCTCCGCTAAGTTTCGTTAATAGGTCGGCCATTTCTTGCCGACCTATCCCGGCTATTGTAGCATCGGGCTTCTCCTGTTTGTCCGGTGTTGCGGCGTCCGTTGCTGCAACTTTTATTGAGGAAGACGTCCTTGTCTTCCAGCTCTGCGGTTTGTATGCCGTCTCTGGCATCACCGCTTTGGTCGGAGGGATTGGCGTCCTGTCGCCCTTATCCCTATCTAGGATATATTCTGCTTTCACGCACTGATCAACTAGATCGTCTGTGCTATTGCAGGTTTCTATCCTGACTATCCTCTTGATTTCTGAGAGAAGGTTCATGTAGACCTTCTCGATTTCTTGAGGTTTGGTCATCCTCGGGGATACCGCACGTAACATGCTCTCCATGCATGTCACGTAATGGCTGCTGGTTTCCCCGCTTTGTTGGAAACGACGCCTGATGTCGTCTCGTAGGCGCTCTTGTCTATCATGGGCGCAGCCCCATCTGCACCGGGTGCCTCGACAAAAGTCTGACCAAGTTCGCCAGTCGCTGCTGTGGTTTCGGTACCACATACTTGCAACGTCTTTTAGGACATACGGGAGTGACGCCAGCATGTCGCTCTCGTTCAGTTTTGCCGCTCGGGCATTGTCCTCAAAACTTTTAAGGAAAGACTCCACGTCTTCTCCTTGTTTAGCCGAGAACGTGATGCTCCATCGGCTAACTATTCGGCTGGGGTCCTCGTGACCTCTGCCTGTGCGATTTAATTCGCTTGTGGGAGGAACGATGTGCTCTCTCGTCCTTCCGTTCGTGAAATCAGTCCACGTTCTGATTTCACGTGGCGGGATTCGCCGTTGCGCGTTCTGAATGGTGTGCGCGCCATTCAGTGTTTCGTTGATTCCAGGTTCGTCTATCGTATACATTTCCTGGAATCCAACGCGCGGTGTCGATTGCGACGGATTTATATGCTCCGTTCGCGTGTCGACATGTCGGCCGTCATTTCTCGTGCTTGACATTGTCGGCCGTTGCTGGTCCCTTTCGTGGGCCAGCTTATCGACTCTCAACGTGAGAGCCGTCAGTGTCCTCGCCTGTGTGACACTTGTGTTCAACAGGTTATCGTATTTCCGTTCGATTGCTCGAACGGCTTGCTGGATCTCTCGTAGCAGAGACTTCACTCTCGACGTCTGATCTCGAGATGACTGACTGTCGTCGTCAGTCTCGCTATCTTGGCTTTTTTCATTATCTGGCTTTGATGGCGGTGTGCGACTTGGCTCTCTGTTGCCAACTACTCTGTCGCTTTCAGAATGGCAGATTATGCTATTCTGGTAAATTGAGAGAGTGTGAGGACGGCCCTTCTCATAATTCTCGTCCTGAATGGTCGTGGATGTCTTGTCCATGCAAATGTCTTCTATGAACGACTTCCTCAGTGATTCGCGGACTGTGTGTAACTCCTCCTCGTTTGAGGAGTTACACGCCTGAAAATCGGCTGCGGTATAATTACCCTGTAGCTAATTGTACAGACGGTGACGCTGCACGAAGCAGTCGCCGTCTGTTCTTAGTCCGAGTACTTACGGTATCGCAGCTTTGGCTCGTGCAAGGCTGCTACCTCGTTCACTCGTCCTACACCACGCCTCCTGGTGAACTCGCCGGTTTCGCTCTTACGCTCGTGTACGGGTCCGTCGTCGGTGACGGCTCGAGAGAATCTCTCGAGCTTCCAAGATGGCCGCCGCTCCCGCGCGCCACGGCCTAACTCTCCCTCTCGCCGCGAAGGCTCGCGACGGCGCGCAGGTACACGATAGTACCTCGCGTCACAACATTAAGGTAACTCTCAGCATACACAAATTTATTACTTTCTAAATATATTTTCTGAAAAAAAAAGTATGATTTAGCACAAAAACAACATACATTTTACAGATAAATAAACTCATTAATTCTTTAAGCAATAAATAGTACAAAATAATTTTAAGTTTTACTTTTTAAACATTTTTTTCTTCAAAAAAAGTTTTGTTTGAATAAATATTGATTTTTTCGTTATTAATAACGTTGAGATATAAAATAGTTTTTCTAACACGACGAAAATCTCTCCAAATATTAATAATAATTGATTTTAAAGGTTAGGACGAGTATTTAAAATGCAATTTTTAACATTTTCTTTCAACATTTTTTTTCGATGAATTTTTTTCAAGCATTATCGAAATTTTGAATGCCTCTATAAGTGCGATCACTATATTTAAAACCTCATAATTTCGCAAAAAATAATCGAAAAAAATAAATAAAAATGAAAATGAAAGCTCTTTTAGAGTACTTTAAAATATATTTTTTTGAAATTTTTTTTCTATGCACTCTAAAAATTATTTGAAGGAAACTATAATTTAAAAAATTCGGTATTTTAGTTTTTTTCAAATTAATTTTTTAATATGATGAAATACTGCGAAAATTTTCTAAAACATCTATTTTAAAAGTTTTTCACGAATACTTTAAAATGCTTCTCTTAGAATTTTTGTACCACGTTTCTTTCCCAAGATATAGCTCTTTTATTACTCCCTTTTTTTTTATAGTGTTATTGAACTTTTGAGTGGTACTGTATATTAAAAAATATATTTACCAAGAACAGCAGATGTATTAAGTTCACTTAAAAAACCACATTTTGATAAAGCTTTTTTTCCTGTAGGGACAACGTTTAACATTTGACAGTTAGTATATATTATACGTAAAACTCAAAGCAGTCCTTCTATGGTTACATGCTTAATTTTGTCTAAGCTTAAATTTAAATTACATTGTTGGCATTTTAAATTTTTCCTTAATTTTTCAATGTTGATCACTCTATTGCCTTCGATAACAGGAATTTTCTGTACTAATCATTGTCTTTTTTCTAGCCTTTGCTCTTCTTTTTGCTGCCTTCATCCTCTCATCAATAACCTTTTGTTTGCTTAATCTTCCGTTTTTTAAACGAGGCCTTGACATCTTGTTATTAATTTAAAAAAATGTACTAAGTAAGTGAGCGTCTAAACGAATTAAGGTTATTGTTGTGACTTCGCTTCTATAGTTGGGGTGTGTGGGACAGGAGCAGCATTCGGTAATTAAATATTTGACTTTTATTGCTGTTCAATGATACAATAACGGGACACCGTATTGATGCGCGACTCGTTGCCATGATTGTCGTCGATGCTCTGCCTTCACTCGCTCGGCGCTTCGGCAGCTAAGCATCGGACCGGTACGGCAGTACGCCGGTGTACCTGCTGTTACAGATATATTACAGTTATGTTAAGCAGCGTTGCTGTAATGGACGCGACAGAAAAATAATAAGCGGAGATTAAATTTTTTAATTTCTTTATTAGTTTTATTCTTAAAAAGAACTCGAAGAATAAGGAGTGATACAATGAAATTAAGTCTCGCACTTAAAAGAAAGAAAACCTTTTCTCGGAAGCACAGAAAAAAGCAGAATGGCCGAGTATATAAGAAAAACTTTCTCTTTTTTTTTTTTACTATTTGACAAAATGTTTCCATAGAAACGAACAATTGCTTCTCTTCTCGGCAAACCGTCCACAGACACTCTTACATGTGTCACGTACACTTCTTTATTGATAAAGTACTTGCAGTCACGCACAAACTTTCGAATGCCTTACACGCTGCCTAACACTGTGCCCTCCTCTATTATACACTGTGCCGGAGAAAGCACCTCAGAACATCAGAATCTTACTTTTTTTTTTCTCATCGATCCGTAACACTCCCCCCGTACAAAATTCACTCTGATTTTTGTACTTCCGATATTTTTACTAATTTTCTACTTGCTCGAATAAAAATTCCCGTAGCTGTCTTAACTTTCGCACTTCTTATTTCACCATCTGCACTCGGCAATACCTCGATGACTAATCCCTTTCTCCATTGAATTCTCAGCATATTATTATCTAAAATTAAAACTATATCACCCTTTTTAATTTCGTCTGTAGTTGTCTCATCGATCCGTAACAGTTACCGTTTACTCAAAGCGCCGACACTGACGCTCGCACTGACGCTCGCACTGACGCTTGTGTTCAGGTACACCGATACAACGTTTGGGTGCTTACATGTAAAAATATGGTGACCTGGAGAGAAGGAATCGGGTCTACAAGAAATAATATAAGGCGCCCGTCATGGGGCACCCCATGCTAGTAGTAAGCTCCCGAGCGGATATACCCCCTTAAGGCCGAATCACGTTCAATGTGTTGAATTTTGCTAGTGGGCTTTAGGAATGATTCAAATTGACCCAGAATTTTTTAGATTTGTTATGTTTTTAGGTGACGCTAAATTTTACAGCGATGGTCAACTGTATAGACATAATTGCTACTACTGGTCAGATTAAAATCCCCTCTGGCACAGGGCTGTTCATCATCAAAACCGATGGAGCCTTATAAAAATTTCTAAATACCGTTCCGAACGTAAAATTTTCCGCTCTATCCGATACCGGTATTTAACCTTGAAACAACCTTCTAAGGGCCATAAAATAAATTTGAAATACCGATTAAGACGTACAATTTTCCGCTCTTTCCGAATCCATTGTCAAAACTAGGGGTTGCCTATTAAAAAAATCACTTTGACCTTCTAATGACCTTCAAAGTAAAGTTCAAGATCAATTGGATCAATTAAAACAGTTCAACCTGTATATTGTAAATTTTCAGAAAAAAAATGCTCACCCCATAAGGTCTCCGCCTATTGCCCGTGAAGTAGAAGTTCAGTAAATTATTGGTTGTGGAGACTTTTTCCAATATATTCCTTGCCATATGTCAATATAAGAATAAAAATATAATTTATGCGAGCGACGAAGTACTTTCGAAGCGAGAATCGGTGCACCGAGTGAGCGACGAGATGCGAGGAAGGCAACAAAGGATTCGATGGATAGGCGACGACCGGCCACGTGAGCGGCGAATTGGTCCTGACAGCGAACGATAGCTCTGTGAGTATCCAAAACTTCTAGTGCGCGGAACGCGCTGTTGTGCTCCGTGATTCCTCCGGGTTCGATTTCTCTCTCTTTCTTTTAAGAGGATCTGCGTGTGTGAGAATCGTGACTCGGGTTGTCGAGTCGCGCGACATAACAAAGTTACGGGTTAAGGGCACGTGCCCGACCGGACTTTGTTGTCATCGCGCGGAGTAGACGAACGACCTGCTGCGGCATCAAGTCCATCATCGTTTACGTGAAGCGAACGTGGGAAAAGCTCACCCCACTACGCAGCGCAATTATTCATGTACTCCAGTAATAGAAGCTGAGACGCACGCCCAAGTTCAAAAGGTGTTGGATATTGGCGTCATCCACGAGACCGTGGTCAAGCCTGGCCGTGATGGTTAAGAAATCCCGTGGTGGATACCGGAGATGCATTGACTGTAGGAATGTCACCGCGCAAACATACTTGTCAGACGGATATCCAGCGATAGGGATGTGAACTCCACGACGTTGGATGCGAGCAACGAGAACGACCAGGTATCCCTGCCTGAGGAGTCTAGAAAGTTAACTGCGAATGTGAATGGGATGGAGCATTTCCAGTACACAAGAATGTCATTCGGTGTATTGGCATGATTGTCATACTAGATTGCAAGTACTTCGAATACGCGTATTTGGATGACGTGAATATTATCTCGAGGAACCAAGAAAAGAAATGTCACACAGCTAAGACGTTTTTTAGGCAGCGTATCTTAATGCGGGAAATTCCTGAACAACCTCACCAAGATTGCCGATCCAGTTACGGAACTATCCAAAAAGAAGCGTAAGTTTGAGTGGACTGATATACATCAATCCGCTTTACAACGGATTAAGGCGCTGATAGCCTCCGTACCAGTCCTGTAAAAGCCGGACTTCGAGAAAGACGTCGTCGCCTAGACAGACCCAAGTGACTCGGCAATTTGAGCAGTGTTGTAATTCAAAGACGCCGAAGAGCGAATTTCAGAATTCATAAGTCGCGTTCCCTCTCCTGCAAAGAGGAATTACAGCGTGACAGAAATTTCCGAGAAAGTCCGACCACACATCGAAGGTTATAACTTTAGAGTTATTAATGATCACAGCTGTTTGTATTATTTGCGAATGTTGAGCGGCCCAACGGGAAGATTATCTCCACGGGCCTTAGAATTACAATTACAAGTCACGATTGAGCATCGCAAAGGTGTGCTCAGTCACATTCCAGACGCTCTCTCTCTCTCTCGTATGTTCAAGGAAGAGAGTGAGGAGGCGTTCTGACGACTCTTGCAACGAAGATTCCACGGATGAGTGGTAGCTACAGCAGCTAAAGAAAACAAAGGAAAAACTACAAATTAACTTAGTCACAGCGACACACAAATTAAGTTAGTCCGTGATAGATTATTTTATTACAACCTCAATCAATTACTCCAAGGAGTGTTAAGCAAAGATGCCGTTATATGAAAGTTCGACGTATCCCAAGAAACGTAGAAAGACATTTTACACTTTTACATTCGGCAATGTCAGACCTACCGACAATGTAAAATTGAGCAGATGTCGCTGAATCACGAAACGACCTTAGCAATATATCGCTGGCGACATTATTGGCATAAATACCACATATTTCATTTATGGTTATTCGAAAAAAAAATATAAAAATAGAGGCACAGTTTCCGAACCAGTTTTTTTTTTTATATTCTTGAGCCTTAGGAGGAAATTTTGGAAAAGCCGGATTCCGAAAGCAATACATAAAAAAGTGGGAAACAAAAAATTGACGAAACAATTGAGTCGATAATAAAAATACGTGCAAACGCCGTTTTGAATAAAAAAAATTATTTTTGCCTTTAAAATATTTTAATCATTTTTTTCAATAAAACATTGAAGGTAAAAGTTTTGGTACTAAAAAATACATTTTCATATCTGACAGTTTCTTTTACAATAAAATCTAAGGAGTTTGTAAGAAATCGGCTTTTCTAAAAGTGAAAAATGAAATAATTATATACAACTTGTAGTAAAAAGTACAATATTTGAAATTATTTTTTAATAAATTTCAAAGTTAAAAATTACATTACAACTGCACATACAAGGCAGGTATGGTTTCCATGTGACTGCGAGATCAATAATTTCCTAAGTTCTTTTACCCATTTGATAGATAGAATAGGCTTGCTAGGAAAAATATACAGATAGATTTGCTGCACTAAGAAGGCCGAATTACCAATTAACATTCATGAAATTATATTTGAATTTTCAAAAAATATGTATATAACATTTATTTTAATGTACATAAAGAAAAATTAGTTGAACGAACTAAATTAGATAAAGATTATTCATTTCATTAGGCAATTTGAATAACAAAAATTTATAATTATTAGAATATTAAAACTACACGGCCAATGGCTAATCTCTGTGAAAACGAATTATATAAAAAAATGGCCTGCATAAAAGTTGAAGGAATCAAAGGAGGTCATCCAACGGTTTAAATGACTTTGACCTTGAACTCAATTTTAAAAATCATTTAAAGGTTATAATGATTTTCTTAATTGGAAATCCCTACTTTTGACCCCGAAATCGAGTAGAGCGGGAAATTTTAGTTCATATTGTAATTATTTATTTTTACGTCGGCAATATATTGGCAAAGTTTATATATGGCCAACGTATTGCCAATTAATTTATTTATTAAATATTTATATACCATATATCGCTTAACCTTTAGCTAGACATTTTCCCGTACTTTTTTTCTCTTGATTATGCCCGCATAAAAAAAAATTTCTTAAAAGAAAAAATTTTTACTTCTATCTGGATTCGAACCCACGCACTTCTGATTTCTAGGCTAACGTATAGCCATCTATTTAATTATTTTTATTAAGTCATAAAATTCCAAATATAACGAAATTTGGAAGGTTAGGTCTAATAATTCTAATGTTATAAACTGAACCTAATTATTTAACAAAATAATTTTTAATTGATTTTTATAATTGGTTTCTTAATTTGTGTTTTTTCCACTTTGATATTATTTTTTAGTTTATTGCACAAAATTTGTTCTATCGAATTAACACTAGCTTCATTCATACAAGTTAGTACGATTGCGTCCTTATTTTTTTATGGCACTTTTAGTTTGAATAGTATTGTCTTTTGTTAAATAATATGTTATTTCTTTTTCTAGGTTAATGTTGCTGTCATTATTTTTTTAACTATTAATTTTGGTCTTCTTTTTGAATTTGGTTTATTGTTCCTTAGTATTTCCGCATATGTGTTTGTTAATTTGTTGTTATTATTTGTATTGTTATATCATTTTTTTTCTAGTAATTCATTTAATACATTATTTTTATCCTGGGTTTCTTTGTATAGTTAGTTTAATAATTTGTTTTTAATTTTTAGTGCTTCCATTTCACTATAATCTTCGTATATTGTAGTTTCATGTTGACCTTCAATATTTTTTTCATGCACAATTTCCTTGATAATATTCTCTTTAATTTTTTCACGTTCATCGAGTTTTAATTTCGCGATGAATTTGCGTGCCGTGTCACATAACGTACCATATGGCAGATTTGAGGTTAATGTAAAATTTGGATGGTCTGGGCAAATTATGAAAGAACTGCTAACGAATTGTATTGGACTTCCTGCATTATATCTTGATGCTACTTCATTTGTATGATAGAAATTTTCACAGATGAAACACACAACTGCTCCAACTTTTTGACTAGGAGGACACTTAAGGGGATGCCGAACATAATTTCCGCGCTCTACTGTACCGACAATTCTCTATATTCTCTGCTATAGCATCTAATGTAAATTTGATTTTTCAAATAATTTTGAAACGGCTTGCTTAATGGCAGTTCTGTTTGCATCAAAATATTATTTATAATTTGTAGAATGTGCGTAGACTTCTTTTTTGGCTGATTTCATTTCCTATTGCTAAAAATACTGACTTATTTTTCAATTGGAATTGAAATTAGCCAAAAAAGAAGTTTACGCACATTCTACGAATTATAAATAATATTTTGATGCAAACAGAACTGCCATTAAGCAAGCCGTTTCAAAATTATTTGAAAAATCAAATTTGCCTTAGAGGTTAGCAAAGAACATAGAGAATCGTCGGTACAGTAGAGCACGGAAATTATGTTCGGCATCCCCTGAAAGTTTTTATTGACAGGAGGGTCGGGCGGCTGCTTACCTTAATATATACAACTCAGATATACCAATATGGCGCCGGAGAAGAAGGAACCGTCCGATACTCCTCTTGATAAATATTTCAAGTGTCATCCGAAAATCAAAGTGAACTCAGTGGTATGCATAGTGTGTGGAAGTTTTCAACATACTGGTAAATTTGTGGCAAGATTGAACGCAGGAGCAGTTGGAAAACTCATTTCCAGCTCATTCATAATATGTCAAGACCATCCTAACCTCACTTACTCTACAAATGTGCCATATGGATCGATCACAGAAGAGGCCTGGAAACTAATTGCAATTATAAAACAGGAAAATAGAGAACAAATAAAAAAGGAGATTCTAACTGAAATAACTCAAGAACAAGAAAATGCCATGAACATCACACAATATGACATACATGAAAAAACAATGTATGACGAATATAGTGATAATGAATCTCGAATAATACAAAACACATTATTAACTGAATTAAACAAAGAATTAAAAGAAAAAAATGAACTGCTTACTAAACTGCTAAATAAAGAGAAATTAGACGAGAAAAAATATTCAAGTTCCCAGCTTTTCAGAAGTATTAAAAAGAGAAAAAATTAATACAATCTCCATCAAGAAAAATTGCTAAAATTAATAGTAAAAAGGACTGACATCAAAGATAAAACTAATTTAGAAAATACAATTTATCTACATATAACAAGGGATAAAGCAATACAAACTAAAAATATAATACATAAAAATAAAGACACAATAATTATTAATTGTATAAATATAGAAAGGGTTAACGCAGTGGAAAAATCATTAAAACAAGAACTTAAAAGTAATTTTAAAATTGAACGAGAACAAATAAAAAACCAATAGTCAAAGTGGTTAATATTAATGAAAATTTATGTCTTAAAAACATTGATTCGATGATGTTGATACAGAGGAAGTCTGGCGCGAGCCGCAAAATTTAAGATATAAACAAAAAAAAATGCGTGGCAAACGTTGTATCTAAAAATAAATTTATTTCACTTATAGAAAAAGTAATGTAATTTTCACTTGTGAAAATGTGAAAATTTATATATTCAATAAGTGAACACAGTTTTCACTAACGAATAAGTGATAAAATTTTATAAAATAAGCCAGATCAGGACTATAGAAATTAAATCTTGGCCCCGAATTATGCATTTAGATAAAATAAATAAATTATTATTAAGTAATAATAATAATAATATCCAATGATTTATTTAACTTAAAATCTTAACTGTCAATGAAAATTATAATCGTGAAAATCACTTATTCACTTAAAGGTTGCAATAGCTTAGTGGTAAGAGTATTAGTGCTAGAGCCTTGTAGGTAGAGGGTTCGATCCCTCATCGGTCATATTTTTTTCTACATTATAATTGCGAATTATTTTGCATATACACATAAAAAATTAATTAATTGCATAAAAGTACTTAAATAATGTAATACGTAGACTAAGTGTATTTTTTGCAAATCTTTAAGTAAAAAGGCAGGTTAAAATGTGAAAAAAAAGAGAAAATATCGGAAAAGTTGAAAATCAAACAAATTGTTCAGAAAAAAGTTAAGAATCAATTTGATAAGACTAAAAATACAAACTGAGGTTTTCAATAAATACAGTTATCTACATGTTACAAATTTTGTTTCGTCTCTTTAAAGTATTATTTGATAAATATACATATGCAAAAAATACACTTAGTCTACGTATTACATTATTTAAGTATTTTTATGCAATTAATTAATTTCTTATATATATATGCAAAATAATTCACAATTGTAATATAGAAAAAAATTATGACCCATAAGGGATTGAACCCTCTATCTACAGGGCTCTATCACTAATACTCTAACCAATGAGCTATCGCAACCAGTAAGTGATTAAGTGATTTTCACGATTATAATTTTCGTTGACAGTTTAAGATTTTTAATTGTTATGAATTTTCCCGATTTATAACAAAATCTTTAAGTTAAATAAATCATTGGATATTATTATTATTAAATAATAATAATAATTTATTTATTTTCTTTAAAAATATTTTTTAATTTGATAAGCCATTAATTTTTAATTGATTATCAATAAATATAATAATAAGTAAATGTTTTATATAACTAAATGCATAATTCGGGTGTATTTTCACTTATTCACAGGTGAAAGCTGTGCTCACTTATTAAAAATGTGCATATTCACTTACTTTAATTTTTTAAAAGCTGGTCTGTAAAGAAAAAAATTATAAAAATGTTTTTGTAAAATCTCAATAGCGCAAGCTCTTTTCCGTTTGAACATAATCTGGCAGTGGGAGAAAAATAGACTGTCATATTTCAATTAGACCATGCGCGCGACATCTCGCGGTCAGTTTGGTACTATCCATTTTGATCCCCTTCGGCCCATTTGAACCTACGCTTCTATAAGCGTCTATATTCGTTGGTTGTATCAATCAAGTTTATTTTGTTATCGGCTGATAATTTTTTACTAAATATTTGGTAAAGTGAACTAACTATTCAGTCGAACCAGCAAAACATTTAGTAGCTCTTTAATCAAATGATTTAGTTAGCTACTGGCAACAAAACAGTTAGTTGGTTCAACAAAATGTTTAGATATTTTTAAGTCAAAGTAACACTAACTAAATATTTTGTAATTCTAATTAAAAGAATTGTTGCTTGCAACTAAATATTTTGTTGTGTCAATCAGGTTGGTTTTGTTATTGGATGATATTTCTTTTACAAAATATTTGTTTAAGTGAACTAACTATTTAGTCGAACCAACAAAAGCTTTAATTGAAGTGAACTAAACTATTTACTTGTTGGTCCAATTACTCAATATTTATTTGAATCTACATAATATTTTGTTATTTTAGCAAAATATTTTATTAACCATATTTAGTTACTTCGACTAAATGTGTTTAGTTATAGCGGCTAAATCGGTTTGTTGGATCAACAAATCTGTTTTCTATTTTGTCGCATTGACTAAAGATTTTGTTGATTCAACAAAAATTTTTGTTGAATCAACTAAATATTACATGACAAAATCAATTAATTGATTTAATAAAACATTTTGTTGATTGAACTAAACATTCAGTTGAATTAACTAAATATTCAGTTAAATCAACGAAATGCCAATCAACTAAATATATTTAGTTGAATCAACAATATTTTTTTTCAGTGTAATAAAAAAATATGTTGTAATACTTTACGCCAAGCACATGAAGAATTTATATTTATATTATTTATAATGTATCGTAGTTCAAAATATACAGTTTCTTTCCAAGTAATTTAGAAATATTAATATTAAATGTTGAAAATTTATTAATCGACCTTGTGCTAGCGAGATATATAGATCGCTAGGGACTTTTTTATTGACACTGATGCTATGAAATAATTAATTGTATGAGTTTGAAAGGATCAAGATCACATATCTAGTATTGACCATACAACAGAAAAGCTTTGAAAATACATCGTGCGCGTACCGCATTCCTTACCGCTGTAAAATTTTCCATTTCGTTCACGGAGGAATACGCGCCTTCACTTCTGAAACAGCCGCCTAGCGAATCGCGTAGGACTAGTGTTTTACGGTTACTGTTGCGTGTTTGTCCTCTCTCCAGTACTCTCTCTCTCATTTTCTCTCCCCATCTCTTTCTCTCCATTGCTCTCGTTCCACTGAAAACGAGATTTCATCCCTTTTCATTGAGAAGTTGAACTTAGGGTTTACGTGAAATAGTAAAAGTTTATGGCTTGTAATTTTATATAACATATCAACCTAAATTATTTATTCAGACATTATTTAGTGTCCTAAATTTATTTAATAATAGCTAAATTGAATTTATTTGTTTATTTAATTCAAAATAGGTACATTAATAAGTTTATATAATAATTTTTGAGGTCACTGAATCGAATAGGAAATTATAAGTTATTGTAAAATTAATATTAACAAAAATAGAAAACTTTTTTTTTGGTTAATGGCTAAAAGTTGTTGAAGTGGAGGATAACTTATTAATACAGTACCTTTAAATAATATTTTATTAATTTTGAAAATTGCTTACTAAGGCAATCGAGCCCATTAAAATTGATTGATCAAACGAACTTACCTGTAAGTGAAGTTCGATCAAAATTATATTAGTTGCTCCGTCCGAAAAGATCACAAGGTAGTCGCGATTCTAGTGCTGACCAGCACATTTTTTAAAACAAAAGAGAGCACTCCCGACTCCAACCTTGGTTCACGTCGGCGAAATCGTCATTAGTTTAAAGTGTGTGAAAAAAAACTCTAAAATCGTGAAATTAAGGGTGTGTTTTTAAATGTGGAGGGCTGTAATCTTTTCGGACGGAGCAACTAATATAATTTTGATCGAACTTCACTTACAGGTAAGTTCGTTTGACCAATCAATTATATTTCGTTGCTCCGTCCTCAAGATCACAAGGTAGATGTTTAAAGTTTCTTCCCGATTTTTAGATTTTTTAGGAGCATTACAGTAGCAAGTATATAATATAGATTTTTAATAATGAATAACTATATATTAAGATTTTTCAAAACACTCCTTAATCCTGTATAAAGTCGTTTTCTTTATAATTGGTAAGTTATAATGATTCGCAAATACTGAACATTGATCGGTCCAACAGGCTGCTTTTCTGATTACTTCAATACTAACACCATTTTTTAATGCTGTTGATGTTGAAGCATGTCTAGTGCTGTGTGCAGAAAAGATAGAAGTGTCAATTCCAGCTTCATGGATAGTCATTTTTATCCATCTACTTAACGTTGATGTTACCGCTGCTTTATGTGGCTTTTTAAAAGTTATAAATAAATTTTCTGTTCTCTCTGGCCTTAAGAGCTTTGATTTTTCTAAATAATACTTTAGTATGGTCGCTGTACATATTTCTGGATGATTATTCAAAATTGGGGGTGAGATAATGGGTTGAAAATCTGTTAATACCTAAAGTCTTAATTTGATCCAGAATTTTTATTGTTATTCCTGAAATTGATTGATGAATATTTTCTAACTTAATGAGCGAAAAGTTTGTGCTCTTTGTGCGCTTGCCAAAGCCAGAAGAGTAATTAATTTTCTAGATAATTTTTCAAAATTAAGATGTTCGATGGGTGGCCACGATTCTAAATAATTTACGACAATCATTGGATTCCACGTATTCTTATACTTAGGTTTCGGAGGTCTGCTTTTAAATACGGCGCGAAATAATCGCTTAATAATTGTACTTTCTGTTATGTTGATATCAATGATAAGGGAAATGGCCGATCTTAGTGTGTTTAGCGAGGAATAACTCAAACCTTCATGGAATTTCTCTGTTAAAAAGGTAGCTACTTCTTCTTCAGTAGTATTAAATACTTTTTTGTTATTATTCTTTCTATGTATCTACCAAAGTTTTAAAGGTTCTGAATACTGATTCATCGTACTGTTTGTTAATTTTTTGTAAAAACTTTTAATATGAGGTTAAATGGAGGAAATGCATAAAAATACTCTGAATTCCAAGGAATTGTAAAAGAATCGATAAATACTGCGCCCGGATATGGCCACTAAGATGTGTATCTACGGCATTTTGCGTTATTCTTTGATGCAAATAAGTCTATGTCAAAACGTCCGATCGTTCTAAAGATAAGATCAAAGGCATTTTTCGTTAAAGACCATTCTGATTCTATTGAAGTGTAGCGAGATTCGGCGTCAGCAATAATATTATCTTTTGATTTAATATAAGTCGCGTGTAACCAAATATTCCGATATACGCACAACTTCCAAATTGTTTCTGTTAAAGAGTTTAAGTGAGTATAACGCGTGCCACCCATTCGATTAATGTACGCTACAGCAGTCGTATTGTCAACTCGGAGTAAAATGTTGCAATTTTTTTCATTTTTGCATAAGTTTCTAATCCATACAAAATAGCTTTTAGTTCAAGGAAATTGATATGCATTTTACTTTCAGTCTCATTCCACCATCCATGTGTTTTCCCTTTTGAACAGAATGCTCCCCAACCAGTTTTAGAAGCGTCTGTAAATATTGTTAAAAAATAATTTGATTTCCTAATAGGATTCTTTGTGGAAGGTAAATTTTTTAACCACCAGTCAAAATAAGGTGATAAACTTGTCGGTATCTTCATAAGAGATCTGTAATTTCCCTTTGCTTTTTTAAGAGCTTTTATTTTTTCTATTTCAAAAACTTTTGTATGTAGTCATCCATATTTTACAGATGGGCAAGCTGACGTTAATAATCCCATAAATCTTGCAAAAATTTTTATAGAACACGTTGAAAGTGAATTTATTTTAATAAGGGACTTTATAATTTTTTCTTTCTTTGTTTTGGGCAGTTCAATTGTGAAGTTTTTGAATCATATTCGAATCCAAGAAAAATGCATGTTTTTTGTGGTATTAATTGTGATTTTTCTACATTTATAAAGAATCCGAGTTTTTCTAGTAACCTTCTCGATGTATTTAGATTTTTAATGCATTCTTCTTTACTTTTGCCTAATATTGATAAATCATCTAAATAAGCAACTATTCCAATATTATTCTTTCTTAGATAAGTCAAGATAGGCTTCATTAATTTAGTAAATACTAAAGGAGCCGAAGAAAGGCTAAAGGGTAAACCATTAAATTCAAAATATTTTCCTTTAAATTTGAAGCGTAAATTTTTTTGATGTTTCTTGAAGATTAAAATAAGAAAATAAGCATCTTTAATATCTAGTTTTGCCATGCATTTTTTATTTTTTCTCCGAAATCTGAGCCATATAAAAAATTATCTGGTTCGCAAGAATAGGCTGCGGGACTTATAGATTTGTGCAAACTTGGTGTGATAAAGGCTTGCCTTGTTTTAGTAATCATGTGGTGAACGTCCGTAAAAGTACGTGCGGAGTCACTCAATATTTCTAAATTTTCATTAAGATTCAAGTCATCCTTCAAATTAGGATTTTCTAAAATATTCGAGATAGCAGATCCCAGCGCTTGATAAGCCTTTGCCCAATTGATTTTGCATTTGTTTTTGATAAAAGTCTCGTTTTTTTTATGAATCTCCAATCGAAGTGGACAATTCTGAATTAAGTTTCGGTGCTCTTAGAAGAGGACAGTTTTTACTAATTTCATATTTTTTAAGTAATAATTTTCGTGTTTCGGTTGATAGGCCTTTTGTAATAACGGCTTTCCATTTATGGGATAAATTAACATGAATTTCTTTGTCTAAATTGTACGTTCTTTGCTCGGTGTATTATTTTGGTTATCTAAATCTAAATTATGTGCATTTGCATCATTTGTCGAGATACTACATTGTCCTCGCTCTTTGTCAATGGGTGAGTCTGCCGTACCACTCCGTGTACGTTCTTTGCTCGGTGTATTATTTTGGTTATCTAACCTATTTTTTGTTGTTTTCTCCGTACGTGAATTCGACCTCTCTTCACTTCTTTTCCGAGATTATCTTTCCTGCCGACGTCGCTCAACCGATGAACATGAACAGCTCGACGAGCTTTTAGTCATTTCGTTGGATTAAGTTTAAAACAGTTCTATAATCTTCCATCTTAAAATGAACATAATCTAAAAATTCATTTAAATTTTTTAAATTTAAAATAAATCTCTTATCCACGTTAGGTTTTAGTCTTTTAAAATTTACATTCAGATATTGCTCCAAGGTTTAATAATTTAAGAGTTTCTTTTTCAATGTCTTTTTCTTCGTTATCCCTCATGTTAAAATTTGACTTTTTTGATTTTGGAATTTGTTTAAAAAGTATTTTATAACCTCTTATCCATTGTAAAACTAATGGATCGTGAGATATATTTATCCAATTTTAATAAAGTATTTTAGACGACCAGCCGAGTAACTTACTGGGTTTTTATTTGACGAGTCAACTTCCGGATCTGATTCTGTCATTATTTCGCCTTCCTCCACGCATCCTTGAATTATTTTTAACTTGGCTTCTTCTTCCCATTTTGTGCGTCCTGGTCAGCACAAAAAAAAAAACGCAATGACGATTTCGCCGACGTGAACCAAGGTTGGAGTCGGGAGTACTCTCTTTTGTTTTAAAAAATGTGCTGGTCAGCGCTAGAATCGCGACTACCTTGTGATCTCGAGGACGGAGCAATGAAATATAATTTGAAACACTGGGACGGATTAGAACGGTGCAGCTGTAAGCGGCAACTTCAGAACATTATCTCCATCAAAATAACGATAATGCTAGCATACTAAATTAGATAACGTTTTGTTTACTAACATAAAATGGATGCTTTATATATTATTTTAATAGACGTCGCCGTTTATATTAGTAAGAGTGATTACATTGAATTTGCATATATTACATTCGATGCATCTTACTTATTAAACTCGCAATTACTGTGAGTATATTTGATAACAAACTACTTATAAAATTGCAAGTTGATAATTTAAAAGCTAGCTAATTTTTTATATTTGTTATATGGATCTGTGGCCGAGTCCAGAGTAGCGTGGCTCTGCTGAAACTTTCATATTTTTTAAATTAAGGTTCCGAGTCCGAGTTGCACTTCAATATATGCTCCACCTCGACAATTTTTAGCTCTTTCACAATAATTTGAATTTTGCCATTAGATTCAGTGACACCAAAAACCCTTATAACAACTTATTAAGGTACCTATCTTTATTAAATGCTGAGAAATACTGCTGTCTACTGTAGTTGGATCACGCGATAATTTTTGGAAATCTTGCCTTTTGGTGATTTATATAAAAATTTGTTTATTTGTTACAAAAAAAACATTTGAAATGTTATTCAAATATATTTATATACAGGGTGTTCGAAATGTTCCGGACCCCCCACTTATAACATAAAGTAAGCATTTTGGAAAAAAATGTTAAATACAAAAGTTGTTAAGTTTTGAAGGTTGAACTAAATGATGACCTTGGATTTGTTATTGGTTATCATTTTCAAGGTCATTTAAAGGTCATCTTCAGTTTTTTAAATAGGGACCCTTATTTTTTATTTCAGATTCTGAAAGAGCACAAAATTTTACATCTGGATATGTACCCACGTTATGGCTCAAAATGACCTACAGAGGTCATTTAGTGGTTAAATGATTATTTAGTAGCAGAAAGCCAAGAAATCCCGATTATTAAGAACTTTGAGCGTATCTGACCAATACTAAAGTAATTTGATTTTGCAAGACAAACTTTATGGTGGCGTTAAATTGACATTGCCCTTGATTTTCAAGGTCATTTGAAGGTTAACTTTAGTTTTCCAAATTAAGCCTCCTAGTTGTAATTCTCCATTTTGCACCAGCGCTAAATTCTGCATTAGGATTGTAGAAGGTGTAATTGGCACTGACGTAAAATAAGCCTTAGGCCGGACAACCACATAACTCGGGCGAGAAAATGATAAATAAAAAAAGTCTAATCAAAATAAGCCTTAGGCCCAAAAACTACATACCTGGGGGGGGGGGGGGGGGGAAATGATAAATAAAAAAATGTCTAATCAAAATAAGCCTTAGGCCCAACAACTACATACCTCGGGGGGGGGGGGAAAATGATAAATAAAAAAATGTCTAATCAAAATAAGCCTTAGGCCCAACAACTACATACCTCGGGGGAGAAAATGATAAATAAAAAAATGTCTAATCAAAATGAGCCTTATTGCTCAGGCACGGGAGGTACAACTAATTAAGGTAACATCATGGGTGATCCAGCCAACTAAGGCAAGACCATCGGCGGCCCAGCCTACTAAGACAAGAACACTAGCGGCCCAGTCAGCTAAGGCAGGACTATCGGCGGCCCAGCTAACTAAATCAAGACAGTGGACTATTCGCCCAAACTGAATTTTTTTAAAATGTCGTTGACAGGAACTTTTTACAACAACTGTTCAAATTGTTGCCCATTAACAGTTTGGCAATGTGCTAACCGATTGTAAAAGGCTGCAACAACATTTCGCAAGATTTGCTGAGGTATCAAGTCTATTTCATCAGTGATTGTTTGGCGTAATTCATCCAAGTCACGTGGTTTTATAACATAAACTTTATCCTTCAAGTATCCCCAAAGGAAGTAATCAAGAGGCGTTAGGTCTGGGGACCGAGGTGGCCATTCAATTGTACCTCTCCGCCCAATCCATCTATCATGAAATGTTGCATCTAAATATCGGCGAACATGAATACCGTAGTGTGCAGGAGCACCATCCTGTTGGAAGTAAATTTCGTCCAGATTTCCACCCGTTAAATTCCGTATAGCAGGTATAATTTGGTCTCGAAGCATATTTTCATACATTGCAGCATTTAAATTACCTTCAATAAAGAAAGGGCCAAGTACTCTTCCATTAAATATGCCAGCCCAAACATTTACTTTTTCAGGATATTGCGTGTGGTCCGCTCTCATCCAATGTGGATTGATGTTACTCCAGTATCGACAATTATGTCTATTCACTGTTCCGCTTAACTCAAACGTGGCTTCATCAGAGAAAACAATGTTATTGAGGAGCAAAGGATCATCAGATATCATTTGCATCATTACATCACAAAACTCTACCCTTCTATCAAAATCATCTTCAGATAATTCCTGTACCAACTTTAATTTGAAAGGATGCCATTTGTTGAGTTTCAAAATTTTGTGCACAGATGCAGCTCCCATTTCATGCTGTTGTGCACAACGTCTGATGCTGCAATGGGGGTCCTCAATAAATGATTGTAATACGTCTAAGCTCTTTTCATCATTAGACGATGATTTGGATCTACCTGATTTAGGACGATCTTTAATACCACCTGTCTCTTCAAAACGTCTAATTGTACGAATTACGGTACTTTTTGAAATAGGGTTGTTTTCTTCAACTCTGAATGTTTCATTGAATAAACGCTGTACCTGTTTGTAACCTCTCTCTTGATCACCCCACCCTCGCATCATCAACAAAGATATTCTTTCTCGTTCAGTAAGATATGCCATTTTTCACTACGATTAAAAGTACAATTATTGAAAATTAATACAATTATCTGAATTTCGAAGTAAGAGAACTTCACTTAACTCTTGAAAACAGAAAAGTAAATAGGAGTAAACAATTGTTAATTAACAATTATAAATGAACTGATTCCTAAAAAGAATAGTGAGCAAAATCTTCTAAGGTACAAGTAACGATCCTGAAAATGCTATGAATCATGCGTAGAAACTCGTAACCCTTGCAAAAAATTATTGCAATAAAAACTGTTCATGTAAAACGGTTAGATTATTTTGCTTTTGAAATTAATAACCCCCAAGTGTCCTATGTAGATCATTTCGAGCCATGACGTGGATATTGTACATATCTCCAGACCTAAAATTTAATGCTCCTCCAGAATACGGAATACAAAATGAGTCCCTTTTTAATAAGCTGAAGATAACTTTCAAATGACCTTAAAAATGAAGGCCAATTTTAAAGTGACCATAAAGTTCGTCCTAGAAAATCAAATTATGTACTTTAGTATTAAAGTACGAAATTTTTTTTTTCTTTTCATCAAATACACCCAAAGTTCTTAATAATCGGGATTTCTTGGCTTTCTGCTACTAAATAATCATTTAACCACTAAATGACCTCTGTAGGTCATTTTGAGCCATAACGTGGGTACATATCCAGATGTAAAATTTTGTGCTCTTTCAGAATCTGAAATAAAAAATAGGGGTCCCTATTTAAAAAACTGAAGATGACCTTTAAATGACCTTGAAAATGATAACCAATAACAAATCCAAGGTCATCATTTAGTTCAACCTTTAAAACTTAACAACTTTTGTATTTAACATTTTTTTCCAAAATGCTTACTTTATGTTATAAGTGGGGGGTCCGGAACATTTCGAACACCCTGTATATTCATTGGCATTAATATTGATAATATTTTTTTAAAAATTACTGAAATTTTAATTCACATAATTTTTTTATGAAAGTTAGATCATTTTTAAGAAGAAAAAGCGCCTAACTCACTGTTTGAGGTTTAGCAATGTGTTTATTCCTCGATTAGTAAAGTAACACTGTTAGCTGAAAATGGAAGTTTTATTCTAAATTTTTGGCCTTCGTGCTGTAAAAATACTGTACCAGACTAGTGTAAATTGAACTCATTTGGTCCGCATACAGTTAAAATTTCGAATAAATAGTGAAAACCCCTGATAATTCGCGGAAAATAGGGAAAAATCATACTCAACCTAATTTAAAGCTTTTTCCTTTTTTTCTGGGAAACATTTTTAGTCCCTATGTTTGGGCCCGTAAAATTTTGCGTACTATGTACTTTGCGACAACACTACGCAACGATTACCTAAGACCAACTATCCAGTAATTTTGTCTTATCTCGTTAATCACTGTTTCATGACTTCCGTGATAACATCTCTCATGGTAATGCCGATTCAGTAGTTGCGAAAATTCGTATCTAAAATAATCAGTCTCTTTAGAGGGTCAATCCCTGGAAGTTTTCTACTCTACTACCAGTCTGCAAAACGCCATTTTTATCTAAAAAACGGGTTTAAGTATCTGACTTTTCTTTGCAATAGGTTTGTGGCTTTTTTAAATTATTAATTTTTGGGGGACAACGATAGTTTTTGACATGGTTTAATAAATATTTCCTTTGAGCATTCGTATGCTTCTACTTGCGAACATCGTCCTTTTCTCATTTTGTTAATAATTGTAAAAACTACTGATACGGCGCCTAGAAGTCGATGTTTTAGAGTTGTAGAAAAGTTGATTGAAACTTAAGAATCGCGAGAAATCAATCACAGAAATCCAAACAGAATTATCATTTCTTTCAATTCTTTTTATTATCGAATCGAAAGAATTATCGATTCTTTTAAGTACAAGAAAAGATGGACCAAGCAGCTATTTATTTCCTTTCTTTAATGCGACCGACACTCTTCTCTAGATTTTTCACTAATTTCACCCAAACAATTTACTACGAAAATTTTTAATGTTCTCGGTTCTTTCTTTGTCGAACGTATGATTGCAATGGAATTCTTAATCTTAAAAGTATGTTCCTTGGCAATCAAGCGAATCAAACACTGATATGATAACGCGAAGAAACTCTTTTTTTGTCAGTGTCTCTATATCCTTAAACTGATTTATTAAAGCGAATCTACGTTAAATCCCAATTGGTCTATTTTGCGAAACAACTTTAGACCTAAAACCTTCTCTCCGGCGTATTAGATTACGCCGGTTTTAAATAACGCAGTACTTTACTGTGGTTTTGCACATCCGAAATAACTAAGTCGTCGTTACTAACCTGTGTATCTCCCTACCCGCGTTAACATTTATTTCCACGACATTTAAGCGTTCGGACTCTTCTTCTATTGTTGCACAACTGTCCAAATAATCATCCTGTACAAGTTATCTTCGAAGCTCGTTACCGCCGAAGGATAAATCTGTGAAAATAGTTTTGCGGATAAATTTGTAAAAAATGTTTGCGCGTCTTGGTCTTCACTATGAATTATTATTTCTAAAAACATATCCTTCAGATCTGTCTTAAGTGCGTAAAAATACTATCGAGTTTTAAGTAATTGAGGCCCTGGTAACAACAAATCGTTGAAACTTTGACTTACCGATTTCGTGGCTGCATCAAAGACTACTCGAATGCTACCGGGTTTATTTGTTTGTCTTCTAATTTTTCGACGAAATCCTTTTTAAATAAAAGTAGCATCTCAGCGACATATAATCGTTTCAAATTTGAGTCTTTTCTGAACTTTTTCTAAACGCTCGAGACGCTGTAAAGCCATAAGCCGCCTATCCGAAAATAGTTTTTTCCGATTTCCAAAGTAATTCAACCTTCCAATGAATTTTTTAAACGATTAGTTTTATTCAATATTTCTAAAACTTGCCGAAATAAAATGTAACTAATTCATCTAAAATACGCCTTTTCTTTTTTCGTCCGTTCAACTACGTTAAATTGACGCGCGCGACTTTGTTCTTTAAATCCGTGTATTGACCACCACCCCAGCAAATTGCGCGATACAACAAATTTATTAAATTCTATCTCATAGAATTCTCCTGTAATAAATTAGCACTGACTTGGGCAATCAATAATTCGGATTTTAAGAAGCAAGATTTAATTTGAATATTGGTATTTACTCGACATAATTCTGACAGATTATTATCGATCTTCTCATTCTTTCCCGTACTCCAGCACTGTATCATTGTCGTCAGTCATAAACAAGTCAAGATGTGCTATTCGTCGGGCCATGTAGTACGAAATGCATGGAGTTCATTAGTAAGGAGCTTGATAGTATTTGCATCATCATAAGCCGCTAACAGGTTATTGGGTTACTCCGAGACTAGCGACCGTAGAGCTGGGAGGAGATTAGAGTTTTGCTGCATTGGAACTTTTGGGGGTCTATATAATTATCCTCATGAGAACTCACTGTTGGACTTCTCCGAAACCTTCACGGAGTAATTTCTACGTACAAATCAGGGACTTGAATGAGGCTGTCGTCAAATAACGGAACAAGCCATGACTCCGCGATCGTAAATACATGGAAGGAGGGATGATCCGTAATTAAGAGATGGAGGATCAAAGAGTTGTCGCTGCTTTGCCTGTGATGTTGAGTCCATCAATGGAAGCCAGTTTGTGGAAGTAGGACTAGGAAGTAGGCATGCCGTACGAATGGGTTGCAGATCAGCGGTTGATGCAAAAACATGCGCGCGCTCTCCACCTTTACGCCTGGCCAGGAATCTGCCGCCAAAATGCCAGACATATTTGAATCCCAGATCCTGGGCTATCGGCCTCAGGTTTCTGGAAAGTAAAAATTTGTCCTGGGGGAGCATTTCATTAATGAAATTTTTTCTGCCTGAGAAACTGGCGACAACCTCATAGGATAGTGACTGAGACCTGATGTCATTTGCGATCAACTAGTTGTTTTTGAGCGAGCGCTTGGTGAGACCCCAAACTCTCCACAGAAGAAAAAATCAAGAATGTGAATAAGAAAGAATATAAAAAAGGATAGAAAAATTACGATATATAGAAGACCTCAAAAAGATAATAGGAAAAGGCACAGGAGTTTATGAATAGAGGGAAGTGAGAAGGGTGAAAGATGAAATGGAGGTAATTGCAAAGTTCAGAATAGAAAGTGTAATCAGATGATGTAAATTTTGGAAAAAAGAGGAAGAGATGAAATCTAGTGTGTATGGCGGTAAGCACTAGGGTGTAAGCAAATAGAGGATGAAAAGAAAGTAAAAGCAAGGTGTAAGAAGATAGTATGGATAAGAAGAAGAAGAGAGAGAGAAGAGGCAAAAAAGAAACGAAGAGGAAGAAGAAAAAGAGTGAAGGGGCAAAAGGGAGGAAAATGAAAAGGAATGGAGAAAGTAGAATACATACAGAGAGGTTAAAAAGAAGTAAGTGAAAATAGAAAGTGAAGGAGACAAAAATATGGAAAGTAATGAATCGAGATTTATTTTAAAGAAAAGAGGGAAAGGAAAAAGAAAGAGCCAATGCAAAAGAAGTAAGCATATATAGAAAGGTGATGGAAGAAGCGAACATAAAAGTATGTGAGGAGGAAGAGATGATGATAGGAGATAAGAACAAAGAAGAAGTTTGGAGAAAAGAGATAAGGAGAAGAATAAAGGAGAAGAAAAATGAAGAAAGCATAGGAGAAAGTAGAACAAAATGATAACACACGAAAAAGAATGTAATTTTTGTTTTGTAAATAAGATTGTGAAAGTTGTAGTATTAACCAAAATTGAATAAAGTTTATTATTATAAATAAATATTTATTGTGAAATTTGATTTTGTTTATTTATTTGCTACCTTTTCTGGATCTTATCCCATATCCATCCAATATCCATCCAATATCCATTAATAGCAGTAACCCATGATTGTCTTCCGGTTAACTTCCATTTTTGCATAGGAAATTTGTAAAATTTAAAAGCAGTATTTACACTAGTATTTTTGCAATTTTGTACGCTTCAATTAATCATTGTTGCGTTGAAAAATGTTTGAATGACATCATTATTAGAAAATATTCTTAAATGGCGTTAAAAGTATGCAGGTTTTAAATTTAATGTTTTTAAACGAATAAAAAAATTATTAGTGCAGAAACATTTGTTTTCTCGTAGAAATCTTTATGAGGGTGCAAATTTCTTTATATAAAATTTATGAAATTTTAATGTTTTTAGAAGTACTGAGCCAAAAAATACTGCTTTTAGGAAATGTATCACTCTTCCCGGTAGCGGCCGCATATGTGCGTGCCTAAAGTAGGCAGGGTTGTCGATTCCAAATTTGTGTCAGTCATCCCTTACGTTTATGTATCCCACTACTGTCTCCATGCTCTAAGTTATAAATCTTATCCATCTTTTAATCTAATGTGTTTGCTCTTATTTGCGCATGCATGTCTTTTTTTAACGTCGCTCTATTTATGCTCCCATTTAATGCTAATTAGCGATGGAGGTGTACGACGTGATCGCGAACAAAGAACATATAAATATATAGAGGTGTTTGTATCAATTGGGAGAGACCGTGATTTTTATATTTCAATTCAGTTAGCAGCGTCTTTTTCTTTACCTTTTTCTTTTGTTTTTTATCGATTTTAAAAAATTTTAATTAGATTTTTGAAGTTTTTTAAATAATTTTTTACAAAATTCGTTTTATAAAAACGCATATAAAACAGCATATAATTATCTTACATTTCTTTTTTTTAAGGTCGCTTTTGTTGTTTTTCGTTTTGTAATACACAGTGTTTTTATTAATACTTTTAGAATTTAGCAATTATAAAACTAAATTATGAAACTGTTTGAAAAAAAATCGCAGAAATAGAGATCTATGTCACAATGCAGTACTACATACTATAAATTTTGGGGTCACTTCATTAAGTAGATCCTAAGAAAAAAAATTAAAAATTAAAAAAAAAATAGTCTTTTTATGTAATACGCATATTAGAGTAATACCTAAATTCGCTTGGTGATAACGAATTAGCAACTTTTTTTTTTTAAACTGTGTACGTTAATTTGTGTCAAATTTGTAGAGAAAAATGAAAAAACAAAATAAATAAATCAAATGTTTTCCATTTCCAAAAGAACCAAATTTAAATATTTCTCAAATTTATAAGAAAATATGAACTTGCATTTAGGAGAAATGCATTATACCAATCTATTACTAAATTTAATTCTGTTTACATTATTTGTTCTATTAAAAGATACTCATTGATTTAGAGTTATATAATTTATTTGTTGTATAACAAATTATAAATAACTATGGTAAAATGATGACGGAATTAAAATTGAAATCTTAATGTAGGAATTAACCTAATTATATTTTTAACCAAAAAGTGGAACTCATTTTTTAAATTTGATTCAAATTCATCAATTAATATTCAAATCCACTGTTTTATTCTATAATTTTTTTCTCACTATTTTCTTATCGCTAATATCTATTCACAAATCGATACGTTTAATCAGTCTATAATAAACAAATAATAAATACATTAAAAACTACTAAGTTTATACATTTCGCTTTGATTTAAAAATATAAATGTACATTAATAAAAGCACAGTACAAAGAGTAATCAAAATTTAATGCTCAAAGCACAAAGAACACTATACCTTCCGCTTTCGAGTGTAATAAAATCTTAAAGAAAAGACAAGTTCGAGTGCGGAGCAAGAATGAAAACCGTAACGAACGAGACAGCGAGAGGGAAAGTCATAAGAATGATAGTGCCGAATAGGTAAAAAAAAGGGTTCAGCGGGAGAGGAAGAGACAACAAAAAGGCAAAAAGCGATGGGGAAAGTTGGAGAAATCTGGAAGGCGAAGGAAAGAGAGAAAATATCGATGCCTTTTGTGTGGGCGACCGCCGATATCCGGAAAAATGTACTCGCAGATATTGCAGCGACATGAAAAATAATGGCCAGGTCTCGCAACGCGAGCGACAGTCTTACTAAGTGCAATGAATTGTTATTGCGACATGTTCAATTTTTTGAAGAACCCGTTTTTTATTTTTTAATATTTCCTCTTTTTTTTATCTATCATCTATGGATCTCCCTCTCTTTATCTCCCCTATTGAAAATAGTTACGTAATTGAATTGCGTAGTTGAATGACGAAATTACGTAATTCATTACTTTTCAAAAATAGAAAATAGATCTAGCTTGATCTCTAGGACCAACAGATTAATCGATTTCAATGAGATTAGATTTTATTTGTTAATAATTTATATCGTAATGGCATGAACAATTATATAAAAATCCTCTATTATAATTAGTGAGCAATTATTGTACAGCACACGGGTACTCGTCCGCAGTCCAGTTCCTTGACATCCGCAATTTGCAAATTTCTCAAAACACCGGTGCTCTAAATTGTGAAATTAAGTTGTATTATGCATACAAAACACATAAAAATTTTACCATCCAACATCTTAATAATCGAAAGATATCTAGTTTTTAATTTGGCTATTTTTTACAAAAATTAAAAAAGGTATGTATTTCATGATCTTTTTACAAAAAACTGGTGGTTTATAGAAACAAATGATGAATACAAAATTTCTTGAAAATTGTGTGTAGAATATGTCAATTTAACTTTAAGTTTCAAATTTTCTGCATTTTACTATATATGAATTGTATAAATTACTGTCCTGGAGTCAATAGGCCAAGCTTTTGATAACCTTTTCTTTTTCCATTCTCTTCTTTACTTCAATACCTTGAAAATAAGTCGAAGATGAAGATAAAATTCCAATTCAAACAACATCATTGGTCATTATTTTACAAAAGAAAAACAAGAAAAATCTTGCAAAATGTCATTAATGAATTTTTGTTTTAAAATAGTAGATTGTAGAAAAAAATGTTAAATACATTTTAGGTTGGAAAGTATTCGAAGAATATATTTGAATTTTTTGAACCGATAAAAAGTACCAAAGTTTATCAGACAACATTTTTATTATAATTAATATAATATAATAATCTTGGTTTCAGTTCCATATTTATCTATGAGAACATGTACAAAGTGAGTTGTCGGCGAATCTGCAAAATATTGACTTTTTTTGAAGTTGCAAAAGCAAGAAATTGGATAAGTACGAATTGTTAAGTTTGAAAGAATCATCAACTTACATATTTCCAGAACCAATGTGCGAATTACTTAAATATGGGTTTTTCATAATCCGATAAATGTAAAAATATAAAAAAAAATTATTATCCTAATATGTATAAAAAAGAAGGTAAAAAATATTGTTTGAGTATTATGAAAAAATTCAATCTTTCAAATGAGTCAATAAACAGTAGCAATGATAAAATTGAAAAAATAATATATAAATGGATTTTACAATGTGTAGAGCGCTTAATATACAAAAAATAGGGATATTTAAAATATTTCCAACATAGCAGCAATGGTTTTTATAATTTGTTGCTGTTACGCTTGAGCAGAAATCATGGAAATTAACTCAAACGAACATTCAAAGTCAATTTTATTTATTTATAGGTCTCAGTCCAACTGGTAACAAGTTATGACAAATATATTTTGCAAAAAATTTGAATTATAAATTACAGTTGTGGAAGTGGGTTTATGAGTAAACTTTAATATAAACTCTAAGTTCTCTTTTTAATTGTAGAATCAATTAATAATTAATTAATTAATAACAAATTCAATTATTTATTAATTGAATTTAGAAGGATATAATAAATAATTAAGAGAGAGAAACAAATGATAATTGGTGTTGCAGGCTTATTCCTCTAAACTAACATTATTTTTTGTTCCATTTTTATCTTGAATACTAGTTTTAATTTTCAATGTGAAGAAATTTTGGGTCGTACTCAAGAATGATTAACTTCCGGGCATTATTGTCATGTTTTCACTTTAGTCCGGGTACTCCTCCTTTTCTGACCATTTTCAGGTAAAATTCGATATTTTAATTTTTTTTTTTAATTGTAATTTTTGTTCGGAATTATTTTTTTACCATATCACAATCAATTTAAAATAAATTTAGGTATATTTAATGATATAAAAATGAATATTAGATAAGTAAGTCGAACAATTTATAAACAAGTCGTTGACGTTATGCCTTTATTTACACCTACAAACTGATGTTTGCATACATCACTGATTGTTATAAAACCTAATATTTATTTATAACTTAATGAAATAAAAATATATTATTTAAATTTAAAGAATATTTTGTAACGGGCAAGCTGCCGCGTGTTTGAGGGGCGACGGAGTATGCCAATGTATGTGCATATAAAGTGGAAATAACAAAATGATTTGCGGATAAAAAGAAATATCGCAAAGAGAAAAAGTGAATTTAACACCCCGATTTAAACAGAATGGGGCACCAGGCTCTGTAAAATTAATAATGACAAGCAGTGCCTCTCGCAAAAATATTACACTCAGAAAAAAAGTTAGTCGGATCAAAGATTCGTACCTATAAATGCTAGCAACAGAATATTCTGCCAATCTAACAAATTTTGATTTTGAATTGAACATTCACGTTTTGTTAAATTAATATCTTATGCCGTTGATTCAATGCCTCATACCGTTGATGCAGTATACTGGTAATTGTAGTTTAGAATATTAATTCACTTAAATTAACCAATCCATATACATATAATTCAATCGAATTTCTGAATCTCGATAAAAAAAATTACAACTTTCTTTTATTATCGTAACTTTATAACGTCTTTCTTTGCTGACGCTGTATCCGACTGCATCCTATTTGCTGTAAACTGAATAAAATTTGTTGCGTTGACGTGCCCCTGCAGCACGCTAACCCCGTGTACACGCAAGCCAGGCTTGCCGCTGTGTCTACTTCGCGCGCGTCGCCGCCGCTAGGTGGCGAAGGTCTAGCGGCGCGCAAACCACTATCGAAAAGCAAGCCTATGTAGCATACAGGGTGTCCAAAAAGTCTGGAAACACCCAAATAACTTTTCAGGTGATTTATTTGTAAAAAATGTCAAGGTTATATTCGATGTAATTTTCGACAAGGAATTCAACGGCGACCTTAGATTTGATCTTGAAGATTACCTTGATGGTTTTTTTAAGGTCAGGTCAATTTTTTTTAATGGGAAGCACCATTTTTGACATCAGCAATGGAAAGAGCGGGAAATTTTACATTCAAAACCATTGAGGTCAATAATTTTCCATTCATCTTAAAGGTCATTTGGAGGTTGTTCAATTTTGAGGTCTCGCAGAAAAACTCGATTGAAGGAAATAGATCAAAGCTTACTTCAGCTGTTTTCTTCAATCACAAGTAGCGCTGACCTCAAACCTAACCTTGTTTGTATCCTTTAAGGTCAATCCAAGGTCAAAATTTGTTTCTTAAGTCCCCCTCATCTGATATCGGCAATTGAAAAAGGAGAAGTTTCCATAGCATTACCCAGAAACAATTATTGATTATTACCATTTCAAGCTCCTCTATTGAATTTGTTCAAATAATTTTCCGCAGCAGTAGTGTACAATCTGAAAAAATATTTTACTGGTTTTTGAATTTTCATATTCTGATTAACTTGCGTCTCTTGCAAAGAAAAGTGCAATGGACAAACTCACTGATAGAGAAAGAATAACGCTTCTCATGATGAGAGGTTGGGGTCCGGTGCAGCGATCTTATAGGGCTGTAAGGGATCTTTTCAATGCTACATTTAGGCCTCATAGAACTCTATTTCATTTGCAACAGTTCAAAAAACTGTTAAAAGGTTTGAAAATACCGGCACTATTAGTGCCCTGCCTAGATCAGGTAGACCAAAGTCAGCAAGTAATGAAGAGAAGTCATTAGATGTTTTTTTAACATTCACTGAAGATGCACATACATCCACTCGTAGAGCTGTTCAAGAGCACGAAGTTAGTACATCATCTGTTCATAACATACTACATTAAGCAAATTTCCATCCCTACAAAGTAACACTGATACACAAACTGAACGAAGATGATTTCGACCGTCGCGTTGAATTTTGTGATGATATGATGGCTCGCATAGTTCAAAATCCTAACTTTCTATTTAACATAGTATTTTCAGATGAATTTGATTTGAATAGGCATAATTGTAGATATTGGGCAGCTGATAATCCTTATTGGGCACGAGAAGCTAAATCACAATATCCACAAAAATTATATCTGGGTTGGAATACTAAATGATAAAATTATAGGACCATTTTTTATTGATGGTAACTTGAATGCCCAAAATTATGAAGCTATGCTCCGCAATCAAATAGTTCCTGCAATAATGGGAATAACCGGAGAAAACTTCAATGGCACATGGTCTCAACAGGATGGCGCAGCAGCTCATTATGCACGAAATGTTCGCGCTTACGTAGATGCGATATTTGTTAATCAATGGATAGGACGAAGAGGCATTATATTTGAAAGATCGAGTGTACAAAACAAAACCTCAAAATTTGGATGAATTACGGCAAAGGATCATTGATGAATCAGCTCTCATCCCCGTTGAAATCATCAGAAATGCTGTTGGTGCTTTTTACCATCGATTAGGACAGTGTCAAGAAGTAAATGGGGAGCAGTTTGAGCATCTACGATAATCATAGTTGGAAATATTTATCCAATCACGTGAGAGGCAAGGGGACTCACGATAATAAAGCACCCCAAAGGGAACAGAAATTACTACGTCCACGCTGTTCTTCCTGGGTAACGCTAAATGTAAAATCAAATGACCTTTAAGATCAATGGAAAATTATTGATCTCAATGGTTTTGAATGTAAAATTTCCCGCTCTTTCCATTGCTGATGTCAAAAATAGTGCTTCCCATTAAAAAAAATTGACCTGACCTTAAAAAACCATCAAGGTCATCTTCAAGGTTAAATCTAAGGTCACCGTTGAATTCCTTGTCGAAAATTACATTGAATATGACATTGACATTTTTTACAAATAAATCACCTGAAAAGTTATTTGGGTGTTTCCAGACTTTTTGGACACCCTGTATATGTTTCTACCCGCAGATGATCCAATTCTATCCTAGGATTTACCTTTATCTACTTGGTTATGCTCCCTTTATCACCTGCTAACTCAATCACCATGTTTAGTACCGAGCTACCCTCATCTCCTACGTACGTTGGTCTACCTTCCCAGTTCCCTTTTGTGTCCCCATTCATTATTTTGCCTCCTATTTCTTCAAAAAAATCTAATAGTTTTCTCCCCTGTCAGCTAACTACTGAATCTATTGAACTACAACTCTTTTGTAATTCCCCCTCCTCTCCCAAATGCCATTTGCCTATCCTCGCGTTAAAAATGTAGTTTATTTAATAAAACTTCTTTTTCACTTCCTTCATTTTCGTTATACACACCTAATCCATAAATACATTACAAAATTCCTCTGATTTATCTGTTAAATCAGAGGAATTTTGTAATGTATCAGCCTTTATATTATTTTTTATTGAAAATTCTATTATTGCAGTCATGACCTTTAGAACAGTATTAAACAAGTCTTTTACACATAATACTGTTGAGCATATTTCAATATTAATATGACTATTAAATTTTATTAGTAAATATGAATTATTGGTAATAACACATGTATTAAGAAAAACTGATTTTCTGTTTTCCTTTTTTTCTATATAAAAATTGGCATTAAATATTATTTTTCCATATAAATATTAGCATTAAATATTATTGGCACTTTTTCCAATGACGAATTTAAGATTCAATTAAATTATCAACTCAATCGATTCAAGTACAAAGGAGATATTCGAAACAAAACCTCATTTAACATATACCTTGTTATTTCTATAGTGAAAATTCATTTCAAAATCTAATTAGATCTGAATTGAACAATATTCAATATCTGTGACAAATCTTAGTTTTGTACACGCATTCGATAGCTATGGCATATAAGTTTCCGTGGAAAAACGCACACACATACACTTATACGTTTTCTAAAAACAGTATTTATCTTAATACCACTAAAAATATTGAAAAAATGTAGGTATTAAAAAATACAAAATTTTGAATGGAAAATTTTCTCCGATATAAGAACTATTTCTCTCTGAAAAAGCAAAACTAGAAAATATATTAAAATATAAAATTAAATTAAATTGATGTTATTAATCCAAAAACTAACACTAAAAATCGGAAAATATTACAGCAAAATTAGCAAGTATCTATGGTAATTTTTTCAACAATTTAAGTTTGGGAGGACATTAACATTGAATATAGAGTATAGAATTAGTAATAAATTTTTCTTCATTTATCTTTTTGTTCTAAAGAATAAAAAAAGCTCTTCTATTTAAAAACAGACACGCATCGAATTGAAAAGATTGAGATCCACAAAGCTTTTAAACTAGAATGTCAACTTCAAGCAATTAAAGGATTACTTGAAATTTCCGACTCAAGTGGAGGATGGCTAAAGTTGCCACCAATGTTCGATTAATCTTGATCATCCCTGAACTAATTGTGTTTGATGTAGATAGGAAAAAAGTAAATGAATGAAAATTGTGATTTATTGAAGTATGTCGTACTAATGAAAAATTAATTTAAAACAAATGTATTTGTTTTTTAAAAAATATTTTATAATATGTTTTTTAAAACATGTCTATTTATTATTGACTTTTAATTAAAAATTTCAGTACTTTTGTAGCAAAAATATTTTGTAAAATGCTTGGCAACAAGAGACGTATATTGCCGAGACTTGAAAAGTTAATTTTAAGAAAATATTATTTCCACGTAACATCCGTAAAGAAAAATAATAAAGAATAAATCATAAAAAGTTACGATCTTTTAAATCTCCTACAAGACAGTGCACGTTCGCTTTAATTACCTTACAGCGTCCGTTACTGTCTATTTTTTTCTTTCTGTTCTCGAAATTCTTCGTTTTATCCTTTTTCTTTCTTAACATTTTTACACGTGTTTCTTCACCTTACCATAAACTTCTACTTAATGGTTATTACGCTCATCCTCTAATTTAGAAATATTAATATTACGACCTTTTTTAATACAAGTGGTAATTCTACCTATGCCTTCATAGATTAAATGAAATTATTCTACTAAATATTTGTATTTAATAAAAGAACGTTGAATAACAAATACGTTTTATTACATTATTATTCACTAAATTGTATTGTATTTAAACAATCTGAATACAAAACGATTCTCAATTATTAATCTCTACTTCAATCTCTGTTAAGTATTTTGAAAAATGTTTTTTATTTTTATTTTCAAGCGTCGCAAAATTTGCGCCGAATATAATCCCCTCGCTGATTTTTCCGACGAAAAAGATCTCCTTCTACACTATTGCGACGAAAATAATCCCCTCGCTGATTTTTCCGACGAAAAAGATCTCATTCTACACTATTGCGACGAAAATAATCCCCTCGCTGATTTTTCCGACGAAAAAGATCTCCTACAATCTTATAAAACAATTTTCTACCAATACTATCCCATACTTTTTAATCGAGGGTGCATTTATTTAAACAAATTATTTTATTTTACGTTTTGTGTTATCATTTTTTTATACAATTTAATGTTAAACGTTGGTTTATTCATGGCTTATTTTTGGCTTATTCGTTAACTAAAACCATAGCTAATTATTAGTATACCAGCGATTTTACTTCATTTATTTTATTTCAATAAAGCGCAAAAACGCCAGAGACAAGACAGGCTAGTTTTTGCCGCAAAAGTACTAGAAAGGATAGTTTTCGCCGCAAAAGTTCTAAAAAGGATAGTTTTCGTCGGAAAATCAGCTAAGGAGATTTTCTTCGTCGCAAAAATGCTAGAGGGGCTAGTCTTCGCCGCAAAATCGTTCAAGAAGATGTTCTTCGCCGCAAAAATGCAAGAAAGGATATTTTTCGCCGCAAAAGTTCTAAAAAGGATAGTTTTCGTCGGGAAATCAGCTGAGGAGATTTTCTTCGTCGTCAAAATGCAGACAGGGGATTTTCTTCGTACGGGGCGTCGAGTTAATCTCTTTATTTTTAATTGAGATAACAGACTGTGTGAAAAGAATAATATAAATTGTATACGTACCAACATTTAAAACATTTTTATTACTAAAAATGTTTTTAGTAAAATAAGTATGGATAATGTATCCGACTTACATTTTTCTCACGAGAATTTAACGTACAACATGGTAAACATGTTGTAAGGCTACCTTCACAGAAACAGAATCCATCTGGCTCAGCTGATTGTTTAAATCTTTGCAGAGATTTATCTTGGAGTTGCATGGTTTAGTTTCGATTCTTGGAGCGCGAATGCAGATGTCAAATATATTTTGGTTGGAATGAGAAAAATGCGCAGAGGCATGCAATAATTACCCTGAATTAGAAAAGTACATTACTAGCATTAATTACTCTACTCTCTCTCTCTTGCACTTACTGTGCGATAATTGCGAGAGACGGCCACGCTGATTGCGACCTGAAATAAATGCTGGGTCAGAAGATCATGGTAGGCGCGCGATCACCCGACGTTTATTCTGTGGACGAGGTAGTAATGTTATTCCGCTATAGGCTTCACACTTTTTTATTGATTGATGCAGTACTTTCATTAGTTAAATTATTTTATTTATTAATCAGAGAAACTGTAAAATTTGGAGTTTGTAGGTAACTTAGTAATACGAATTACATTAAGAATAATCTACCAAATTTTGTAAGTTGAATACCTAGCGGCGCGCTACCCTCAACCAAAAGAGGTAACTATGTAACAAATAGAGGCGCGAGGATAGGCCCGGCAGTGCAATACACAGAGGGTCGAGAATAAAGCCTGCTCAGCAGTTCATCTTGAAAGCTTTTGGGCTAAATTCATTTTTGGTGCCCCAATCCCATCCTTACAAGTACTTAATGAGCCGAGCTCATCGGTGACTCTGTCACTTGGTCTCTTTCTCACTGAGAGGTCGAGACTGTAGATCCGTAGATGGCTAGGAGAGGGGGTTAGTACTGTGTCCTCCTCTCACCCAACGAAGATGCCATCCCGAAGACCTTCAGGTTTCCCCAAGATTATAAATATTACTTCCGATCATCGTCAGTACATTTTTTACTTTTTTGGTTTTACACTACATAAGTTGTAACATCTTAACAGAATATATAAAACTAACGGAAGCACTGAAACTAATCGATACGCGCTAAATTTGGTAACTTATTTTCATTGTCAATTGCAAACATATTAAAAAGTTAAAGTATTCAAATCAATTAGAACAAAAAAACAGTAATAATAACTTCAACTTTTTACACACAGTAGATTTAACTGTAAAAAAACAAAGTTAATTTAACTTTCTGAGTTTACAGTAGAATAACTGCCAAATTTACTTTTCTGTAGGGTAAGATACAATGTAAAATAGGGAAGTAGACAAAATGTATATGATGAACCTACTTCCAGAAATTAAAAGGTTATGCCACATTGAAAACTGCGCCACTATTGATGACTACGTAGACAGTGCGCGAAAGCGGAATATATTCTAGAACGGGAGAAAGGCTCGTTGCTGGGATTGGCCTCCTGTTCGGAGCCAATTCCAGCAACGAGCCTTTCTTCTGTTCTGAGCGCTGATGTCAGAGACGGCATACAATTCGCAAGGAAGAAGAAGACAATAAGTCTCTCTCACATTAAAGTATCGACTATTGAAACGCCGCCACAATCAGCGCAAAAAAGGAGTTGAACCACCAATCACAGGAGCTATTAACCTCCAACAAGCGTTGGATAATATAGCAAAAGAATTAAAATTGCTATCCCAATAGAGGGAGGAATAATTCCTCTCGCGACAACACAACAAAAATAAGCTGGAAGGAGGGGGCAAGCCAATCTCCCCCAAAGCAAAGAAAGGAAGCTAGTCCAGTAAAGACCGCCAAAACAAGAAAGGTCGAGATTCTAAAAACAGCCAAAAGAACGGACAAGCAAGTGAGTTCATTTGTTGCTTTGGATACAATAAAGAAGAGTTGATCAAGCGCAAATGTCCTGACTACTCACTGGGAAATGAGTAGCAGAGAAGTAGAGGTAACGAATACGCTCACTAAAATATCCGGTGCTACTTCGTAAATTTCCGGACAAGGGGTAATTGCAAATGTGAACTCGGATCACTCAAACGTGGAAGCCCTTGGTGGCTTCCACTTTCGCGCCTTGTATAATAACTCAGGCGCATCAAGATGTATTGTTATTATTTGGTAATGGCTACGGCGGGACCTGCCAATGCATACGCGGCATCAGATTATACGAACACAACATTCCCTGCTTCAAAACAAAACTGTCCCCTGAGGGGGCGTAGATTTTTCATTAACTAGAGCTAGTAAATGCGGGTTATTTTTACGATCTTTATTCAGCACGTGCTCGTCAGCTGAGTTCGGGAAAACCGGGAGATCGAATCTCTCGGCGTTTGTAGCGAACGGCATTGCACATGTGCAGCACGTTGTTGCACACAGCCGCATCGTGGAATATAGGTGCAGCCCAGGAGCGGCCCTACAATTTATCAATTTTTTCTTCTCCAAAAATAATCAATAAAATCATTTACAATTTTATGAGATGTACTACTGCATAGTTCTAATAACCGTGAATTTTTCAAAATGATTTTAATAATTTTTTACCGACATATGATTTTTTGGGAAAAAAATGTTTTTATGTACAAAAAAAAAATACGATAATTAATATAAAATTATCCATCGGCGTATAATACTAAATTTAAATATTTATCGAAATTATAATCCCAATTATAATATTTTTGCAGCTTTAAATTTCAGCTATGTTTGAAAATAAAGATATAGGTCTATAATTTTTAATCACATTTTTCTTAACATATTTATAGAGAACAACTTTAGCAAGTTTTAAATCATTTGGTCATATTGACTTCTCTATACATTCATTAACCCATTAAAACGTTTACGGCCAAACTGGCATATAATTTAGATATTTTTCAATCGCTGTACTCTAAGGAGTACGATAAATATTACCTAAGGTAATATTTATTCCTATTACCTAAGGTAATATTTATTCAATCATAATAAAACTACTTTTTTTTTTGTATTTATTATTCGCCCTCATTTTTAAAATAGGGCTGTTTAAATCTGAAAAACAGCAATAAACCTGATATTTTTTTTTGCAATAATTACGAATCGCAGAAGGAATACCGTCAAATTTTTCAGAAATTTTTAGTCAAATTTTGATTTTCTGAAAAATCGAAAAAATTCAATTTTTTGACAAAGTCTATAGTTTGCAAGAAACCGATAAGTTAATGTCTTGGTGTCTAATCAAAATTTTGAGCTCAGATTCTGAAAGAGCATTAAATTTTACGTTGGAATACAGGTATTGCATTATTTTTTTGGTCCACTAACATAATAAATAAACAGGTTGTAAAGTTAGTCAAAATTCTGATCACCTCAGCGTTAATGGGTTAAATATTTTTCATAGCGCGTGGTTTATTTGACTAGATATTGTCTTAAGGGGATGTCCATCCTAATTTTCTCGCTCTACTATACCAACGTTTCTCTATGTCCTTTGCTAACCTCTAAGGCAAATTTGTTTTTCAAATCATTTTCAAACGGCTTTCTTAATGGCATTTCTGATTGCATCAAAACATTATTTACAATTCGTTGAATTTGTGTAGACTTCTTATTTGGCTGATTTGAATTCTTATTGCTGAAAATACCGAGTTTTTTTCAACTATTAAATAACTTTTATAACAAGTTACAATAATTTTGCTATATATTTGTTTTAATATTTTTTTTTATATGATGAGGGAGGAAATCTCTTGAATGAGACCTCAGGAATCCGGTCCCCTGGTGTGTGGGACTCTCCAGTACAGAAGGTGCTGGACTACCCACTAAAACCTCGTCCCCCTTGACGCATGCCCACCTGTTGCCCCCGAAATTGAAGTCGGAGCAGGCGGGAGTGCGTTGAGGAGACCTCCTTCGTGGCTTGGAAGCCCCCACCCCGGAAACCGCCGTTAGGCATTACTTCGAGGAGGGTACCAGGTTGTTTGCCACGAGGCACACTCCGGGGCAGTCACCTCCTATCCACTAGGGGAAGTCCGCCTTTTTCCGTCGAAGGATGCTCTCCACGAAGTTGGCGACTGTCCCGCATTTTTCTGCAGAAGAGAGCATCAGGGGGACAATGCCTTCAGGCGTGATCCCTCCTGCTTCGCCCTCCAGTTCTGCTCTCTCGGACATCCACTGCCCCCACACGAAGAACGTGTGATGTGCATCGTCTTTTGCGGACCCGCAGTATATGCAACTGGGGTCCGCGACTTTGCCCATCCTATGCAGGTACGCGCGGAAGTACCCATGATCGGTCAACATTTGGGTGAGGTAATAACTCACCTCGCCATGTTATCTGCCGGTTCATGGGGCCACCTGACTTGCCACCTGGTCTGGCGGTCCACCTTCCGCGCGTATTCCGCGCCCACCATCCTGCCAGCAGGCGAGGGATTGCTTGCTAGCCCGCTTCTTTTCTTCGGCTTGTCCGAGTATTCCCTTCATTTGGTGGATGATCTTCCGCTCCTGGGTCAAAAGGTCGGTAGGTATTATCCCAGCGACCACTAGAGAAGTCGCCTCCGAGACCGTGCGATACGGGCGTGCTATACGAAGGGCACATGTCCTTTGTACCGCCGCACATTGGGATGAAACAGCTCAAAACGCGCGCATGGATGTTTAATCCTTATAATTTGAATTTTTTAGTAGATTTTGTTTGTTTTATCGGTATATATTTGTAGCGCCACCTCCCGGCGCGCCACGCAACTCGGCTTCGTCGAGCCGAACTCACTCGTGTGCGGAGCAGCAACGCCGACCAAGGAAGCAGGCGTTGCAACCCCGCAAGCTTTTCTAGCGGCGCTCTCCAGCAACGCCGCTCCCTTTTTTCTCTCTCTACCTCTGGACGTCGAAGCAAAGGGACCAGCCCAGCATCGTCCGTTTACAAGACTCGTATGCCCTTCAGGCACTCCACGCTCGTGTCGCCGCAGCTCTGGCGTGCGAGCAATGTAAAGTTACGCTAGTTGTAAATAAAATTTATTATCTCTCACACTCGCGGTATACGGATTCTCTCACCGGCACTCATTCCCATCCTCCGGGTGTCCAATGTGTTCCAGGCTCATGGTGGACCTGAGCACGTGGGCAGCCATCCCGAAGACAACTTATTACCTTTAAATCGGTGACCCCTCAGGTGAGTCGAAAAAAGACAATACGCATTCTGACTCCACGCGAGTGATGTGCCGCGAAAAAAACTGAATTCCGCAAGTGTCGCTCCGCGAAAAACTTTTTCCCGCGAGTGCCGGTGCCGGTCCTAACCTAAAAGCTGCCACGTGGCTTTTCCGGTTTGTTCGCGAAGGGCATGTCTGACGCCTCTTCGCCCACGAACGACGCATTTGCCACGCCGAGCGAGCAAACTCTCAGCCCTCGCTCGCAGCATCGGACACCCTCGTGTGGGACAACTCCGGCGACTTAGAAGCAAGCGTCGCCTCTCCATTGCCGAGAGATCTTCACCTTCGCATCAGCCCAAACGTCGCCGCGCAGCTTTCCTATTCATCAGACGAGGAAGCTGACGTCACCGAGGTCGCAAGAGACGACCCCTCAGTGCTTCGCATCGTCAACCGCTCGCCTCTAACCTCAATGGTCGGTGGCAACGATAATCCGCCACCAGGAGTCGCCGCGATGGCTCAGGTCAAGCTGCCGTCTTTCTGGTAAGAAAAGCCGGACCTATGGTTCGTTCAGGCCGAGGCACAGTTCCACACCGCCAACGTCACCTCCGACCGTTCCAAGTACTACCTCATCATTGCAGCGCTAAACTCGGAGGCCATCGAAGAAATCCAGGATATCATTTCCAATCCAGAAAGCGTCGGTAGGTATGACCTAATCAAAGCGCGTATCATTGAGCGTTTCTCAGAGTCAGCAAGCAAGAAACTCGACACGAGGCTGAATAGACTGGAGTTAGGCGATAAGACGCCCTCAGTGCTTCTCCGTCAAATAAGGGAGCTCGCTGGGATCAACGCCACAGACGACCTCGTCAAGGGGAAATGGCTCGCCTTGCTGCCTCCTCATCCTCAAACAGTGCTCAAGGCACTCGGCATCGATGACCTGACGAAGCTGGCGCAGGCAGCCGACGTTCTTCTCGAAGGCGCCCCCTAGATTCCAACAGTACAGCCTGTCCATGCAATCCAAAACAAGCAGTCGGAGCTGGCCGAAATTAAGGTACAAACGGAACCTGCTGGTACCACAACAAGTACGGCAACGCAGCGAAGCACTGCAATTTACCATGTACTTTCGCTGCGCCGCAAACCAGCTCGGGAAACCAGTAGTGCAACCACCAGGAACACCTAGCCACTCGAGCGTCGCAGCCGAGTACCCCAGCCTTCCAAAGGAGAACCGGTTGCACGTTACCGACCGTAACTCACGCCTTCGTTTTCTTGTTGACAGCGGCTCAATCGTGTCCATTCTGCCCTGCAGGGGCCAAGGCAGGTATGCCTCCCCGCATCACCAACATCTCGCCGCAGCGAACGGCACGCCAATCCGCTCCTTCGGCAGGAAGATACTTCAGCTCGACCTTGGACTCAGACGCACGTTCACTTGGTCGTTTCTTTTGGCGGACATCGCCACCCCAATTCTCGGAGCAGATTTCTTGGCTCACTTCAGCTTGCTTCCGGACCTCAAGCGAGGCGTTCTCCTGGACGAGTTAACATCGTGCTCAGTGCCAGGGTTCTACCAGCCAGCCAGCGATCACTCCACCGCTGCCCTCTCACCAGTGCAGCATGCCGTAGATGACTTCGAGAAGGAAATCGAGCAGCTTGTCGTCAAGGCCTCGTGCTCGGCCCAAAAGCCTCTGTGCGGCACGCTGGAGCCAGAGCTCTACTTGGCGAGTCTCTGAAAGCCGCCAAGGCAGAGTACAAGGCGCTACTCTCTCTGGGCATCATTCGGCCGTCCAGCAGCCCTTACGCAAGCCCGCTGCATATGGCCAAGTCAAGAGCAGGGAAGTTTTGACCTACAGGGGATTACCGCAATTTAAATGCGCAGACGGTACCAGATCGGTACCCTCTCCCAAGGATAATTGACCTTTTACTTCAACTCCATGCAAAAACAATATTTTCGACAATAGATCTCAAACGAGCCTACTTTCAGATACCTGTTGCCGAGGAGGATGTCGAGAAGACGGCGGTAATAACCCCTTTCGGACTCTTCGAGTTTCTGGGAATGCTGCTAGGCTTGCGGAACGACACGCAGACGTTCCAACGTTATATGCACAGTATCCTAGGGCATCTTGATTTCGTCCACATCTATCTTGACGACCTGTTGATCGCCTTATCAAGCCCAGAGGAGCATCTTCGCCACTTAAAGATCGTTCTCGACATTCTGCTGATGCACAAGCTCGAGATTAACTGGGACAAACGCCAGTTCGCCAAGCCGGAAATCACCTTCCTCGGCTACCGCGTCAACGCTGAGGGTTTTTCGCCGCCCCCCGAGCGGATTGAAGCCGTCATCAACTACCCGCGTCCGGAGACGTTGTGGGATCTCAAACGTTTCCTCGGCACGCTCAACTATTATAGGTCCCAAATACGCCACGCTGCTCAGGCCCAGGTCCTCCTAAACGAGCGGCTCAAGGGTGCAAAGAAGAAGGACAAGAGAAGGATCGTTCGAGGCCTCGAAGCAGGCCCTCGCTGACGCTACCGCGACGGCCTTCCTCCACCCTGACGCAGAGCTCATCCTCTCAGCGGACGCGTCGTCGACAGCTATCGACGGAGCTCTTGAGCAAGTCGTCAAAGGGGAACGCAAACCCCTTGGCTTCTACTCTCGGAAGCTCTCCCCAGTGAAGCGCAACTACAGCCCGTACGACCGGGAGCTCCTGGCCGTCTTCGCCACGTTGAAGTTCTTCCAACACCTAGTGGAAGGGAGAACTTTCACTATTCTCAGCGATCACAAGCCGCTAACTAAAGCTTTTTTCCAGAAGCCGGAGAAAGCTTCTCCTAGACAGGCGCACCAGCTCGACTTCATTGGACAATTCAACGCTTCGCTGCAACATGCGCCGGGCGAAGAGAACGTCGTAGCTGATGCCCTCTCACGAGTGCTCGCCATCACCATGCCCGCCGTACTGGACGCCGCAACCATCCGGCAAGCACAGCAAGACGATCCGCAGCCGCCGCAGGCAGACTCCGCTCCAGGTCTCAACCTTCAACCACTCGTCATCGAGGATCAACGCATCCTTTGCGACACCGCCACGGGGTACGTACGCCCGTACCTGCCCACCAGCCTTAGGCGAAAAGCATTCGAGGTGATTCACGGTCCAGCTCATCCAAGCGGCCGCGTCACGTCCAAACTACTTCGGCAGAAGTTTGCCTGGCCTGGCATTCGAAAGGACGACATTCGCTGGGCGCGTGAGTGCATCCACTGCCAAAGGGCTAAAATCCACCGCCACACAAGGACTGAACCCAATCACATAGAGTTTCCAGAAGCAAGGTTCAACCACGTTCACCTGGACCTCGTCATCATGCCCCTGGTGCAAGGTTACCGGTACTGCCTGACCATCATTGACAGGTTTACCAGGTGGCCTCAAGCAGTACCCCTAAAGGACATCCAAGCGGACACAGTGGCAGCCGCCTTCTACTCTCAGTGGATCGCACTTTTTGGCACGCCGCTGACCATCACCACAGACCAGGGCACGCAATTTGAATCGGCCCTATTCACCTCATTAGCCAGGATGATCGGCGCCGAAAAAAATCACACAACGCCATACCACCCCCAATCCAACGGCATGGTGGAGCGTTGGCACAGGACGCTCAAGGCCGAACTAATGTGCTCGCCGACGACGCCGTGGGTCCAGTTGCTTCCAACCGTCCTACTGGGCCTCAGGACCGTTTACAAAGAAGATTTGGGAGCCTCGCCAGCAGAACTCCTCCTCGGCACAACTCTGAGAGTGCCAGAAGAGTTTTTCGTCACACAGGACCTGCCTGTCTCCCCCACCACCTTCACGGAGAAATTACGCCACCACTTCAATACGTTACGTCCAAGACCAATATCACACCACACCGTTCCTCGACACTTTGTGCATAAGGACCTAGCCACGTGCACCCACGTGTTCAAGAAGCCATAAAACCTCCTCTAACTCCTCCTTTTACAGGTCCACACAAAGTCATGAGCAGGCTTGACAGCAAGAGATTCGTCATAGACGTAAATGGTCAGCCCCGCACCATTTCCACAGACCAGCTGAAGCCAGCGTACCTAGCACCAGATGAGGCTGCCTCCCTCCCTCAACCCAAGTCAAAGGTCACGCCACAGGGAGCCCAGCCGCAAGCCAGTCCGGCTGCACCTAGATCGGTGACCTTCGACCTGCCCACTCCATCAAGCCAGGACGAGGGGCCATCCGACCCATCAGGGTCGCCTTCAAATTCGGCGCCCTCTAGGGGGGAGTGGCTGTAGCGCCACCTCCCGGCGCGCCACGCAACTCGGCTTCGTCGAGTCGAGCTCACTCGTGTGCGGAACAGCAACGCCGACCAAGGAAGCAGGCGCTGCAACCCCGCGAGCTTTTCTAGCGGCGCTCTCCAGCAACGCCGCTCCCTTTTTTCTCTCTCTACCTCTGGAAGTCGAAGCGAATTGACGAGCAATGTAAAGTTACGCTAGTTGTAAATAAAATTTATTATCTCTCACACTCGCGGTATACGGATTCTCTCACCGGCACTCATTCCCATCCTCCGGGTGTCCAACGTGTTCCAGGCTCATGGTGGACCTGAGCACGTGGGCAGCCATCCCGAAGACAACTTATTACCTTTATATATTGAAGTATATACAGGGTGTTCAAAAATGAACTGGCACGACCAGTATACCCGTGTTCAGAATAACATTCTAAGCACTTTTTCCCTTTTGGCATATTTCGTAATTGTGGCTAATTATCGAGTTATGGTCAATCAAAAACTTCGATAATTAGCCAATCAGCGCTCTAGCTGACGCTGGTAGGCGGGGTTTACTCGAGCAGCATGGGCCGCACGCGGAGAGTCATGCGGGGTTCATCGTCAAATCGAGCGCTGATTGGATAATTATTGTAGATTTTAATTAACAGTAACTCCATAATTATCCCAAATTCTGAAAAATGCCAAAAGTGAAAAAGTGCTTAGAATGTTATTCTGAACACAGATATACTGGTCGTACCAGTTCATTTTTGAACATCGTGTATACGATACAAAACTTCATTTAGCCATTTTCTTTAGCGATATAATTGATTTTATTTTCATTATTATCTTTTTTTGCTATGTCAATGATTCAATATATCGTAGACTGAATCGCTATACGATTAAGAAATTTATTGTAAATTTTTTATCCACATTTTTTGGAGCTAAAATTACAATTTCATACAAATTGAGGAGGGGCTGAGGAAGGGTTGAGGAATATCACTGAGGAGGGGGGAGGATAGTTGAAAAGGAGCAAAAATATTTTTTTAATATACAGGGTGTTCAAAAATGAACTGGCACGACCAGTATAACCCTGTTCAGAAAAATATTTTAAGCACTTTTTCGCTTTTGGTATTTTTTGATATTATGGCTAATTATCGAGTTATCGTTAATTAAAAACTCTGATAATTAGCCAATCAGCGCGCGGACGGGCGCTGGTGGGCGGCGCTTTTCCCAGCGGGGAGAGCGGCATCGCCGTGAGTGCGTGTCCGTGCGCCGATGGGCCCGCGAAGTGGGGAGGCTTGTGAGGCAACGCCCCGCCCAAGCCGCTCTCCCCGCTGGGAAAAGCGCCGCCCACCAGCGCCTGTCCGCGCGCTGATTGGCTAATTATCAGAGTTTTTAATTAACGATAACTCGATAATTAGCCATAATATCAAAAAATACCAAAAGCGAAAAAGTGCTTAAAATATTTTTCTGAACAGGGTTATACTGGTCGTGCCAGTTCATTTTTGGACACCCTGTATATATAATATAGTTTAACTAAAGGAAACGGGTCTGTAATAAATTATTTAACTAAGTATGTAAAAAGAAAAAAATTAATTTTTATTAAATAATTTCATCATAAAATTCTTGTTGGTCGGATTTTTTAATAATAATTTGACCTCTTGCGGTATCTCAAAAAGTTTTCCGCATTTTTTTGTAGACTCTCTCAAACTAGAAATAATTGGGTCTGATGTTAATAAAAATCTATTGAAAATATCCACTACATTTTCTTTTCCTGAACATCTTCACGCAAATTTACTCCTATAAAATTTAAAATCTTTATTTCAGTGCTATTAAGCTTCTTCTGACAACTGACCTGAATAAAATAAAGATACATTTTATGTTTTAATATATTAAACAAATAACGTTTGCTAATAGTGTAATTTCTGTAATACCAAGAGGTAAAATAGCATGTTGTATAATGCCTCGTCCATGAATTAGTACTTTGTGCACTGTTGGTGACATAGGCCACCAATTATAATTTTTAACTAATATTTCAACAGTTTTAAATGTGTTTTTTAGAGACAGAGAGTTAGAGCCGGAACGAAAAAGTAGAGTTTAAATCTTCAAATCGTTTAAATTGCTTATCTGTCGTGCGCCTTCGTTTTTGAGATTGACTTAAAATGCTAAATAAAACTATTATAGACTGTTTTTCATTTACATTATTACATTGTTTTTCATACAGATTACTGTCTAGACATTCTTTATATTAGGTTTTAAAAAAGTTGCTGATCTGCTACACTTCCTCCACTTCTGATTGAATGATGTGATAAAATTTTTAGCAGTCCCAGGAGTTACAATGAACTTAGATTTTAAAGCGAAATCTTCTATTAATGCGCATACTTCATTCGAACTTTTAGTTGTAACATATATCAAAAGAAAATTTTCGTCGAAGTATCTCTTACTTGAATCTAATTTATACAAGTAAAAAAAGAAATATAGTATGTACAAAAATTCGTAAATAAAACGCATTTCGGGTAACAAAAATTAGTTTTTTAAAAATACTTACTCATTTCACTCATTATTATATTATTATTTTAAAGAAGTTTTGTTAATTTTTATAAATTACTAACAAACGGTAATTTATACTCATCCGATTTGAAGTTAGAGTGTTCTAAAGTTAGGTGCGGGGCAGTTTCATCTCCTATCCCTGCGAATCCTGTCCAGCGGGTATAATGCGTGCGGTTTTTTACTCCCTTATTTACATTTGCAAATATTTGCAGATGGGACTTTAATAGATTTGTTATACATGTATAACACTTCAAAATCGCGTTGGTTTTAGGTCGAACCAAGTAGAACTTCAGAAACTACGCAATGATAATTATTATTTTTTTTATTTCAAAAAATGAAATTTTTATCAATCAATAAAAATTGTAATCTACAAAGCTATACTACGAAATAGAAAAAATATTAAAAAAAGAATATCAACATTTTTTGACATTTAAAAATTTAACTAATTTTTAAATGTCCATAAATATAAGAAAGATTAATATTTTCTTTTCATAATTTCAATTCTTATTAAATAGCATATGCAGAACTATAAACAATCATTATTAATTAGATAAGACTAACTTTTTTTTGAGCCTCGTGCCCGTGTTTGAGGCCATTTCAACCCAATGTGCGCCGCCATGCGCTTACGCTACATTTCATACCACAGCGCGTCGGCCCATACTTCAGCACCGTAAAGAATGACGGATTCAGCAGCGCGTAGTAGCAGCCACCTGATGCACGGTCGTGGTTCAACGACGTTGGTCGTAACCCTGCAAAGGGAAGCCACCACCACAGCCGCCTTGTTCGTTGACCTCCGAATATGTTTTCCAAAGGTGAGCTTTGCATCTAGCATCTCGCCTAGATACTTCACGCATGCTTTGGTCTCTACCGACACCTCACCTATACTTAGCTGCTGCACTCTGGGGATGCGCTTCTTCGTGAGGAGCACAATCTCGGTTTTGGCCTCGACTAGCTCCAGCCCATAATCGCTCATCCAATAGCGAAATCGACGCATGGTCTGATCGAGCCGTGTCTGCGCCAGCGTCATATTGCGAGCAATAATCACAGCTGCCGCGTCATCTGTGTACCCGACCAGCAAGCAGCCTTCCGGCATTTCCAACCGAAAGATCCCATATGTCGGATTCTAATACGGAGCCTAGAGACCTCCGACGTGTCGTAAATTATGAATCGGTCTTTCAGATAGTCCCAGATGATCCTGATTAGATACATAGGAACAGGCTAAGCAAGACTTTAGGATGGCTCTTTGCAACCGCTTTCAGTATTTCCGATGGAAGTCCGCCAGGCCCTGGCGCCTTGTTGTTTTTAAGGAAATGCGCTGCGCGTTTTAGCTCCGCTCGTGTGAAGTGCGGTGCCTCGGGGCCTTCAGGATCCAGGGGCTCATCCCGTCGTTTAGGATGAGTCGAGAACAGGGCATGGACTATTCTGTCCATTAACTCCGCGCTTATAGGCTCGATCTTGCCGAACGCACCCAATTTGCGGGTGATAATTTTATACCCTAATCCCCAGGGATCTTTGTTCAGATACTTCCCTAGCTTCTTCCAGCAATATATCTTACTCGCTTTAATGGCTCGCTTTAGAGCATCTTTTGCCATCGGATATTCAGCGATACTGACAGCGGTCGCGCGGTCGCGCCTCTGGACCCACTGGGCCACGCGGCGCAGCCGTAGGCATCTCCGCCGCAGCTCCGCAATCTCGTCCGTTAACCATTAAGCAGGGCGACCCACACTTCTCGAAGATTTCCTCGGTATAGCTTCCTTACAGGCTTGGCGGATTAGACCCATTGTGTCATCAGTCACCGCTTCAGCCCGCTCGGAGAGCGATCCGTTTTTAGGTATTTCAACCAGGAATTGTAGACCACGTTCAAGCATGGAAGATATTCTCGTGATCCATCTTCGCAATGACCCACCTGACTGGGCGGCGTTAGGCCGCCACTGGTACGATATCACAAACGCAGAACGTGATATACTGATGATCGCTGGCCGTATAGTCTTCGATTACCCGCCAATCCCACACACGCGCAGCCAAACGTTCCGTTCCAATGGATACATCGAGGATGGTCTTCCTATAGCTAGGTCTCCTAAAGGTCGACGTGGAGCCAGTGTTTAAAACAACCAGCCTCAGCCTAGACGCCAAGTTCATTAGCCGCCGCCCCCTATAGTCTGGTAAAGGTTCATTTCATTCACCCATTCAAGAGCTTTACTGTTAAAATCTCCGGCTACTATCAGCTCACACTCCACGTCTCTGATCGCATCCTCGAGAGCATCGAGTTTGGATTGGAAGCTCTCGATGGCCTCGTTCAGAGTGAGGTAGCAGCTTACGTAAGTAACGCATCACACCCCACCCAAACGTAGCTGCGGACAGAGCCGTGACACATAAACCGTGCGCCGTCCTACTTCTGTTCAGGTTCGCCTGCAGGACCTTAGCCATTTTGGCGAGACCTCGCTAGGAGCCAGTGATGTGATTCAGCGCCGCCGGGTTGGTCTCCGGGCAGATGAAGCACCTAGGCTCGAACTTGCAGTCGATTACCCTGTGCTCCGTCCGCCCGCACTGGAAGCAGGCATTGCTCTGATCGGGGCCCCCACATCCCGGCCCGCGGTGCCCATAGCCGAGACACTTAAAGCAGCGCTCAACTTGGACCCTGACCTGAAAAATAATGTTAATTACAAGAAAACCCAGGATAAGCAATGGAATAATAGACGCCTCGGCCTTACTCTCAGGACTTTGTTGTTATTTTCATCACAATAACTAATTCTTTTTTGTTTAACAATTTACTGCTAATTTTATTATTTAAACTCTGTAAATAAACATTAATAACGGCTCTACTGAACGCGTAGGCCTTACCTTTAGAACGTTACTGTACCCCCGTACCCCCGTTCGGGGATGGAAATACGCTTCATGTAGTATGTTATGAACAGATGATGTACTAACTTCGTGCTCTTGAGCAGCTCTACGAGTGGATGTATGTGCATCTTAAGTGAATGTTAATAAAACATCTAATGACTTCTCTTAATTACTTGCTGACTTTGGTCTACCTGATCTAGGCAGGTCACTAATAGTGCCGGTATTTTCAAACCTTTTAACAGTTTTTTGAACTGTTGCAAATGAAATTAGAGTTCTATTAGGCCTAAATGTAGCATTGAAAAGATCCTTTACAGCCCTATAAAATCGCTGCTCCGGACCCCAACCTCTCATCATGAGAAGCGTTATTCTTTCTCTATCAGTGAGTTTGTCCATTGCACTTTTCTTTGCAAGAGACGCAAGTTAATCAGAATATGATAATTCAAAAACCAGTAAAATATTTTTTCAGATTGTACACTACTGCTGCGGAAAATTATTTGAACGAATTCAATAGAGGAGCTTGAAATGGTAATAATCAATAATTGTTTCTGGGTAATGCTATGGAAACTTCTCCTTTTTCAATTGCCGATATCAGATGAGGGGGACGTAAGAAACAAATTTTGACCTTGGATTGACCTTAAAGGATACAAAAAAGGTTAGGTTTGAGGTCAGCGCTACTTGTGATTGAAGAAAACATCTGAAGTAAGCTTTGATCTATTTCTTTTAATCGAGTTTTTCTGCGAGACCTCAAAATTGAACAACCTCCAAATTTACCTTTAAGAAGAATGGAAAATTATTGACCTCAATGGTTTTGAATGTAAAATTTACCGCTCTTTCCATTGCTGATGTCAAAAATGGTGCTTCCCATTAAAAAAAATTGACCTGAATTTAAAAAAAACATCAAGGTCATCTTCAAGGTCAAATCTAAGGTCGCCGTTGAATTCCTTGTCGAAAATTACATCGAATATAACCTTGACATTTTTTATAAATAAATCACCTGAAAAGTTATTTGGGTGTTTCCAGACTTTTTGGACACCCTGTATATAGTCTACTGTACAAAACTAGCATTGCGTAGTTAGGTCCGTACTCTAGACTTTAGAAGTAATTTCCCATGACTCCTCTCCTCATTTTAGTCAAAGAAGTACAGGTTGACGCCTAAATACGCAGAACATCCTAGACTAAAATCACTCCAATCCATCCCTACGCGAATGCGAGAAAACCTTAAAATTTTTATCAAAAAAAAACAATCCTAATCCAGCGTTCTCCTTAATTAGCCTTGGCTAAGGCAGATGCTATCCTTAAAAGAGAGGATTGACCTTCCGCCATTCTCTCACGTTCCATCAACTTGAACGTCACAGGTTATCTGAATGTAAACATTGCGAAGGACTTACGCCGCGTTTCTACGAAACTTATATCTTAAATACTCTTAAAACATAATTTACTAGGAAAACCCTAGATCAAAAATCTTAACTTAATAAATATAGTAGCTAACTTACATGCTAATAGTAACAGTTTAAACAACTTGTTAAAAAAATTTAATAGCGTTTTTAACGGGCTTGGTCAATTTAAAAGAAAACTGAGAATAAATTTAGAGAACAAATAAATTTAGAGAAGGACACTCAGCTATTTACGCTGTCGTCGCCTCTTAGCGTGCCTATACCTTTCTTACCGAAATTAAAGAAAGAATTAGAGAGACTTCGCGATCTGGGAGTGGTGTAGCCCGATCGTGGTCGTTCCAAAAACAAATAAAATCGAGATCCGCCTGTGCGGCGACTACACTCGCTTAAATAATGGTGTCAAGCGCGCGATACACCCTATACCAAAAATAGAAGTCCCATTAGCTAAGATGAAAAACGGGAGGATATTTTCGAGGTTGTAACGATTACGTGGAACTGTGAGCCAAATTCTGCGAACCGCGGGCCGAATTCTGCGAATCACGCGCCTATTTCGCAGAAACTCGGAGTGTCCTCGCCAGAGTTCGTGTCTCCCGATGTCGCGAGCTCGGAAACAAAAGCGAAGGTGCGCCTGGCTTCGCCCTTTTCTGCCGGACGTCCGCGGTGCACCAACCATCGACCAACACCAGCCTTCGTCGCCGACACCGATTGCCACATCCACGGCCTCCCAAACTATCTCCCGGAAAGCAATTCGTTGATGATCATCTGGAACGGCTGCTCTGATATTGGTGCGGAGCAGCATCGAGGCCTCGGGCGGCAGCATCAAATGGCGCATCTCAAGATCTTCAGGTTAGCCTCCTCCCGTTAGCTCCTGAGAGGAACCGAGCAAAATTTATAGCCGCGGCATTCCATGTTACGTATCCAGTGCGCGAATGCATAACTTCGTTCTTGGTCTTCGCATATCCGCAACGAGCGATCTCGTCTCGCAATAACGATCCTTCTTGTATATTTGTGTGGTGAATCACGCCAAATTTATAGCGACACAATATTAATGTTAATTAATAATGCAAGTAAATATTTTGTGATAATTTGAGTAAATAATTTTGGAGTCTGTTTCCTGCGCAGCGTTACTCTCCAGACCTTGCCCCGATCTGGCAGATCATTAAAGTGATAAGGGAAGGAGGCGACACCATGGAAATAGTGGTGGCATCCGCCTACTTCCCAGGAGACGCTGGTGAAGGGCCCCCGCCGAATGAGGTTAAGGCCCTGATTGAGGAATGTCAGAGAGACGGCAAGGAAGTTATTCTGGGATGTGATGCCAATGCGCATCACATCATCTGGGGTAGCACAAACTGCAATAGCAGGGGCGAAGACCTACTGGAATATGTAGCCTCTACGGAACTGGATATACTGAACAAGGGGAATACCCCAACCTTCAGAAATGCGGTAAGGGAGGAAGTTCTGGACATCACTCTGGCGTCGAGGGGAATCAGTCGCATGGTCTCTGACTGGAGAGTCTCGGAGGAGGTCTCAATGTCGGACCATGAGACGATCCAATTCGAGCTAGAGGAAGTAAAAGGAGAGGTACAGAAATGGAGAAACCCCAGGAAAACCAACTGGGACCTATACCTCAAAAGGTTAAAAGAAAGATTAACCGGAGTCGTGGACACACCCACGACAGCAGAGGAAATAGAGACAGTCTGCAGACAAATCCAGGGCGCTATAGTTGGTGCCTTTGAGGATAGCTGCAAACTGAAAGAGAGGAGTGGTTCAGTCAGTGGACCTTAATAACAATCAGGAGGTTGACAGAACCCCCAGGGAATTCTTCTTTGATAGGAAGTTTAAACTGGGGATACAACCCAAACAAGAGGTCTATCCGCAGGAAACAGGAGCTAGTTTCTGGTCTACTGACGGGTCCAAAAGTGAAAAAGGAACAGGAGCCGCAGCGTGGCTAAAGGGAATCAGCACAGAGCTGGTACTCTCCCTGGAAGACCATTCAACGGTATTCCAATCGGAGGTTAAAGCCATCAGGAGCTGCGTAGAGCACATGCTGGAGAAGGAATGGAGAGACCGCAAGGTCACCATACACTCGGACAGCAGAGCGGCACTACTAAGTGTTAGTAAGGTAGAGGTCACCTCGTTAGAAGTGAAAAGGTGCCGCAATGCTTTAGATAAACTTGCGGAAAGGTGTGACATAGAATTAAAGTGGGTCCCGGGACACTCGGGTGTTCTGGGCAATGAAAAGGCGGATAGACTCGCGAACAGAGGAGCGGCGGGAATTAGAGCAACCGATACCAAGGTTGCCATACCGCTTTGCCACCTAGAAAGGAAGATCCAGAAATGGGTAGAAAGGGAACAATGTAAAAGATGGCACGACAGCCAGGGGTGCAGACACATCAAAAGCATCATTGATGGGATGATACCCCGAAGCTGGAAAGCAGAGCTGATCAAATTCGAAAGAAGAGAGATCAGGCTAGTGGTAAGTTGGCTCACGGGCCACTGTGACCTGGAGTATCACAAACACAGGATAGGTAAAACGAGTAGGAAACTCTGTAGGCTCTGCGGTGAGGCAAATGAAACCCCCGCGCACCTTTTGTGTGACTGCCCAAGACTCATGGGAGTTAGGTGGAGGGTGTGTGGGGATTTCACACTAGAGCCCGAAGATGTTAGGAACTTTAGTGTACTGGGCCTTATAGGCCTAATAAAAAGGATCAAATCCAGCCTATAGGCTGGGGAAGGTAAGAGGATACCGGGCTTCCATCGTTTTTCGAGCCTGGGGGTATAGGGACATTCGAATTGGATGTCGATGTTCGGAATGATGATACTCGGAGGCAAAGCGCAATGAGCCTCTGGCCTACGCGCGAGTCGGCACGTCCCCGAGCAGGGGCAGCCGGTGCGTCTCCACTTTTGACCGACTGTCGAGTATCGACTATCGACTAAATCAATAATATTTTTAGTAATTTTTCGATTAGATGCACCCTTTTCGGAAAAAAAATTCAAGAGTTTAATAATGTTTAAATATTAGCGAGTTTTTTTTCTCAGAAACTATGCGTTTAGTCAAAAAAGTGTTAAAAGCACTTTTGATTCAAAATTTTATGCTCTTTCCAAATCCGGTGTCAAAAGTAGGGGTTCCCATTTGAAAAAACAAAGTTGACCCTGAAATGACATTCATTTTTGCACAATTTTAGAACCGAGCAGGTTGCAGACCGCAGGAATTTTCTACGATATCTTGAACAGAAAAAGCAAGTTAATCAAAAACCTAATACCGTACTGGCAACTTAAAGAGCATTTTTCTATTTGTAATAAGCTCTTAGTATATAACTCATGATTAGTGATTCCTCCAGGGCTTCAACTGGAAATGCTTAAAAAATTCACGAGAGTCATTTCGGAATCAGCAAATGCAGGGAAAAGGCAAAACAATCAGTATGGGGCTGGGTTTGAGCGAACAATTGCGTAATTTAATTGAAAATTTAATATACACCAACCGTGCGTGGTGGAAAAATTTCCCGAGCGTTCCTGGCAGAAAGTAGGTTTAGATTTATTTTATAACTGGTGTTGGTATGTCATCATAATTGATTATTACTCGAAATATTTTGTAATCTGCCAGTTAAAATCAATGTCTGAAAATGAGATTATCAAGCATTGTAAGGTAGTCTTCGCTCGATTCAGAATTCCGGAGATTGTTCGAAGGGATTTCCGCGCGTAAATTTGCTAAAAGTTTTGGATTCGAGTACGTTACGAGCTCTCCAAAATTTTCTTAGAGCAAAATTTTCTTAGAGCTTAGAAAAATATAATAAAAAAAAAATATAGATGTTAATCTAGGATTACTTGCGTACCGAACAACTCCGCTGCAAAACGGTTATACACCAGCCGAGTTTTTATGCTTAAGACGGACCAGGTCGCGTCTTTCTTCGATTAAAAGCTTAGAATTCATTACATAACACGCTGAGGTAGCGGATAAAGAAAACGCACGGTAAGGCTTACCAAAAGAGCGCGTACAACAAGCGTCACCGCGTAACGAATCTACGTGATGTTGATGTAGTAAGCAGGGTATGGATTATCGATACACGTTTGTATGGTTAGATTATTAACCGTGACAAAAGTCCGAATTCTTACATCGTTAAAACGAAGAACGACAGCGAGATCCGGCGTAATCGTTGGCATATTGTTCCCGCGCCGTACAAACACTCGCTTAATGAAAATATTGTTGCGCACCGGTAACTCCCGAATCCATGGGAGACTTATGTAATTCGAGCAAACTCGAAAGCTCCGCCGAACAAGCAGGCACTCCTGCCGATCCCGCCGCGCAGGCGAATCCTTCTGTTCCACCGTCACATGTCGTGGCACCGCAACAGGATTTGAATGTACTCGCCCATTTGGATAATGTGTCGTACAAGAATGTAAACGCGTGATATTTAGAATGTATTGGATCCGAGGCCTCCTATAAGTTGTAACGGGCAACCGACCGCGTGTGTGGGAAGGGGGGGCTGCACGCACAAAAAAATGGTTTGAAAAATGTTTGCAATAGTTAAACTAAATAGACCTTATTGGCGAACGCGTTAAATTAATTAGTAGTTATACAAGATGAGCTTAGTAAATAAAAGCACCATAAAGGAAAGAGAGGATCCAGGCCAGACCTTGATGAAACAGAATAAATGTAATTTTTTTATGTAAGTTGAACTAACTATTTATTAATTCCAAATTAATAATTGTAATGAATTTTTAATAGATTTTCTCAAATTTTCAGTATCTACAAAGCATTACTCAAAAAAAGAAAATTAACCCATTATGATCGAACAACAAATAAAAACCAGCTTAAGTCATCAAATTGTTGACAAATAAAAAAACTGTATCAGCTATTAAGCATTTCAAACGAAAATATTAATCTGTAGGGGACGGGAAAGCCACTATAGTGGCTCGACCATGGATAGACACTTTACATATGAGTATTTCCCAATTTTAGAGACAAATATTATATGTTTTTTATAGAAAATACTGAGAAATTGAAAATTCCAAAATTCCCCGTCCACTAAAGGTTAACTAATACTTAAGTTGAAAATTAATTAATTCTTATTACTTAATTATTAAATTTATTATAAGTATACTATCACTGCAATTATTGTATTTTTTCATTACATAAATAAAATTTTTTTAAAAAATAAAGTTTTATAATATATTTACAAAAATAAAATATTTAATAAGGAATTTATAAAACAAGCTTTATAATAAATGTATAAATATTTTAAAAACTTTTTCACATGGGAATGAACAAGAAGTTTAAAAGGCACAAGTTATCGTTATTCTGATTTCTATTAGTTAAGTGGATAATTGATTTTAAGATATAGACAACTAGCATTGATAAAATTAATCTTTCCTATTAAAGTAGCTTTGACATAGTTATCTAGTTAGATTACGGTTGACTAACACACTTTAAGCTACATAAACATTTTATACAACAGAATTGTCCGTGCAGATTCCATTTGTTCCGGCTGTCAAGTCATCTGACATATATCCCAGCCCCTTTGTGCCTTTACTTTTTCTGTCGCGGAGCGTGAACTGTCTGTATACGAACAAATAATTTTTAATTTATTTTTAGCTTATTTTTCTTCAAATTTTCAGATGAAATTTAAGTACAATATATTATCATTGAACTAAAATATTAACTCGGTCAAGATTCCACCAAGTAAAGAAAAATATGATAAATCTTGGATTGTGTATACGTAGTATGACGTATTCCACTCTTAATTTATCCTAGAAAATGATAGTATTTTTAAATATTATATAATATTTATCTCATTCTGGTTATAGAGCCTGTACTTTACTGTAAGCCAGACAAATGTTCGATTGGTAATTTATATTTTGTTACATCAACATAGTTGCAACATTTTTCTTGATTCTTTCTAAAGTGATATAGATTATCGATGAACTATTATTTTGCTTTAGTTATTTAAGATCTTTAAAAATATAGATTATTGTTTGCAAAAGTGTATTTTTATCTTAAAATTTTCAGATAATTTCAGGAGAGTCAACATATGAGATATCCACTCCATAAGTCTCGCAATCAAAAAATTAATTTGCCTGAAGCTATAAGAAAATTATCTTTAAAACTATCAAAATACGTTTGCAAAATATTATAGTTATAAATAATAAGATGAGAAAGGTACAAACTATCGAAAATTGTATTATTACCGATTTTTCCAAATGTTCCATAATGTATAACTTAGAAATGAGTGGGTCTACACTAAAATTACTAAAGGAATTTTTTGAGAAATTCCTTAGGAAATTTAAAGAACATTTTTATTTTCAGATAGGATCAAAGCCACTTGGTTAAATCAGCAATTTAAATCATATTGCGCATTTCATCAAATGCGCCAGGATTTAAAAATCAGAAATAATTCATGTCTTGGTAAAAACTGCCATATCCATCCACTATTATATTAAGGAGCTTAATTCCAGGGTTTTTTTTCCGACCACTTTTCACCCCTGCCGAAAATAATCAGGTGATATATCAGGTGATAAATCAGTGGCGAATTTGACACGACAAATCACCTGACAAATCACCTGATATATCACCTGACAAATCACCTGACATATCACCTGGCACATCACCTGGCACATCACCTGATTTATCACCTGATATATCACCTGACATATCATATGATTTTTCTTTAATGCAATTAACTATATATACAGGGTGATACTGTGAGAAATTTATTTCTTATTCGCTGATCATTTGCCAAGTGTATATTAACGAGTAAAACAGATAATGACAATGTTCTGATGTGAAATACATTTTGAATGCATTCCACCCCATAATCTCTTGCAAGAACGCATAAAGAGCTACAGGAGGGATATTGCAAGGATATGTGCGAGATAATCGAAATAATATTACTAGTCACATCGTCTTATATATTTCGTTATATGTGGGTGTGATGCATCACTTGATTTTTCGCGGCTTTTTTACATGAGACTTTATCTTTGAAATCTAGTTGACAAGCTGATCACCTGACATATCACCTGACATATCACCCGTCATATCAACTGATATATCATCTTACATATCATATGATTTTTCTTTAATGCAATTAACTATACAGGGTGTTCGAAATGTTCCGGACCCCCCACTTATAACATAAAGTAAGCATTTTGGAAAAAAATGTTAAATACAAAAGTTGTTAAGTTTTGAAGGTTGAACTAAATGATGACCTTGGATTTGTTATTGGTTATCATTTTCAAGGTCATTTAAAGGTCATCTTCAGTTTTTTAAATAGGGACCCCTATTTTTTATTTCAGATTCTGAAAGAGCACAAAATTTTACATCTGGATATGTATCCACGTTATGGCTCAAAATGACCTACAGAGGTCATTTAGTGGTTAAATGATTATTTAGTAGCAGAAAGCCAAGAAATCCCGATTATTAAGAACTTTGGGTGTATTTGACGAAAAGAAAAAAAAAATTTCGTACTTTAATACTAAAGTACATAATTTGATTTTCTAGGACGAACTTTATGGTCACTTTAAAATTGGCCTTCATTTTTAAGGTCATTTGAAAGTTATCTTCAGCTTATTAAAAAGGGACTCATTTTGTATTCCGGATTCTGGAGGAGCATTAAATTTTAGGTCTGGAGATATGTACAATATCCACGTCATGGCTCGAAATGATCTACATAGAACACTTGGGGGTTATTAATTTCAAAAGCAAAATAATCTAACCGTTTTACATGAACAGTTTTTATTGCAATAATTTTTTGCAAGGGTTACGAGTTTCTACGCATGATTCATAGCATTTTCAGGATCGTTACTTGTACCTTAGAAGATTTTGCTCACTATTCTTTTTAGGAATCAGTTCATTTATAATTGTTAATTAACAATTGTTTACTCCTATTTACTTTTCTGTTTTCAAGAGTTAAGTGAAGTTCTCTTACTTCGAAATTCAGATAATTGTATTAATTTTCAATAATTGTACTTTTAATCGTAGTGAAAAATGGCACATCTTACTGAACGAGAAAGAATATCTTTGTTGATGATGCGAGGGTGGGGTGATCAAGAGAGAGGTTACAAACAGGTACAGCGTTTATTCAATGAAACATTCAGAGTTGAAGAAAACAACCCTATTTCAAAAAGTACCGTAATTCGTACAATTAGACGTTTTGAAGAGACAGGTGGTATTAAAGATCGTCCTAAATCAGGTAGATCCAAATCATCGTCTAATGATGAAAAGAGCTTAGACGTATTACAATCATTTATTGAGGACCCCCATTGCAGCATCAGACGTTGTGCACAACAGCATGAAATGGGAGCTGCATCTGTGCACAAAATTTTGAAACTCAACAAATGGCATCCTTTCAAATTAAAGTTGGTACAGGAATTATCTGAAGATGATTTTGATAGAAGGGTAGAGTTTTGTGATGTAATGATGCAAATGATATCTGATGATCCTTTGCTCCTCAATAACATTGTTTTCTCTGATGAAGCCACGTTTGAGTTAAGCGGAACAGTGAACAGACATAATTGTCGATACTGGAGTAACATCAATCCACATTGGATGAGAGCGGACCACACGCAACATCCTGAAAAAGTAAATGTTTGGGCTGGCATATTTAATGGAATAGTACTTGGCCCTTTCTTTATTGAAGGTAATTTAAATGCTGCAATGTATGAAAACATGCTTCGAGACCAAATTATACCTGCTATACGGAATTTAACGGGTGGAAATCTGGACGAAATTTACTTCCAACAGGATGGTGCTCCTGCACACTACGGTATTCATGTTCGCCGATATTTAGATGCAACATTTCATGATAGATGGATTGGGCGGAGAGGTACAATTGAATGGCCACCTCGGTCCCCAGACCTAACGCCTCTTGATTACTTCCTTTGGGGATACTTGAAGGATAAAGTTTATGATATAAAACCACGTGACTTGGATGAATTACGCCAAAGAATCACTGATGAAATAGACTTGATACCTCAGCAAATCTTGCGAAATGTTGTTGCAGCCTTTTACAATCGGTTAGCACATTGCCAAACTGTTAATGGGCAACAATTTGAACAGTTGTTGTAAAAAGTTCCTGTCAACGACATTTTAAAAAAATTCAGTTTGGGCGAATAGTCCACTGTCTTGATTTAGTTAGCTGGGCCGCCGATAGTCCTGCCTTAGCTGACTGGGCCGCTAGTGTTCTTGTCTTAGTAGGCTGGGCCGCCGATGGTCTTGCCTTAGTTGGCTGGATCACCCATGATGTTACCTTAATTAGTTGTACCTCCCGTGCCTGAGCAATAAGGCTCATTTTGATTAGACATTTTTTTATTTACCATTTTCTCCCCCGAGGTATGTAGTTGTTGGGCCTAAGGCTTATTTTGATTAGACATTTTTTTATTTATCATTTTCCCCCCCGAGGTATGTAGTTGTTGGGCCTAAGGCTTATTTTGATTAGACATTTTTTTATTTATCATTTTCTCGCCCGAGTTATGTGGTTGTCTGGCCTAAGGCTTATTTTACGCCAGTGTCAATTACACCTTCTACAATCCTAATGCAGAATTTAGCGCTGGTGCAAAATGGAGAATTACAACTAGAAGGCTTAATTTGGAAAACTAAAGTTAACTTTCAAATGACCTTGAAAATCAAGGGCAATGTCAATTTAACGCCACCATAAAGTTTGTCTTGCAAAATCAAATTACTTTAGTATTGGTCAGATACGCTCAAAGTTCTTAATAATCGGGATTTCTTGGCTTTCTGCTACTAAATAATCATTTAACCACTAAATGACCTCTGTAGGACATTTTGAGCCATAACGTGGGTACATATCCAGATGTAAAATTTTGTGCTCTTTCAGAATCTGAAATAAAAAATAGGGGTCCCTATTTAAAAAACTGAAGATGACCTTTAAATGACCTTGAAAATGATAACCAATAACAAATCCAAGGTCATCATTTAGTTCAACCTTCAAAACTTAAAAACTTTTGTATTTAACATTTTTTTCCAAAATGCTTACTTTATGTTATAAGTGGGGGGTCCGGAACATTTCGAACACCCTGTATATCAAGTGTTATATTGTGAGAAATTCATTTATTATTGGCGGATCATTTGCCAAGAGGGTTTTGTCGATTAAAACAGATAACGACAATATTCTGATGTGAAACATTTTGAATGCATTCCGCCCCAAATTCGCTTGAAAGATCGCGACTGTAGGAGTTGCACGAGAGATATTGCAAGGACTTGTGCTTGTTATTTGTAATAATATTACGAGTGTCATCAAGATTGATATTTTGTTATATGTGGGTAATCTAGTTGACAAGCATATCACCTGACATATCACCTGATATATCACCTCATTTATCACCCGATGTAATGTACTATTTTGTTAAAATATTTGCATTTGAAAAAAATTATTTTTTTGTTAGCTCGAGTAAATTTATTTCGATGCCCGCCTCGACATTTGCGGCACGAGCGCAGCGAGTGCTGCTAGTCGGAGGGGGGGGGGCGGTCATCGAAAAAATCAAGAGTATAATTTCATTACATAGAATGATAAAAAATAATGGATAACTATTTTTCCGTTTTTCATTCAAACTTTTACTAATAAAGATATAAATGATTAATAACAGTGACGTAACTATGGCGTACTATATCTATATTGTGCACAATTGTGACGTCACTCGGTCACTCAGATTTTTGAAACGCGCTATATTCGCAAAATATAAATAAAACCTCAACCGCGCTATCTTTCAAAACATAAACAAAACCTCCAAAACGTTTATTTTAACAAAATCTGCAGTTGCCTAGCTACCAGCTCAAAGGCATGCGTGGCGAAAACTGTTATCAGTGGCGAAAGCTTGACTATATATGTATAATGAATAAAGAATATCGTCATCGAAATCAGTGGCGAAGCTGCGTACTTTCGACCAGGGGATAAAGAAAAATAATTATCTTTAATGCTAGTATTTCGTATTTTTGTGACATACTTCGGTTACATTCCACATGATTCTTATCAATAGGAAAAAGTTATGCTTTCAGACTACTAGACAAAAAAATAATCTTTTAACGTAATAAAAGCATAATATCTAACGTATTTATTAATCACAACCCATATACCAGATTCCAGAAGAAGCTCAATCAGATGTTACGAACTACCTAGATGCAATGTTTGACGAATTACATAATTTCAATGAAGAAAAAAATCCCGAGACTTTTCAAGACTTAATAAGCAGCCTATAATTCATGAATCAGCTTATGACGCCTGTAAATATTTGCAAAGGAGAATTATTTCTAATGCTATTAATATACTGCCTCAAAAATAGTATTTCAATAACGGGCATGACAGATATATTTAAAATTATTAATTACATGTTTGCGAAACCGATACTTCCAAATATAAAATATTTTTTAGATAAATATCTTAATCCGGGTGATGATATAACATTCCATGCAGTGTGTCAAAATTGCCGTTCATATATTGGCATTTGCGACACTTGTAATGAAGATTTAGATTTGTCAAATCCAAGCAACACTAGCTTTTTATAACTATAGATCCGTCGCAACAAATATCAGATTTAATAAAAATTAATGAAAATCATTATGATTACATAGTTAATCAGAGGTGTCATAAAGAAGGACAAATAGATGACATATACGATGGCAAATTATACAGACAATTTGTCGCATGTTTATCACCCAAGGATAGACATCAGTATGTAACTACAACATTTAATACAGATGGAGCTCCAAAATTTAAATGTTCAAAATATTCAATTTGGCCAATATATTTAATGATAAATGAATTGCCTATAAAAAGTCGTATGAAAAATTTGATAACGTGTGGATTATGGTTTCATAAAAAAACCCGATATAAACGCTTTTTTAAATCCATTTATAGGTGTAATGAATACGTTATCAAACATTGGGATTCCTTGCGATATAAACGGGCAAAAACTTAATATAAAACCGTATGTACTAACTTGCGTCGTCGATTCTGTGGTAAGAGCTCAATCAGCTGTGTACAAGGGACCAAACAATTTAATGGCAAATATGGATGTAATTGGTGTTTGCATGAAGGTTTTTGGCACGCTGGAAGTATGCAATATCCTATAAAAGAAAATATACCAGAGCTTCGAAAATCAGAAGATACAATATCGGCTATGCTTACTGTAACTCCGGGAAAACCAATATTAGGTGTAAAGTACGCATCACCATTTATAAATAAACAAGAATTTAACATCATTTCAGGCTTTGTTCCTGACTACTTACACTGCTGCTTAGAAGGAGTCGGAAGTCGCATTACGGAAACATTAATTCAAGGAAAGGATGCAAAAGATATAAAAAAATTTGATAAGGCATTACAAAAAATAACCGTACCTTATCAAATATCACGTTTAACTCGGCCATTTAGTATAAGAGACGATTGGAAAGCACGAGAGTGGGAGAATTATATTCTTTATTACAGTATACCATTTCTGTCAACAGAAATAAGTAATAGATTATTAAAATATTGGTCATTATTCGTTGAAAATATGTACATTCTGTTGCAGAACAGCATAACATTTGAGGAAATAAATAAAGCAAACGAAATGTTAAATAAATTTGTAATTGAAACGGAAATAAATTTTGGAGTAACAGAAATGACATACAACATTCATCAGTTGCTGCACATCTGGAAAAGTGTTTATGACTGGGGTCTTTGTTCGGCGCAATCAACTTTTCCTTTCGAATCTACCAATGGTACATTATTAAAAGCAATAAAATCTGCTAAAGGAGTGACACAACAAATTAGCCGGTTTATACACATCAATCATCAAGTATTAGTCCTGGAAGAATATGTATACAAAAATACTGCAAATATAGCCAAAATATATTGTGAGGATGTACTAAATGGCCGAGTAAAATCTACACACAAAGTTAAAGATATTACATACTTTGGAAATGGAGACGACGTTGATGATAACGTGAAAGAATATCTAAATTTGTCTGATTCAGCAAAAAATTTATGCGCATGACAAAAGATGGATGTTTATTTAAATCTTCTATTAAAATGAATAACAGATCAAGTGACTCACATGTCAAATTGAAGGATGGAAGGTTTGTAAAAATATTATATTTTATAGTGGACAAAAAACTTGAGAAAACCGTGTGCCAATTAATTGTAACAGCAGAACATACTCTACCGTACCATCCGAAATTAAGACTGATCAAAAGAATAGAAGAATCATTAATGGTTGTAAATACAAATGATATTGACAATATTTGTGTAAATATGATTTTAAGTAAAAGAAAGCAATACATATGCCCAGTCGCCAATGCAGTACATTATTAAAGTTATGAAACAAAGCTATTTGTTATATATTTGTCTTCAATTTACGTTAAACCATCATGAGGAAGGCTATGACTTGCTGAGTATAAAATATTGTAATAGAAATGCTACAAATAAATAAAAAATATATAATAAGTCTTTAACAACGTTAAAAGACTTCTATATCATGTATGAATATGCTTGAGCATTGTTATATAATTCCGAAATATAAAATCAGATTATACTTGCACAACAATGTAGTCATAAATACACCTCTAATATAACAAAAAAAAGGGTACCCAATTTCTTAATTAACGAACGGTTTATTAGTAGCGCATTATAACTTACGACAAAACCTATAAATAAATATAGGTTATATCTACCGTGATGGCTTCCGAGACATCTAAGATAACGTGGTACCTAATATATTACTTGAATGTGAATGAGAATTTCAGCTAATAAATCACTTCAGATAAGAATAATAGAAGATAATGTCTCGCATAAAAAAGACGCGAAATATCAAACGGTCTATCACCTGACTTAACGATGTATCTAACTTGATGTCATACGGGACATTATTTTGCATGTTTCGCACAAGCCATTGTGCTATTATTACAAATAACAGGTGATATATCGGGTGATATGACAGGTGATATGTCAGGTGATATGTCAGGTGATCAGCGTGTCAACTAGATTTCAAAGGTAAAGTCTCGTGCAAAAAAGCCGCGAAAAATCAAGTCATGCATCACCCTGCATTTAACAAAATATATAAGTTAATATGACTAGTAATATTATTAAATCATATGATATATCAGGTGATATATCAGGAGATATGTCAGGTGATATGTCAGATGATCAGCTTATCAACTAAATTACAAGGGTAAAGTCTCGTGTAAAAAAACCACGAAAAATCAAATGATACATCACCCAACATATAACGAAATATATAAGTCGATGTGACTAGTAATATTATTTATAGGACAAAACTCATTGAACATGTTTCCCTGTTGAAAAGACATAAAATACTATAAAAAAAAATCTATGTGGATCAATGTGTATATCTGCACCAGGCATTCCTGACATAATTGTATAAGCGAATTTTGACTGTATCAGAAATAATCAGGTTACTACTATTCGATTTATAGTACACGCCGCATAAGACAATATAAAAAATGAAATTTTATAAGGTTTTATAAGGAGAGACCGAAACATGTGAAAAAAGTAAATAAATTTATAGTATTATATCCGGTATATCATTTTAATAAAAAATATCCGAAAACATTTATCTAATTTTACAAGGATTGGTACATAATTTCTTATGTGCTATTATAGGGAAAATATAAAAGCTGTTTAAATGGCTTTTATCGTATTTAAAGTTAATTTTTTTAATCTCTCTTTATTTTTATAGGTTTGTATAAGTCGCATCACGATAATAGTATCTGACAGTCATATTTTATAGGGTACTTTATAGGTTAAATCCGAAAAATAAGGGAATCATTTTCAACAATTTATCGGGATATATAATGCATTATACATAAAGTAGTATATCAGCCAACTGTAATTTATGGGGAATGCAATCGAGTGTTCATTGATTCGCTTGCTATACCAATAGAAATTTATATGGCATATGGAGATAAAATTAAGTAACTCTTAGCAGTTTTTATCGTACTGCTCCTGTACTTTGCAAATTGATTATCGCATGTTATAGAATAAATAGAAATTCTATGGGAATCTTTAGTAAATTATTTACTGGGCTAAGTAGTTTATTTTACTTAAATAAGTACAATAAGCAATTGCAGTTCACAGGGTATGAAAATAAATAAATTAATGTCAAAAGATTACGATTGTATTGATACATTTTTATTAAGTTAAATTATACGTAAATATTTTTAAGGAAATATTTTATAATTTGTAACGGGGTTATCCTTGACTGATTCACCTCGCGGAGGAGACCTGCCTCCGCGAGATGGGTGCAATGGGGCACGCACGAGTGCCCCGTGAGGTCCTTACCTCGGGGTGCGCGCGAGCACCCGACGGCGAATACACGTCGCCGCGGCCCGTATACAACGTGAGAGTACGCCTGTACTCTCACTTCTTGTACTCGCGTGCTATTGCGCGAACGCGCTCCTCGCGTTCGCGTGGCTGTCGTCCTCCTGGACTATCGCCGATGCCGGCCGCTCAGCTCTACGATAGAGTGGCGGTATCCGGGAGGTTGGGGACGAGGAAGGTTTGTCGAGTAGTCCCGCGGACTACCCGAAAGAATGACGCGAGCAAGTAAAATATAGATCGGAGGCCTTTATTGCCTCTGCAAAGTAAATTACAATAGTCGCGTCCCGGAGAAGTTAGTAGATGTCGGGCGCGCGAGCCGAATGCTCCGAACGCGCCCGAGTAAAGCCGAACGGAGCCGCGCGCAAACGCAAGCGCGCGCGCTCCTACGAATTCTCGCCCGCGTCGAGAATTCGCCGGCCGATCGCGCGGTCCGCGATCGGTGGTGTTTACGCGGAGCACGACTTTGCTCCACGTAAACAAACGTTTGCGTCCGAGAGCAGGCCGCTTGCCTACTCTACACGTACACACACGTACGCACGCATACGAGGGAACGGGTCGCTTACCCGTTCCACGCAATGTACAACGAATTCGGCCTCGAGCCCGCGCTCGAGGTTCCGATATCGAATTACGCGGCAGCTCTTCTACGAGAGCCGCGACTCTCGCCGCACGAGAGTCCGCGATCGCGATCTACGGAGAGAGAGAGAGAAAGAACGGGGGAAACGTTCCCCGCGTTCGACGAACGAAAACTTCCGCTATAGAGTCGAGGCGCTCCTCGACTCCTCGCCGCGTACACGCCCGCACTCTCAACACAGTCTATGGGCGGTACTTACAACCGTATCAGCCTACGCTCGTTCTCGGCTGCTACCTCGTGCTTCCTTCACGTGGACGGCTTCCTCTCGACTCTCTTATTCGTACCCCGTTCGCACACGCACGCACACGCGTCCGTCCTCGCTGACGGCTCGAGAGAATCTCGTATTCGTACCCCGTTCGCACACGCGCGCACACGCGTCCGTCCTTGCTGACGGCTCGAGAGAATCTCTCGAGATTGCCCACCTGGCAATCTCTTCTCCGCGCGCCGGCTTAGCCTAACCTAAGCCGCGCTCGCGCCCGCTCGCGCCAGCTCGCGACGACGCGAGGGTACCCCGCAGTACCCCGCGTCACAAATTCAATATAAATTTAAATAAAATAATAAATAGGTTTTACTGATGTTAACTAATAATTTTTTTATTATCTTATTAGTTAAATCACACGGAGAGAAAAAGGTACTCAATACATAACAGGTTAAGTAAGAATAATTCAAATTGAACGTTACTGTCTTCCGATCACCGAACCGTTCTGTAGCTGTAACCAATTTTTTCTCTCCTTGCAGAATAAATAAGGCACTGCAAATTGACACTTATAAAATTAAAAGACGAATGAAAGAAAGTTTTTAAGAAAATTAATACATATATAAGTTCCACAGCGAGAAGATTGCATCAGTAATGAAAGAATAAATTTGAATTCAGTGTAAATTGATTGGTAACAATTACTATACTCTAAAACTACTTTTAAACTTCATAAAAAATGCGGAAATTTAAGTTAATTAAGAATTTGGATCGTTCTTTTCGATTCCATCGTTTCAATTATCCTCATCTTCACTATTGCTGCTACTACTGCAATTACTTCCTGCAGTCGTATCATCTAAATCTTCACTACTTTCTTTATTACTTTCTTCGATAGTATTGTCGTCTTTTCTCTTATTTTTTTTTGAGACTGCTCTTTTTGATTTTGACAGACTTTTCTTAATGTTGTTATTTGTACGTGGTCCTCTAGGTTTTCTACTTAAATCCCACATTTTTTGGCCAATCCATACACCGACATCCCTTTTCTGTTCATTTTGAATGAGGTTTTCTAATAAAACCTTATAAAACATGATTAAATTTATCGAATTAAACTGATAAGAAAAGATGAATTTTATCTGGTTAACCAGATGAAACACGATAAATTGTATCAGTAAACCTCATAAAATATGATAAACTTTATCAGGTCAACGTGTTAAAATCAGAAATTACCAATGAAAACATACGTTTACTATTTTAAATGCTTAGCTTATTATTTTAATTTTACTCAATTTTTTTCTTCAATAATTAATCATTAAGCACGTACTTAACCTACAATTAGGTTAAGTACATGTAATATGTTGTAGAAAAAAATCTGTTACTCTTTGTAAAAAAAAATATATCTAGAAATATAAAAATAATAATTCCAATAATTAGAAACATACCTTTGTGTACTGATTTTGACTAAATATATGCGGATGCACTGAGATTATTATAGCACTGCCGGAATCCACGTTTCGCCGATTTAATTGTGACTTAATTGGGTATATTACATGCACATGTCGTAAAGGTTTATTCAGATAAGTAAGAAACGTGACATTTGCCGTTATTGGTAAACTAGGGTGGCTTTTTACCTAGACATCCTGAATTTAAATTGAGAATAAATAAAACTTATAGTATTGTATAATGAGAATCCCATGGATTCGAATAACTTTCATAAAAGATTTTTAAAAATTAATAAGATAAAATACATAATGCAAAAATTGCTACAATAAATTTATCGGAATTTATAATGCAAATGAAGTTGGATTTTATGATTAGAAATAAAAGTTATAGTATTTTATAATAAAAATCCCATGGATTGGAATAACATCAATATAAAGATTTATAAGAATTAATAAGGAAAAGTTCATAATGCAAAAATTGCAACAATAAATTTATCGGGATTTATAATGCAAATGAAGTTGGATTTTATGAGTCGAAATAAAAGTTATAGTATTTACTATAATAAGAATCCCATGGATTCTATTGACTATAACAAAAAGATTATTTAATTTGCTTTTGTTTAGAGCCTTTTATAGGATACTTTATCGTTAAACTATTGATTTAATTGTAGCATTTAATAAAATTTAGTAAAGCACTACAATTAAATCATATAAAGTACTTTACTAGGATATATAAATATCTATAAACATAAGCAAATGCAAAGATTTTATTATGCAACCCTTTTGAAAAATCTTACGTAAGATCTTACGTAAGATTTTTCAATAGGGAAGTTATTCGATTCCACGGCTTTATTATTATAAAATACTGGAAATTTTATATAGATGTCACGTCGTACCCTAATTTTTCCGATTTTAGCGCCACAATACTACTTTGAGAAATTCTCCCAAACTAGTACTTTTTATGCTAGTTGGTAAGGAATTGACCCAGAGGATAAGAACATCTCGGGGCATCACTTACCCACAGAATAGAAAAATAGGCCCTCGCTTTGTTTTTCCTTGCCAGCACTGCCAGTGTAAATGTGACAGGCACCCTAAATCGCTCTGGGAAATTCACTTTAACCGTCATAAAAAAGTCGTAAAATCGCCGCTTCTTACTAAGCTAATACTAAACAGACGCGAGTTAGTTTTTTTTTTGGTTTCCTTCTTTCTAGAAAGTCGCCACCGCACACGTGCACCGCAGCCGGCCATGCACGCATTTATGTTCGAACAATATTTTATTTTTCTACTTTTATATTTAAACAAATTATCATAATTCAATTAAAGGCAATCTAAACCTTTTACTTCAAAACTATGCCTATTTCTCGAATGAAAGAAATCGGATAATATTTCAATAGTAAATGATAAAAATTCCATAACTAAATAAAAAATTAAAACGAAAACTTTTCTTAATTAACTTTCAATAAAATTAAGTTAAGATAAAATTAAATATTATCTTTAAGATTTCGCACAATAAATAACGAACATTCTTCTTATAAAAAACATTATTTAGTAAAAATTTAATTTTAATAATAATTTAATAAAAATTATGTAAATATAAAAAGAACAAATTGATTATTGCTGTGCATAAATAGAAGAGCATTGAATTATTTAAATTATCCTTTTTGTTGTTTCTTTTTCCCTAAATAAAAGCTATTTTATTGAAAATTATAGCTATCACTTCGTTCTTTTTTTTGCATATCTATTTATTTATGTAAATAACTTTAAAATAACGAGGATTATAATTAGAAATTATTAATAATAATAGTTATTAAGAAACTAAATAATAAATGTAAAATCACTGTAATGGGGAGCTTGTTCTCCCTCTTTCTGGGTACTCTCTCTCTCTGCCAAGGCCCACCCATGCAGGGACCGCCTCTGTCCTATGCCTAAGCATTGGAAGGCTGACCCACTGACCCCAAGGAAAACCCCGAAATATTTTCCTCCAATTAGGGAAATTTCAGATTTTCGCCACCCTCTCCACTCTCTCAGACAATCAGCCAATTAGATAACATCTCCATAAGACGCTTGCATTAGCTTTTTGTATAAAAAGCCCTGCAATTGCTCCAAAAAGCAGTTCTACAGTCCAGTCCAGTTCAGCTCAGCAGTTCTTCAATTCTTCAATCATCTCCAAGAGTTTTCTTCAAATTCATCCCCGGAATCAACGCTTCTACCCGCTGCTGTCCACCCCTGCCGCCGCCGACGCCGCCGACGCTGCTTGCTCCTGCTGCTGCTTCCGCCGCCGCCGACGCCAACGCTGCCGCTGCTGGTTCCGCCGCTGCCGACGACGTTGCTCGCCGACGCCAACGCTGCCGCCGCTGCTGCTGCTGCCCGCTGCCGCTGCTGCTGCCCGTTCCCGCCGTCGACGCTGCTCGCTCCTGCTGGCGCTTCCGCCGCTGCCGACAGGGTTGCTCGCTGCTCGCCGACGCTGCCGCCGCCGCTGCTGCTTCCCGCTGCTACCGACGCTGCTCGCTCCCGACGCCGCTCGTCCCCGTCAACTACTAGGGTCTGAGAGAGAGAGAGAGTCAAAGAGAGAAAGAGAGAGAAACGTCCCCCTAGGAGAGTTTTTCTAATAAAAAGTAAGCATTACAGAAAAATCATATTCATTTCTTTTATTTTTCTTTCTTTATTTCTTGGTCTTTTCCTTCTAATAAACCTAAAAATAACACAATTCAGGATTTTGGTGCGCCTCTTTAAAGGATAGTGCCTCCGAATTGTTTTTAGGTTTATCACTTACTAACAAATAAAACGATGAAACTGGGGAAGTAAAACCCATTTTACGAACTTATCACTACGACGTAACATAGACTTAAAAAATCTAACTACATTTGTATTATAAATTCCGATAAAATTATTGCTATACATTTTATCATTTATGTATTTTATCTTACTAAATCTTATAAATCTTTCAGGGAAGTTATTCGAATCTGCGGGATTCCCATTATAAAATACTATAACTTTTATTTTGTTTTATAAAACTCAACTTCATTTGTATTATAAATCCCGATAAATTTATTATTGCAATTTTTGCATTATGTATTTTATCTTATTAATTCATATAAATCTTTTTGGGAGTCGATGGAATTCTTATTATAAAATATGTGACGCGGGGTACTGCGGGGTACCCTTGCGTCGTCGCGAGCTGGCGCGAGCGGGCGCGAGCGCGGCTCAGGTTAGGCTAAGCCGGCGCGCGGGGGACAGATTGCCAGGTGGGCAATCTCGGGGGATTCTCTCGAGCCGTCGAGGACGACGGACGCGTGTACGCGCGTGATCAGGGTGCGACCCGGAGAGCGACTAGAAATCCCGAGGAGGCGAGCGTCGAGAGGCGAACGTTCGAAGTAGCAGCCAAGGACGAGCCGAAGCTGCTACAATTGTAAGTACCGCCCGACTTTTGTAGCGAGTGCGGGCGCGTACTGGCGAAGAGTCGAAGAGCGCCTCGACTCTCGAGCGGAAACCTTAGTTCGTCGAACGCGGGGAACGTTTCCCCCGTTCTTTCTCTCTCTCCGTAGCTCGTGATCGCGGACTATCGTGCGGCGGGAGTCGCGGCTCTCGTAGACGAGCCGCCGCGTAATTCGACATTGAGATCTCGAGCACGGGCTCGAGGCCGAATTTGTTGTACATCGCGTGGAACGGGCAAGCGGCCCGTTCCCTCGTGTGCGTGCGTACGTGTGTGTACGCGTAGAGTAGGCAAGCGACCTGCTATCAGACGCAAACATTTGTTTACGTGGAGCAAAGTCGTTGCTCCGCGTAAACACCACCGATCGCAGGCCGCGCGATCGGCCGGCGAATTCTCGGTGCGGCCGAGAATTCGTAGGAGCTCGCGCGTTAGCGTTCACGCGCGGCTCCGCTCGGCTACACTCGGGCGCGTTCGGAGCATTCGGCTCGCGCGCCCGACATCTACTAACTTCTCCGGGACGCGGACATTTGTAATTTCTTTTACGGAGGCAATAAAGGCCTCCGACTTGCTTTTTACTTGTTCGCGTCATTCTCTCGAGTAGTCCGCGGGACTACTCGACAAACCTTCCTCCTCCCTAACCTCCCGGATACCGCCACTCTATCGTAGAGCTGGGCGGCCGGCATCAGCTGTCCAAGGGACGGACAGTACGCGAGCGCGAGGGACGCCTCGCATCTAGCACGCGAGTACGAAAAGCGAGAGTACAGGCGTACTGTTGCTTTGTAGACGGGTCGCGGCGACGTGTGTTCGCCGTCGGGTGCTCGCGCGCACCCGAGGTAAGGACCTCGAGGGGCCCTCGCACGTGCCCCATTGCACCAAACTTGCGGAGGAAGGTCTCCTCCGCGAGATAATAGGTCAAAAAGGCAACCCCGTTACAACTGGCGCCCAACCACGTGTGCATTGGAGGTCAGGACTGCAACGCATCATCCTTTGAATTTTGTTTACCTCTCGTTCACGAGAGAAGATTTGAATCTAGAAGCAAGAGAAGCTTCGCGAATCGGCCGCTAGGTGGCGACGGACTTTTTCACAGGGAGTGAAAAAGCCGCGAAATTCAAATTCGAATTAAATTCTAGGGTTCGCGGTGCGTTCGTGAATAGGGAGAAAATTGAATTTCTTTGAGAAAATCGGAGAGGGAAAAATCAGGAGATTTTTCCATTAGTAGATTTAGGTGGAGAGAGAGAATCTCGCGTGGCGGCGAACGTTCCTTCAGGCGGAAGGAGACGTACGAAAATGGCGAGTTCTTCTGTTTTTGCAAGCGGGTTTGCGAGGAAAATAAATTTTTTCGAAT